>BSBM01000415.1:2230000-2832500 GCA_027924585.1 Larix kaempferi | reverse complement strand
TAAGATATATAGAAAGAGATAGATAAATTGGGGGTTAGGGGTTGAGAGAGATTGGGGGTTAGTGTTTTAGAGAGAGAGAGAGATGGGGTTAGTGTTTTAGAGAGAGAGAGAATGGGGTTAGGGTTATGGGTTTAGAGAGAGAGAGGGAGAGTTTGGGGATTTGAGATTTAGAGAGAGAGAGAGAGATTGTGGGTTTAAGGGTTTAGAGTGAGTGAGAAATTGGGGTTAGGTGATAAGAGAGAGAAAAAGAAACATAAAGAGATTGGGGTTTAGGAGTTTAGAGAGAGAGAGAGATTGGGGTTAGGTGTTGAGAGAGAGAGAGAGAGAGAGAGAGAGAGAGAGAGAGAGATTGGGGGTTTTGGATTTAGAGACAATGATAAATATTGGGGATGAGGTGTTTCAATAGAGAGACAGAGAGAGAGATAGATAGATTGGGGTTTAGGGATTTGAAGAGTGAAAGAGAGAGATTGGAGATTTAGACAAAGAGAGGGGGGGGGTTAGGGTTTAGAGAGAGAGAGAGTGATTAGAGTTTAGGGTTGAGAGAGAGAGAGATATTAGAGGTAAGGGGTTTATAAAGAGAGAGAGAGAGAGGGGGGGGAGAGAGAAATAAATATTTGGGGGTAGGGGGTTTAAAACCAGATAGTGAGGGAGATATTTTGGGTTAGGTGTTTAGAGAATGAGAGAATGGGGATTAGAGGTTTAGATATAGAGAAATATTTGGCGGTAAGGGTTAGGGGTTTAGATAGAGAGAGAGACAAAGATGGGGAGTTATGGTTTAGAGAGAGAGAGAAAGAGTGTTTGGGGGGTTAGGGGTTTAGAGAGAGAGAGATTGGGGGTTATGGGGTTACAGAGAGAGATATTGGAGATTAGGGGTTTAGAGAGAGAGTGAGAGATTGGAGGTTATGGGTTTATAGAGAGAGGGTGGTTAGGGGTATAGAGGGGGAGAGCTAGATATTGGAGGTTAGGGTTTAGAGAGAGAGAGAGAGAGAGGTGCTTAGAGAGAGAGATTTTTGTTCACTAGTTTAGAGAGAGAGAGAGAGAGAGAGAGGAGAGAGAGAGAGAGAGAGAGTGGAGGCTAGGGGTTTAGAGAGAGAGATAGAGAGATTTATGGTTAGGGGTTTAGATAGATAAAGAGAGAGGAATTTAGGGTATAGGGTTTTAGAGAGAGAGAGAGAGAGAGAGAGAGAGATCATGGGTTTAAAATTTTAGAGTGATAGAGAGATTGGAATTTAGGGGTTAGGGGTTTAAAGAGAGAGGGAGGGAGAGAGAGGGAGAGAGAGAGAGAGATTTTGCAATAAGTTTTAGAGAGAGATAGATTGGTGGTTAGGGGTTTAGAGAGAGAGATATTGGTGGTTAGGGGTTTAGAGAGAGATACATATATTTAATGGGCTAGGTGTTTAGAGAGAGAGAGACATATTATTTTTAGAGAGAGAGAGATATTGGCAGTTTAAGGATTTAGAGTGAGAGAGAAAGATAGAGATAGATAGATAGAGAGAGAGAGAGATTTGGGGTTTGATATTTAGAGTGTGTGAGAGAGAGATTTGGGTTTAAAGTTTAGGGGGATTAGAGAGAGAGAGAGAGAGAGAGAGAGAGAGAGAGAGAGATTGGGGGGTTAGGATTTTAGAGAGAGAGAGATTTGGAGATTAGGGGGTTTAGAGAGAGAGATTGGGGGTTAGGTCTTTAGGTAGAGAGAGAGAGAGAGAGAGAGAGAGAGAGAGAGAGAGATTAGGGGTTACACTTTTAGAGAGCGGAGATTGGGATTTAGTGGTTTAGAGAGACAAAGCGAGATTCAAGGTTGTGTTTAGAGAGAGGGAGAGATTGGGGTTTAGTTGGTTTAGAGAGAGAGAGCGAGAGAGAGATATTGGATGTTAGGGGTTTAGAGGAGAGATAAAGTGGGGGTTAGGGGTTTAGAGAGAGAGAGAGATAAAGTGGGGGGTTAGGGGGTTTAGAGAGAGGAGAGAGAGAGAGAGAGATATTGGATTTTAGGGTTTAGAGAGAGATATTGGAGTCTAAGGGTTTAGAGAGAGATATTGGATTTTAGGGGTTTAGAGAGAGATATTAGAGTTTAGGGGTTTCGAGAGAGATATTGGAGTTTAGGGGTTTAGAGAGAGAGAAATATTGTGGTATAGGGGTTTGGAGAGTGTGAGAGAGAGACATATTAGGGTTTAGAGAGAGAGAAATAGAGGGACAATAGGGGTTTTATATTGAGAGATATTGGAGGTTAGGGGTTTAGAGAGAGATGAGAGAGAGATTTGGGGTTAGGCGCTTAGAGGGAGAGAGCGAGATTGAGAATTTGGGGTTTAGAGAGAGAGAGATTGGGAGTTAGTAGTTTAGACACACACACACACACACACAAAGGTTAGGGGTTTAGAGAGAGAGATTGGGGGTTTTGGGTTTAGAGAGAGAGAGGGGTATATATAAGAGAAATTTGTGGGGTTAGGGGGTTGAGAGACGAGAAAGAGAGATTGGGGTTTAGAGGATTAGAGAGAGAAATATAGATGGAGACAGAGAATGGGGGTTAGGGGTTTAGAGAGAGAGAGATATTTAGGGGCTTAGAGAGAGAGAGAGAGAGAGAGAGAGAGGGAGATTTGAGGTTAGGTGTTTAGAGTGTGTGTGTGTGTGTGATAGAGAGGTGGGGTTTAGACTGAGAGAGAAATTCAGGTTTATGGTTTAGGTTCTTAGAGAGAGAGAGATGTAGAGAGATTGCGGGCTAGAAGTTTAGAGAGAGAGAGAGATAGATTGGAGGTTAGGGGTTTAGAGAGGAGAGAGATTGGGGGTTAGGGGTTTAGAGAGAGAGAGATGGGGGTCAGGGGTTTAGAGAGAGAGATATTTGGGGGTTAGACAGAGAGAGAGAGATTGTGGGGTTAGGGTCTTAGAGAGAGTGAGATTGGGCATTATGGGTTTTGATCATTAGATAAATAGATAGATATAAGATAGATAGAGAGAGAGAGGATAAATTGGGGGTTAGGGGTTTGAGAGAGATTGGGGGGTTAGGGTTTTTAGAGAGAGAGAGAGAGAGAGAGGGTTAGTGTTTTAGAGAGAGAGAGAGAATGGGATTAGGGTTATAGGTTTAGAGAGAGAGAGAGGGAGAGTTTGGGGGTTTGAGATTTAGAGAGAGAGAGAGAGAGAGAGGAGAGAGAGAGAGAGAGGAGAGAGATTGTGGGTTTAAGGGTTTAGAGTGAGGTGAGGAATTGGGGTTCAAGGGGTTAGGTGATAAGAGAGAGAAAAAAAAAACATAGAGAGATTGGGGGTTTAGGAGTTTAGAGAGGAGAGATAGATTGGGGTTAGGTGTTGAGAGAGAGGAGAGAGAGAGAGAGAGAGAGAGAGATCGGGGGTTTTGGATTTAGAGAGAATGATAAATATTGGGGATGAGGGGTTTCAATAGAGAGAGATAGATAGATAGATAGATTAGGGTTTAGGTATTTAGAGACAGAAAGAGAGAGATTGGAGATTTAGACAAAGAGGGAGGGGGGGTTAGGGTTTAGAGAGAGAGAGTGATTAGAGTTTAGGGGTCGAGAGAGAGAGAGAGATATTAGAGGTAAGGGGTTTAGAAAGAGAGAGAGAGAGAGAGAGAGAGGGGGGGGGGGAGAGAGAAATAAATATTGGGGGGCAGGGGTTTAAAAACAGATAGTGAGGGAGATATTTTGGGTTAGGTGTTTAGAGAATGAGAGAATGGGGATTAGAGGTTTAGATATAGAGAAATATTTGGGGGTAAGGGTTAAGGGTTTAGATAGAGAGAGAGTCAAAGATTGGGGGTTATGGGTTTAGAGAGAGAGAGAAAGAGTGTTTGGGGGTTAGGGGTTTAGAGAGAGAGAGTATTGGGGCGTTATGGGTTATAGAGAAAGATATTGGAGATTAGGGGTTTAGAGAGAGAGTGAGAGATTGGAGGTTATGGGTTTTATAGAGAGAGGGCGGTTAGGGGTATAGAGGGGGAGAGCTAGATATTGGAGGTTAGGGGTTTAGAGGAGAGAGAGAGAGGTGCTTAGAGAGAGCGAGAGAGGTGCTTAGAGAGAGATATTTTCGTTCACTAGTTTAGAGAGAGAGAGAGAGAGTGTGTGAGAGAGAGAGATTGGAGGCTAGGGGTTTAGAGAGAGAGATAGAGAGATTTATGGTTAGGGGTTTAGATAGATAAAGAGAGAGGAATTAGGGTATAGGGTTTTAGAGAGAGAGAGAGAGATTGGGGGATAGGGGTTTATAGATAGAGATAGAGAGAGTTTGGTTGTTAGGGTTTTAGAGAGAGAGAGAGAGAGATCTTGGGTTTAAAATTTTAGAGTGATAGAGAGATTGAAATTTAGGGGTTAGGGTTTTAAAGAGAGAGGGAGGGGAGAGAGAGGGAGAGAGAGAGATTGGAGGGTAAGGGTAGAGAGAGAGAGAGAGAAAGAGAGATTTTGCAATAAGTTTTAGAGAGAGATAGATTGGTGGTTTAGGGGTTTTAGAGAGAGAGATATTGGTGGTTAGGGGTTTAGAGAGAGATACATATATTTAAGGCTAGGTGTTTAGAGAGAGAGAGAGACATATTATTTTTAGAGAGATGAGAGAGATTGGCGGTTTGAGGATTTAGAGTGAGAGAAGGAGAGAGAGAGAGAGAGAGAGAGAGAGATTTGGGGTTTGATGTTTAGAGTGTGTGTGTTAGAGAGAGAGATTGGGGGTTAGGATTTTAGAGAGAGAGAGAGAGAGAGAGAGAGAGAGAGAGAGAGATTGGAGCTTAGGGGGTTTAGAGAGAGAGAGATTTGGGGTTAGGTCTTTAGGTAGAGAGAGAGAGAGAGAGAGAGAGAGAGAGAGCGTGAGCGAGAGAGAGATTTGGGGTTAGGTCTTTAGGTAGAGAGAGAGAGAGAGAGAGAGAGAGAGAGAGAGAGGTTTAGGGGCTTAGAGAGAGATTGAGGATTCTTGGTTTCGATAGATAGATAGACATACAGATAGATAGGTAGGTAGGTAGATAGGTAGATAGATAGGTAGATAGAGAGAGAGAGTGATATATTTTGGGTTAGGGGTTGAGAGAGAGAGAGAGATTGGGGGTTAGGGTTTTAGAGTGAGAGAGAGGGAGAAAGAGAGATTGGGGGGGTAATGGGGTTATGGGTTTAGAGAGAGAGATTGGGGGTTTTGGGTTTAGAGAGAGAGAGATTGGGGGTTTTAAGGGTTTATAGTGAGTGAGAAATTGGGGTTTAGGGGTTAGGGGCTTAAAGAGAGAAATAGAGACATAGATGGATTGGGGGTTAAGAGTTTAGAGAGAGAGAGAGAGAGAGAGAGAGAGGGTTAATGTTTGAGAGAGAGAGAGAGAGAGAGAGAGAGAGGAGAGAGAGAGAGAGAGAGAAATTTGGGGTTAGGGGTTGAGAGCGAGAGAAAGACAGATTGGGAGTGAGGGTTTTAACGGTGAGAGAGAGGGAGAAAGAGAGATTGGGGTTTTAGGGGTTTAGCAGGAGAGATTGGAGGGTAATGGTTATTGGTTTAGAGAGAGAGATTGGGGGGTTTGGGGGTTTTAGAGAGAGAGAGAGAGCAATTTGGGGTTTAAGGGTTTAGAGTGAGCAAGAAATTGAGGTTTAGGGTTTAGGGGCTTAAATATAGAAAGAGAGACATAGAGAGATTCAAGGGTTAGGAGTTTCGAGAGAGAGAGAGATTGGGGGTTAGTTGTTTAGAAAGATGAGAGAGAGGATTAGGGATTTTGGTAGACAAATAGAGAGAGAGAGAGGGTTTAGGGGCTAAGAGAGAGAGAGAGAGAGAGGAGAGGAGAGAGAGAGAGATTGGAGGTTTAGAGAGAGAGGGGGGTTTATGGTTTACAATGGAAGAGAGAGAGGAGATAGTAGTTTAGGGGTTTAGAGAGAGAGAGATATTAGAGGTGATGGATTTAGAAAGAGATAGGGAGAGGAGGGAGGGGAGGGAGGGAGGGAGAGAGGGAGGGAGGGAGGGAGGGATTTAGAAAGGGATAGAGAGAGAGATATTGTTTGTTAGGCATTTAGAGAGTGAGAGAATGGGGGTTAGATGTTTAGATGGAGAGAGAGGTATGGAGGTAAGGGTTAGGTGTTTAGATAAAAAGAGAGAGAGACAGACATATTGGGGGTGAGAGAGAGAGAGAGAGAGAGAGAGAGAGAGAGAGAGTTTGGGGGGTTATTGTTTTAGAGAGAGAGATAGAATATTGGGGGGTTATGAGTTTAGAGAGAGAGAGAGATTGGAGGTTAGGGATTTAGAGAGAGAGAGAGAGATTGGAGGTTATGGGTTTAGAGAGGTAAAGAGAAGGGGGGGCTAGAGAGAGAGAGAGAGAGAGAGAGAGAGAGAGAGGTTTAGGGGCTTAGAGAGAGATTGGGGATTCTTGGCTTTGATAGATAGATAGATAGATAGAAAGATAGGTAGGTAGGTAGATATATAGATAGATAGGTAGGTAGATATAGAGAGAGTGTATATATTTTGGGTTAGGTGTTGAGAGAGAGAGAGAAATTGGGGGTTAGGGTTTTAGAGTGAAAGAGAGGGAGAAAGAGAGATTGGGAGGTAATGGTTATGGGTTTAGGAGAGAGAGAGATATTGGGGGTTTAAGGGTTTATAATGAGTGAAAAATTGGGGTTTAGGGGCTAGGGGGCTTAAAGAGAGAAAGAGAGACATAGAGATATTGGAGGTTAAGAGTTTAGAGAGAGAGAGAGGGTTAATGTTTTAGAGAGAGAGAGAGGGATTGAGGATTCTTGGTTTCTAGTAGATAGATAGATAGATAGATAGATAGATATGTAGATATATATATATATATATACATATATAGATAGAGAGAGAGAGAGAGAGAAATTTGGGGTTAGGGGTTGAGAGAGAGAGAGAGAGAGAGAGATTGGGGGTGAGGGTTTTAGAGTGTGAGAGGAGGGAGAAAGAGAGATTGGTGTTTAGGGGTTTAGAGCGGGAGAGATTGGAGGGTAATGGTTATCAGTTTAGAAGAGAGAAATTGGGGGTTTGGGGTTTAGAGAGAGAGAGAGAGCGATTTTGGGGTTTAAGGGTTTAGAGTGAGAAAGAAATTGAGGTTTTAGGGTTTAGGGGCTTAAATATAGAAAGAGAGACATAGAGAGATTTGGGGTTAGGAGTTTAGAGAGAGAGAGATTGGGGGTTAGTTGTTTAGAGAGAGAGAGAGAGAAAGAGGATTAGGGATTTTGGTAGATAAATAGAGAGAGAGAGAGAGAGGGTTAAGGGTTTAGAGAGAGAGAGAGAGAGGGAGAGAGGGTGATGGGTTGAGAGAGAGAGAGAGATTAGAGGTTTAGAGAGAGAGGGGGGTTTATGGTTTACAAAGGGAGATAGAGAGATCGTAGTTTAGGGGTTTTAGAGAGAGAGAGATATTAGAGGTGATGGATTTAGACAGAGATAGAGAGAGAGGGAGGGAGGGAGGGAGAGAGAGAGATACTTGGGGGTTAGGGATTTAGAAAGGGATAGAGAGAGATATATTGTTGGTTAGGCATTTAGAGAGTGAGAGAGAATGGGGGGTTAGAGGTTAGATGGAGAGAGAGGTTATGGAGGTAAGGGTTAGGTGTTTAGATAAAAAGACAGAGAGAGACAGGCATATTGGGGGGTGTGAGAGAGAGAGAGAGAGAGAGAGAGAGAGAGAGAGAGAGTGTTTGGGGGTTATTGTTTTAGAGAGAGAGATAGATATTGGGGGTTATGAGTTTAGAGAGAGAGAGAGATTGGACGTTAGGGAATTAGAGAGAGAGAGAGATTGGAGGTTATGGGTTTAGAGAGAGAAAGAGAAGGGGGGGCTAGAGAGAGAGAGAGAGAGAGAGAGAAGAGAGGGAGAGATAGAGAGGTTTAGGGGCTTAGAGAGAGATTGGGGACTCTTGGTTTTCGATAGATAGGTAGGTAGATAGGTAGATATATAGATAGACAAATATGTAGGTAGATGGGAGAGAGAGAGTGATATATTTTGGGTTGAGAGAGAGAGGAGAGAGAGAGAGAGAGAGAGGGTTAGGGTTTTAGAGTGAGAGTGAGGGAGAAAGAGAGATTGAGGGGTAATGGTTTATGGGTTTTAGAGAGAGAGATTGGGGGTTTTGGGTTTAGAGAGAGAGAGAGAGATTAGGGGTTTAAGGGTTTATAATGAGTGAGAAAATTGAGGTTTTAGGGGTTTAGGAGCTTAAAGAGATAAAGGGAGACATAGAGAGATTGGGGGTTAAGAGTTTAGAGAGAGAGAGGGGGTTAATGTTTTTAGAGAGAGAGAGAGAGAGGGGATTGAGGATTCTTGGTTTCAGTAGATAGATAGATATGTAGAGAGAGAGAGAGAGAGAGAGAGAGAGAGATTTGGGTGTCAGGGGTTGAGAGAGAGAGAGAGAGCGAGAGAAAAGGGGACAGATATGGGTGTGAGGGTTTTAGAGTGAAAGAGAGGGAGAAAGAGAGATTGGGTGTTTAGGGGTTTAGCGAGAGAGATTGGAGGGTAATGGTTATCGGTTTAGAGAGAGAGATTGGGGGTTTGGGGTTTAGAGAGAGAAGAGAGAGAGAGCAATTTGGGGTATAAGGGTTTAGAGAGTGAGCAAGAAATTTGAGGTTTAGGGTTTAGGGGGCTTAAATTATAGAAAAAGAGACATAAGAGAGATTCGGGGTTAGGAGTTTAGAGAGAGAGATATTGGGGGTTAGTTGTTTATAGAGAGAAGAGAGAGAGAGAGGGGGTTTTAGGAGAGAGAGAGAGAGGGGGTTTAAGAGAGAGAGAGAGAGAGAGAGAGAGAGAGAGCGATTGGAGGTTTAGAGAGAGAGGGGGGTTTATGGGTTTACAAGGGAGAGAGAGAGAGATCATAGTTTAGGGGTTTAGAGAGAGAGAGATATTAGAGGTGATGGATTTAGACACAGATAGAGAGAGAGGGAGGAAGGGAGGGAGAGAGAGATATATTGGGGGTAGGGATTTAGAAAGGGATAGAGAGAGAGATATTGTTGGTTAGGCATTTAGAGAGTGAGAGAATGGGGGTTAGAGGTTTAGATGGAGAGAGAGGTATGGAGGTAAGGGTTAGGTGTTTAGATAAAAAGAGAGGGATACATACATATTGGGGGTTAGAGAGAGAGAGAGAGTTTGGGGGTTATTGTTTTAGAGAGAGAGATATATATTGGGGGTTATGAGTTTAGAGAGAGAGAGAGAGATTGGAGGTTAGGGATTTAGAGAGAGAGAGAGATTGGAGGGTTATGGGTTTAGAGAGAGAAAGAGAAGGGGGGAGAGAGAGAGAGAGAGAGAGAGAGATAGAGAGAGAGAGAGAGAGAGAGAGGGGCTTAGAGAGAGATTGGGGATTCTTGGTTTTGATAGATAGATAGATAGATAGGTAGGTAGGTAGATAGATAGATAGATAGGTAGGTAGATAGAGAGAGAGAGTGATATATTTTGGGTTAGGGGTTGAGAGAGAGAGAGAGAGAGAGAGAGAGGGTTAGGGTTTTATAGTGAGAGAGAGGGAGAAAGAGAGATTGGGGGGTAATGGTTATGGGTTTAGAGAGAGAGAGAGATTGGGGGTTTAAGGGTTTATAACGAGTGAGAAATTTGGGTTTAGGGCTTAAAGAGAGAAAGAGAGACATAGAGAGATTGGGGGTTAAGAGTTTAGAGAGAGAGAGAGAGAGGGTTAATGTTTTAGAGAGCAGAGAGAGGGATTGAGGATTCTTGGTTTCAGTAGATAGATAGATAGATAGATAGATAGATAGATATGTAGATAGATAGAGAGAGAGAGAAATTTGGGGTTAGGGGTTGAGAGAGAGAGAGAGCGAGAGAAAGACAGATTGGGGGTGAGGGTTTTAGAGTGATGAGAGAGGGAGAAAGAGAGATTGGAGGGTAATGGTTATCGATTTAGAGAGAGAGATTGGGGGTTTGGGGTTTAGAGAGAGAGAGAGAGAGAGAGAGCGATTTGGGGTTTAAGGGTTTAGAGCGAGCAAGAAATTAAGGTTTAGGGTTTAGGGGCTTAAATATAGAAAGAGAGATATAGAGAGATTCAGGGTTATGAGTTTAGAGAGAGAGAGATTGGGGGTTAGTTGTTTAGAGAGAGAGAGAGAGAGAGAGGATTAGGGATTTTGGTAGATAAATAGAGAGAGAGAAGGTTAGGGGTTTAGAGAGAGATAGGGTTAGGGGTTGAGAGAGAGAGAGAGAGAGAGAGAGATGAGAGAGAGAGAGAGAGAGAAATTGGAGGTTTAGAGAGAGAGGGGGTTTTATGGTTTACAAAGGGAGAGAGAGAGATCGTAGTTTAGGGTTTAGAGAGAGAGAGATTTTAGAGGTGATGGATTTAGACAGAGATAGAGAGAGAGAGGGAGGGGGGGAGGGAGGAAGGGGGGGAGGGAGAGAGAGATATTGGGGGTAGGGATTTAGAAAGGGATAGAGAGAGAGATATTGTTGGTTAGGAATTTAGAGAGTGAGAGAATAGGGGTTAGAGGTTTAGATGGAGAGAGAGGTATGGAAGTAAGGGTTAGGTGTTTAGATAAAAAAAGAGAGAGACAGACATATTGGGGGTTAGATATTTAGAGAGAGAGAGAGAGAGAGGGGTAGGGGTTTAGAGTGAGAGAGAGAGAAATAGAGTTTGGGGGTTATTGTTTTAGAGAGAGAGATAGATATTGGGGGTTATGAGTTGAGAGAGAGAGAGAGATTGGAGGTTATGGGTTTAGAGAGAGAAAGAGAAGGGGGTTAGAGAGAGAGAGAGAGAGATTGGAGGTTAGGGTTTTAGAGAGAGAGAGAGAGAGAGAGAGAGAGAGAGAGATTGGAGGTTAGGGTTTTAGAGAGAGAGAGAGAGAGAGAGAGATTGGAGGTTAGGCTTTTAGAGGAGAGAGAGAGAGTTTGGAGCTCATTGGTTTAGAGGGAGAGAGAGGTTGGGAATTAGGTGTTTAGAGAGAGAGAGAGAGAGAGATTGGAGGTTATGGGTTTTAGTGAGAGAGAGAGAAGGGGGGTTATGGGTTTATGGAGAGAGAGAGAAGGGGGCTGAGAGAGAGAGAGAAGGGGGGTGAGAGAGAGAGTAGGGTTTTAGAGAGAGAGAGCGAGATAGGGAGAGAGATAAGTTAGGGTTTTAGAGAGAGAGAGGGAGATAGAGAGAAAGAGTTTGGAGTTTAAAAGTTTAGAGGGAGAGGTTGGGAATTAGGTGTTTAGAAAGACAGAGAGATTGTTGTTCAATGGTTTAGAGAGAGAGAGTGAGAGAGAGAGATATTGGAGGTTAATGGTTTAGAGAGAGATAGAGAGATTTATTCTTTGGGGTTTAGATTGATAGATAGAGATAAAGAGGGATTAGGGTTTAGGGGTTTAGAGAGAGAGAGATTAAGAGTTGGGGGCATGGGTTTAGCGAGAGAGAGAGATAAAGAGAGTTTGGTTGTTAGGGGTTTAGAGAGAGACAGATTGGTTGTTAGGGGTTTAGAGAGAGAGAGAGAGAGAGAGAGAGAGATAGAGAGAGAGAGGGAGAGATTAGGGGTTTACGGGTTTAGAGTGATAGATATGTTGGGGTTTAGAGTTTAGGGTTTGAGAGAGAGAGATTTCGCAATAAGGTTTAGAGAGAGAGATTGGTGGTTAGGGGATTTAGAGAGAGAGAGATTGGAGGTTATGTGTTTGGAGAGAGAGAGAAAGAAGAGAGTGATAGATTGTTTTTTTATAGAGAGTGGGAGAGAGAGAGAGGGATTGTGGGTTTAATTGTTGAGAGAGAGAGAGAGAGATTGTGGGTTTAATTGTTGAGAGTGAGAGATATATTGGGGTTAAGGGGTTAGGGGTTTAAAGAGAGAGAGAGATACATAAAGATATTGGGGTTTAGGATTTTAGAGAGAGAGAACAAGATATTGGAGGTTATGGTTAAAGAGAGAGAAAGAGAGATTGAGGCTTAGGGGTTTAGAGAGAGAGTGAGTGTGTGTGAGAGAGAGATTGAGAGTTAAAGGTTTACACACACACAAACACACACAGATTGGAGTTTAGGGGCTTAGAGAGAAAGAGAGATATTAGGGGTTAGGGGCTTGGAGAGTGAGATATAGAGAGATTAAGGTTTGGAGAGAGATATTGGGGGTTAGGGGGTGTGGAGAGAGAGAGAGAGATTGGATATTAGGGGTTTAAAATAGATAGAGGGAGAGATTGAATGTTTAAAGAGAGTTTAGGTGTTTCGAGAGAGAGATCAAAGGTTAGGGGTTTAGAGAGAGAGGGAGGTTGGGTTAGGGGTTTAGAGAGAGAGATAGAGAGATATTGGAGGCTAGGGGTTTATAGAGAGATAGGGATGTTGGGTTAGGGGTTTAGAGAGAGATAGAGAGAGATTGGAGGTTAGGGATTTAGAGTAGGAGAAAGGGAGGGAGAATGGGGGTAGGGGTTTAGAGAGAGAGAGAGAGAGAGAGAGAGAGAGAGAGAGAGAGAATGGGGGGGTTAGGGATTTAGAGAGAGAGAGATTGGGGGGTTAGGGGTTTGGAGAGAGAGAGAGAGATTGGGGTTTAGGGGTTTAGACAGAGAGAGATTGGGTTTAGGGTTTTGGAGAGAGAGAGGGAGAGGGTTAGGTGTTTAGAGAGAGAGAGAGGGGGTTAGTGTTTTAGAGAGAGACAAAGGGAGAGAGAGAGAAATTATGCATTAGGGGTATATATATATATATATATATATATATATATATAGAGAGAGAGAGAGAGAGAGAGAGAGAGAGGTTAGAAATTGAGAGAGAGAGAGAGAGAGAGAGAGAGAGAGAGAGAGAGGTTAGAAATTTAGAGAGAGAGAGGATTGGGGGTTAGGGGCTTCAAGAGAGAGAGAGAATTAGGGGTTAGGGGTTTAGATAGAGAAATTGGAGTTAGTTATTTAGAGAGAGATAGATAGACATAGATATATTAAGGGTTAGTAATTTAGAGAGAGAGCAGAAAGAGAATGTAGGTTAGGGGTTTAAAGAGAGATAATTTGCGCAATAGATGTTTAGAGAGAGATAAATTGGGAAAAAAGGGTTTAAGGGAGAGAGAGAAAGATTGAGAAATAGGGGTTTAGATAGATAGATAGCTAGAGAGAGAGAGATTGGGGGTTAGGGGTTTAGAGAGAGATAGAGGGAGATTTGAGGTTAGGGGTTTACAGAGAGGGATTCAGATGGAAGTGAGAGAGAGAGAGAGAGAGAGAGAGAGAGAGAGATTTGGGGTTAACATTTTAGAGAGAGAGATTAGTAGTTTAGAGAGAGAGATATTGGGGCTTTAAGGGTTTAGAATGAGAGAGAGAGATTTTGGTTTAGGGGTTAGTGGTTTATAGAGAGAGAGACATGAAGATATTGGGGTTTAGGGGTTGGTGGTTAAGAGAGAGGGAGACATAAAGATATTGGGGATTAGGATCTTAGAGAGAGATTTGAGGTTTGGGTATTAGTGAGAGAGAGATAGATTGAGGTTAGGGGTTGAGAGAGAGAGAGAGAGAGATTGATTGGGGGTTAAGGGTTTTATATATATATATATATATATATATATATATATAGAGAGAGAGAGAGAGAGAGAGAGAGAGAGATTGAAGGTTTAGAGGGAGATAGAGAGATAGAAGGTTATGGGTTGAGAGAGAGAGGGTGGGGGTTAGGGGTTTAGAGAGAGAGAGAGAAAGAAATATTAGGGGGTTGGTGTTTTGAGAGAGAGAGACATTGGGGGTTAGGTGTTTTAGAGAGAGAGAGAGAGATTGGAGGTTAGGGGTTTAGAGAGAGAGAGAGAGAGAGAGAGAGAGAGAGAGAAAATGGAGGTTAGGGGTTTAGAAAGTGAGAGAGATATAGAAATTGGGATTTATGGGTTTATAGGTAGAGAGAGATATTGGAGGTTATGGGTTTATAGAGAGAGAGATTGGGGGTTGTGGGTTTAGAGAGAGAGAGAGAGAAAGAGAGGTTGTGGGTTTAGAGATAAAGAGATATTGGAGGTTGGGGTTGGAGAGAGGGAGATATGAGAGGTTAAGGGTTTAGAGATAGAGAGAGGGAGAGATAGATAAATTGTTAGTTAGGAGTTTAGAGGGAGAGAGAGAGACAGATAGAGAGATTGTAGATTAGGGGTTGAGAGAGAGAGAGAGATCGTGTGTTAGGGGTTTAGAGATAGATATAAAGATAAATATACATAGATAGAGAGAGAGAGAGATAGAGATTGGGGTTTAGAGATATAGAGATAGTGATAAATATTAGGGTTTACAGGTTTAAAGAGAGAGAGAGATATTGGGGGTTAGGGGTTTATATATATATATATATATAGAGAGAGAGAGAGAGAGAGAGAGGGTTTTAGAGTGAGAGAGAGGGAGAAATAGAGATTGGGGTTAGGGGTATAGGGGGAGATATTGGGGGGTAATGGTTATGGGTTTAGAGAAAGAGAGATTGGGGGTTAGGAGTTTAGAGAGAGAGAGGGACATATTGGGGGTTAGTTGTTTAGGTAGAGAGAGAGATATATGGATAATTAGGGGTTTAGAGAGAGAGAGAGAGAGAGAGAGAGAGAGAGAGAGAGAGAGAGAGATGGGGGTTTATGGTTCATAGAGGGAGATAGATAGATCATATTTTAGGGGTTTAGAGAGAGAGAGAGATTAGAGGTGAGGGATTTAGATAGAGATAGAGAGAGAGAGGAGCGAGAGAGAGAGATATTGGGGGGTAGGGGTTTAGAAAGGGATAGAGAGAGAGATATATTGTTTTGTTAGGCATTTAGAGAGTGAGAGAATGGGGGTTAGAGGTTTAGATGGAGAGAGAGATATGGGGGCTAGGGTTAGGTGTTTAGATAAAGAGGGAGATAGACATGGAGAGATTGGGGGTTAGTTATTTCAAGAGAGAGATTGGGGGTTAGCTATTTCAAGAGAGATAGATTGAGGGTTATGGGTTTATTAAGAGAGAGAAAATGAGTTTGCGGGTTAGGGTTTTAGAGAGAGAGATAGAGATTGAGGGTTATGGGTTTAAAGAGAGAGGGATTGAAGCTTAGGGATTTAGAGCGAGAGAGATCTTGGAGGTTACGTGTTTAGAGAGAGAGAGAGAGAGAGAGGAGAGAGAGAGAGAGAGAGAGTTTATGAATTAGGTGTTTAGAGAGAGAGAGATTGTCATTCAATGGTTTTAACAGAGAGAGAGAGTGAGAGAGATAGATTGGAGGTTAAGGGATTAGAGAGAGAGAGATTTATTCTTAGGGGTTTATATAGATATATAGAGAGAAAGAGGGATTAGGGTTTAAGGGATTAAAGAGATATATATTGAGAGGTTGGGGGGCATGGGTTTAGAGAGAGAGAGACAAAGAGAGATTGGTTGTTAGGGGTTTAGAGAGAGAGAGAGAGATTAGGGTTTAAGGGTTTAGAGTGCTAGAGTTGTTGGGGTTTAGGTTTGAGAGAGAGAGAGAGGGAGATTCCACAATAAGGTATAGAGAGAGGGGATTGGTGGTTAGGGGGTTTAGAGAGAGAGAGAGAGAGAGAGAGAGAGAGAGAGCGAGAGAGAGAATGACGGTTAGGTGTTTGGAGAGAGAGAGAGAGAGAGAGAGAGAGAGAGAGAGAGAGAGAGAGAGAGAGTGTTTAATTGGTGAGAGTGAGAGAGACGATTGTGGTTAAGGGGTTACGGGTTTAAAGAGAGAGACATACACATAAAAATATTGGGGTTTAGGATTTTAGAGAGAGAGAACAAGATATTGGAGGTTATGGTATTAAAGAGAGAGAAAGAGAGATTGAGGCTTAGGGGTTTTTTATATATATGTATATAGATATAGATAGATAGATAGAGAGAGAGAGAGAGAGAGAGAGAGAGAGAGAGAGATTGGGGGTTATATGTTTAGAGAGAGAGACACAGGGAGAGAGAGAAATTGTGCATTAAGGGTTTAGAGAGAGAGAGAGATTGTCTGTTAGGGGTTTAGAGAGAGAGAGAGAGAGAGAGAGAGATGAGAGAGAGAGAGAGAGATTGGGGGTTAGGGTTTAAAGAGATATAGAGGGAGATTGGAGGTTAGGGGTTTATAGAGAGGGGGCGAGATGGAAGGGGTTAGGGTTATAGAGTGAGAGAGAAGAGGCAGAGAGAGATATTTGGGGTTCGGGTTTTAGAGAGAGAGACTGGTGGTTTAGAGAGAGAGATTGGGGGTTTAAGGGTTTAGACTGAGAGAGCGAGATTGGGGTTTAGTGGTTAGTGGTTTAGAGAGAGAGAGAGACATAAAGATATTGGGGTTTAGGGGTTAGTGGTTTAGAGAGAGGGATACCTAAATATATTGGGGTTTAGAATTTGAGAGAGAGAGAGAGGGGTTAAGGGTTTAGAGAGAGAGAGAGACGAGAGAGAGAGAGAGATGAGGTTAGGGATTTATAGAGATAGAGAGAGATGAGAGGTTAGGGGTTTAGAGAGAGAGAGTGAGAGAGAGAAAGAGAGATTAGGGGTTAAGTGTTTTGAGAGAGAGAGAGAGAGAGAGAGAGAGATAGAATGGAGGTTAGGGTTTAGAAAGAGGTAGAGAGAGAGAAATTGAGATTTATGGGTTTATAGGTAGAGGGAGAGAAATTGAGATTTATGGGTTTATAGGTGGAGAGAGAGTGGGGTTATGGGTTTAGCGAGAGAGAGATTGGGGGTTATGGGTTTAGAGAGAGAGAGAGAGGTTTATAGATAGAGAGATATTGGAGGTTTGGGGTTTAGAGAGATGGAGTTATTGGAGGTTAGGTGTTTAGAGAGAGAGAGGGGGAGAGAGAGATAAATTGGTGATTAGGGGTTTAGAGGGAGAGAGAGAGAGATAGAGGGAGAGAGAGATAGAGAGATTGGGACGTCAGGGGGTTCAGAGAGATAGAGAGATAGAGAGAGATATAGATATTGGACGTTAGGGGTTCAGAGAGAGAGCGAGATTTGGGTTTAGAGATATAGAGAGAGTGATAGAGATCAGGGTTTACGAGTTTAAAGAGAGAGATATATTGGGGGTTAGGGGTATATATATATATATATCTATATATATATATATATATATATACGAGAGAGAGAGAGAGAGAGAGAGAGAGAGAGAGAGAGAGAGAGAGAGAGATGCACTACAATAACATAGATATTAGGATGTGGATTTATATTTTAAGAATTAAGGTAGGGTATACTATTCCTTAGGCTGCTTATGCAGAGAGTGTTATCAAAGGGGGTCCCTCGTTAGACCACTTCAAAAACCTCGGTGTATACACAGGTCGAACGCCCAACTTGAAGCGTACTGGGAGGGATTCTTTGGGGTGTTATCTCCCTCCACCTATTACTAGCGCAAAGGCGTCCGAGTTCCTGGCTACAACAAAGGCACATGTGTCAAGATTCCGAGTTAGGAAATTGTTTCCACACAATTTCCAAAAATGTTCCTTTGATATAATTCTCTACACAAGACTTGTACTGAAATGTCACTTAGAACTCAAATAACTAAATTATTATAATTGACTTCCCTATAAAAGAAAACTCATAACTTTATATATGAAAACATAAAAAATATCAATATCATAATGCAAAAAAAAATTCAATTATATTAACAACCATAATATTTGATAAAACTACAAAAAAAAACTTTATATAATATTCATATCTAACCCAAAAAAATAAATATTATATATATATATATATAATGATGTTTTTTTAAAACTTATATAGTAATTAAAAAATTATCCACAAATTATAATCTAACAAAACATCAACCAATGTACTTAAAAAATAATATATTGATATTAATTATATTTAAAAAAAAACTTAGATACTCAGTACAAAACTATAATCTAACAAAATATCAACCAACCAACTTACTTTTTATTTTCCTCGGAAAAAATCGTAATTTTATTTCAAATAGATGAATAAAATTACATTCTGCACATGTAGTAGAATCACTGAGATCCCTACATTGTCACATATTTACTGTCCCATATTATCAACATATCTGATGTCCATACATACAACAAAAAAAACTGCTACTGCTGTCCATACAACACACATATATCCTATTACAGAAAATCGAATATTGTAACAGAAATGGAAGAAATCATTGATCACAAAAGCTGTGCTGTTGCTCAATGCTGTGCCTCAATCTCATCAAGAAAAGGTCTGTGGTAATAGCTGAAAGTGCCCCCCGGTGAATGATTAGTAATCCTCCAAGTGCCAAATGCTATATCTTGCTGTGTAGCTTCCTTGGAGAGCTGATCTGCCAGCCCATTCCTCTCTCTATAAACATGTGTAAAAGTAATGTGGTTAAAGGACTGCTTTAACCGGATCACCTCCTCCAGGATGGGTAATAGGACCATCACATGACAAAATGAGATCTCCTTTGCCCAGTGATTACTAATAGGGAGTCGCCGAAAATCTGTAGAGATATACATCCTTGTTCAAGTGCAAATAACATTAGCAGTTTAAGTGACATAAGTTCCGCATAGTTATTTGATCCTCTCCCCAGACCAGCCACGAGATGGAAGTAATGGGACGATGTTTTGTAGAGGACACCCCCCCCACCACACACCGATTGATGGTCCAAAGAGGCTCCATCAAAAAATGCCCACGACATTGTTGTGTCAATCTGTTCAATCCGCACAGGTCGTGTGCTACTCATCAGGACAGGAGCCTCGTATTGATGTATAACCGCCAGCGCTTGAGCCACAACAGACGGCAACGGAACCCTTCGATCGTGAAAATCAGCAAGTTTCTGGTAATCCAAATGCCCCATGCAAAATACACGGGACTGCCCGGATGGAAGAGGATTTTTGAAAAGACCACCACAGCTGGAATGCTTCCAGTACGCTCTCATCCCCTCCATCTCACCTGAAAATCCAAAGATTCTGCTGATTTCATTCCAAACTGCCTCTGAAAACAACATTGAACAAAAAGATGAGCTATGGTCTCTTCCGCTTCCTACAAAGAGGACAGATCCTCGGACCCTGGAGGAACGTTTTTGCAAAATGTCCCAGGTAGGAGCCTTATTTTCCAGTATTTCCCCAGAAGAGTAATTTTGCTTTACCCGGGCACCTTAACTTCCACAAATATTTCCACCACCACACCAAATTTCTGTTATGAGCTTCCACATTTAGCTGGATATATCCATTTTAGGTGAGTATAATCTCGAGGGATGGTGATCCCAGATAAGTTCATCCTCCCTATTAGTCAGTCGAATATTAGAAATTCTTAAAATCGCAGATAATCCTCCAAGCCCCCTGCAGTTCACCAGAGATCTCAAGTCGTTGTGCAGGGATCCACCCCTGATGCCATAGAGTAGATGATCCCGGATCCTCTATGTCAGCCAGAAAATGACAACCTCTAGCAGCCAAAAAATTCCTCAGTTCCACAGAAAGGACATGACCTCCCCTACAGCCAACCCAAGGTCCAGTCCAATACGAAGTAGATGCCCATTTCCAATCCGCCACACTAATCCAGAACCGCACCAAAGAGAAATGCTTGCACCACTGCTTTCCAGACCACAGAGCAATTTGCCCTTGACTTATTGCCCAGCCTGATCCATTCGAGAAGAGTAAGAGGGGCAATATATTATGATATACCACTCTTGTCCAGAGACTCTGTGTATGTATAAGTCGCCGTGACACTTTGGCCCCCAAGGATTTGCAACAGAAAAATATTCTCTAACCCCCAGCCTCCCAATGCTTTTGGGATAGCAATTTTTTCCCATCTGACCCACACCAGAGCTCGATGCTCACTCAAACCCTTCCAAAGAAAGGGAAAAACACAATCTACCGGATTTGCTCCAGTACTCCTATGGTATCCAAGCAAGAGACATCCAATACACTGGAATTGCTTCCAAAACTGATTTAACCAGGACAAGCCTCCCAGCCCGAGAGAGCCATTTATGACTCCATCCATGTAGACGCAGTTCTAATTTTTCTATTAACCAGTGCCAGTCAACCTTCAGGTAAGCATTCGGTTTCAAGTGAAAGCCAAGGTACTTAATCCATCATCAATATCCAAAGTCCTAAATGGTAGTTTGTTAGCCATACTATGAATCTCCTGCTCGGTTTAAATTCGAGCATGTGATCGTGGATTTATCAATATTCACGAGCATACCCGCTGCAACTTGCACTAATTGGAGACCTTCTACCACCTTATCAATATCCTGTCGCGAGCCATCACAAAATATCAGAATGTCATCGACAAAAAGGAGATGTGTAATAAACAATACCTGAGAAATGGATATGCCCGAAAGGAACCATCAGCTTTTGCATGCAGAATAAAACGATTGAGTCCTTCAACAACAAGGAGAAACAGCAGCGGAGAGAGGGGACATCCCTGTCGTAGCCCCCTGCCCGCCTGGAAGAATGGACTAGCAAAACCATTGATCAGAACAACAAAGCTTACCGTAGTGAGGCAGGCCATAATCCATCTAATAAATTCGTAGCAGAACCCCAGATGAGTTAGAAGCATTCGGATATAAATCCAGCTAACCCTATCAAATGCTTTGGAAAGATCAATCTTAATCACAACACCCCTTCTGCTTCTGCACTTTCAGAGTGTGTAATCCTTCCTGTGCAACGCCAATGGCCTCATGTATTTGGCGGCCCTTCCAAGAATCCAAATTGCTCACAAGAAATGTGCTTAGACAGAATATTCTTAAGTCTCCTCGCCATAACCTTAGAGATGATCTTATAAATACAATTGCAGAGAGAAATAGGTCTGAATTCATCAAATCTATCAGGGCTTGTCCTTCTTCGGTATAAGAGCTAAAAAAGGTGGAGTTGAACGGTCCATGGATAAATCCAGCCTTTCTCGATTCTTCCACCACATTCAATAATTCCTCCCTGAAGAAATCAAATAATCCTAAGAAGAATTCTATAGGCCATCCATCTGGCCCTGGGATTTTATCCTTTTGGCAAGGATTGCCATTACCAACGAGAGCTCGTTCGGCGTCACCCTCCTCCATCAACAGTCTATTATCTTCCTCCCCCACAAAACGAGGGAAAAGCTGAGTCACCCGCATAATCTCAGCAATGGAGACTCCAGGTTGTGCTGTGAATAAATCTCCAAAATGTCTAACCCCCATATCCGCTAATCCATCAAAGCTGGAAACATGTTCCCCTGCTTCAGAAGATAATTCCCAAATTGAGTTTGTGAATTTTCTCCCCTTAGCATACGCTTGAAAAAAATTGGTATTCTCGTCACCGCACTGAAGCCAGATCGCCCTACTTTTCATTCTCCACAGCTCTTCTCGCTCGCACAGAATCACATTCCTGCGTCTCTCCCACTCCAACAGCTCACCTTTCTGCTGATCATCCAAATATCCCATGCCCAGACTATTTAGAATCCTATCGATATTCAGCTCAGCAGTCTGCAAAGTCTGATCATCAATCACCCTTATTTCATGTGCCCAGGAAATAGTGGCCTTTTAATTCTCTTAAGATTGTGATGAAAGTGTGCACCTGCATGCATCTGAGAGTCAAGTGGTCGATGATCCCACTGCTCCTGAACCAGCTTAATAAAAGCCTCCTCCTTCAGCCAGCTAGGATTGAATTTGAAAGGGCTTGGAGGTTTATGCCTGCTACCTCGTAATTCCAGGAAGATGGGGCAGTGGTCAGATATCCCACCTGACCCTACCCACTGTCTGACAACATCAACACCCAGTGCCAACACTTCAGCCACCAGAAACCTATCCAGTCTTTTAGCCACCCGATGTTCCCCAGCTCTCTTATTCCTCAAGTTGGAGATAACTTGGATGGTAAAATATCAATAAGATCCTTCCTGACAAAGGCTTGAATGAAATAATTTGCTAATGTATCCGGAGCAACCGAGGCCCCCACACTTCAGAAGATCCCAGAGTAAGATTTAAATCCCCACCCAAAATCACATCCCTGCCATCAAAAGATCCATACCAAGCAAGGAGTCCCAGTATCCAACCCTATTTAAATAGGGCCCGTATATATTGAGAATCGTGATCATCCGACCAATCTCAGCATCCCAAACTTCCAAACCGATACCAGAAGAGATTCCCCAAGAAAAATCACATCGGCAACTCTTAACCTTCCACCCCGAGGCCAGCCCTCCAGAGCGCCCCCGGGCATCCACTCCAACAAACTTCCAACCAGGAAGCAAAGATTCTAAAGCTCGTACAACATCCTCACTGCCACCCAAAGTTTCTTTGCAACAGTAAAACATCCGGTTGATCTAAGTCTACCAGCCTCCTAAGCGACGATTTTTTAATGGGACTCGCCAACCCACGACAGTTGAAGGACATAAGTTTCATAATATACCCCCTTCCGGGGCTTTCACTGCTCTAAGTGCCCACTCAATAGAAGATTGTGTACCCATCACTAAATCCACCTTAGCCCGTTCCTGTGCTTTAGACAAATGGGATTTGCGGCCCCGACCTCTCCCCCCAACACTATAGGCCAATGCAGGAAGTCCCTTGCCCCCCGAACCCTCATCAGGTATCTCCCTACTACGAAGAGCATATCTGATACTTCTACCCTCAGAGCAGATGGAGTGAGTGGTGGAAACAATGGACGGCGTGACAACACTATCCACATCAGGCAACAGACAAGGAGCATCCGAACGAGGAGGAGACCCAAGGCTACCCCCCCCAAAACAAAAGTGTCATCAAATAAGGAAACAACAGGAGAAAGGAAATGAGACAAACCCAAAGGATTCGCAGGTGAGCCCCGACGAATAATGGACGCTCCTGTAGCAATTTGGAGGTAGCCCCGGTAGTAGAAGTCACGGAACACAAAGGAACCCCCTCAGCATCTGGAGGCGCACTCCCAATAATCATCTTTTCGATGTTCACCAAAGGTGGCAGCAAATCCTCTGATCCAAGCCTACCCACATAAATCGGATGGAACCACAGATTCTAAGATCACCCCCCCGTCAATAGTAGGCCCACTCTCATCAGCCACCACCGCCTGAGAGTTCACCATCGACGGTGGATCAGTGTCTGCTGTAGCTGCCTCATCAATCAGAGGCTTACTATACCGAAACGGTAGAGGGCAAAAGGCTACCATATGTCCAAGAGCGTGGCAGCGGTGACACCTAAACGACACACCCACATAATCCAGTAATTGAACAAAGTCCATTCTTGGAATGAACTTTAATCTCAGCAGAAAAGTCCCATCCGAAGATCGATATTTACCAATATCTTAGCTACCGTGTAGATGCCAGTCTGAAGATGGGAGGAATCTGAACACACATAATCACCAAGATAATTCCCAATCTCAGCAAACCGAGTTTCATTCCACAAATGCATGGGAAATCCAGGAAGCTTCACCCACAACGGTTCTTTATCTACTTTCTCCTTTTTCGAGTCGAAGAAGGGGGACCATCTTTTCAGAACAAGAGGGACTCCCAACATCGACCATTGTCGGCTTAAAACAGTATTGACCTCCCCCCTGTTCCTTAAGATGAAGGAAAACCATCCTTTCGTCAACACGCGGACTTCAGGGGGCTGATGACACGAAGTGCTTCCACGTCTCAGCCACCCAGCGCTGAAGGAACCCTCGGCCAAATCTTCTGCCTCGTACATGTCCCACCACAGCAGTGTGAGAGAAATCCTCCGCCTCTTCCATCGAAACATCCACCCCCAGCACCAACAGGTCCTGTCTCAGCCGATCTTTAACCGTCTTAACAGGTTTTTTAAGTGAGTCAGCCTTAGCAGAAGTCCCTGTCGTGGACTAAGCAGGGATTCGTCATCTGGCAAAAATTCTCCTCCACCCGGGGTAGCCATCAAATCTCCACCCAACACCAATAATCAAACCAAGAAGCAGCTGTACAATCCAAAAGCACCAGAATCCAGAATCACTCAATCAAAGCTCAGAACCCCACGAGCCGTCAACCTGTAAATGGGCCGACCAGATGAATCGGGTTATGCAACACATGCAGAAATGGTATGCTATACAGGAACCATGGCTGGGTAATCCACATGGAAAATGGCCAAGAAAAAGGATATAGATCAGGTGGTAAAATCCAAGCCCAGAGACGTTCAAGAAATCATCCACAGTTGCCTTAATTTTCTCAGTTATATTCACCTCCAAACAGAACATCAACTATAGCAATCCTCAGATCCCGTGTTATGCTGCTTACGGCCAACAATCAATTCAGAGCTTGATTTTCTGGCAATTGTTGATGAATCTTGTATTCGAGCACCTCAGTTGCTCATCCGATCACCAGCTCGAATCCACCCAAATTCCAATCAGTATTCACAAATCTATGAAGTAACGCACATCATCATGCTAAGAATCTTGTCCTCACGCCCCCGGCCAATGCCAGATGCAAATAATCCAGTTGATTAGGGTGAATGGATTAGTAGGAGACGGGTTTGCAGATTTGTAGAAGATTGCGCAGCGGCTCCTCTCAGTTTCAAGAATGCCAATAATCAGTTATCATAATGCCAATAGCAGTTATCAATGGTGCTCCTCTCAGGAATCAATGGTGCTCGGCTCCTATGCAGATGCACCCGTCCATCTTCTGAACCATCCTCATCTGAAATAACTGCCACTTCCTTCCGCATCAGGGATTTAACTCCAATTACAGGAGACACCAGAGATTAACGTACTCCTAGGGATCTCCATTTTCTTGAGCTCAGTCACATAGGAAGTTTTTTTCCAACCAACCAACTTACTATAAGAAATAAGAAATAGTAATAAAAAAATTCATTTTTATAATCTAACAAAACATCAACCAATTTACTTAGAAAAATAATATATTGATGTTAATTATATTTAAAAGAAAACTAAATACTAAATACAAAATTATCTTTATTTATAATCTAACAAAATATCAATAAACTAACTTACTCTAAGAATAATAATAAGAATAATTCCTTTACAGAATATAAGTAACTGATGTAAAGGTTAACCTATCTTTAAAATCCCACGGCTAGTATCTGATAACTAAGCTCTTACATTGTGAGTTGACGCTAAAACCAGAGCACCTTATCGGAGAATACGATGGAAAGGAAAAATGGATAAAACATCGTGTGAGAACTTATATAGCAAGAAACCCTTTTCAACTCTGTGAAGGTCTTAGAAGGGTCTGTTGAGAACTGTCTTACCTAAGTCATAGGAAGCATGCATACTAAATATAAATTAAAAAATCCATCTTATTCGAATCATAGAGTTTCAAATTTTGATCAAAAAATTTGATAAAGTTAATGATATGAGGCCAAGCTTAGATAATAAATTGTGTTACTTGATTGAAGGATGTTTTTGAAAAAAATAATTTAATAAATTTAAAAAATAGAAGTTAGATTTTACTTTAAAAGATTTTTAATAAAATATAATAATAAAAAATCTAAAATTACATTATATTAATATTTTTAATAAATTAATAAGAAAAAGTTATTATGCAACTATCATTTGCCTGAGTTAAATAAAATAATTTCGAAAGCATTAAAGAATTGTAAAATAATTTCGAGAGTATTAAAGAATTGTAGATATAACTAATTGGAGGTTGAAAACAAACAACTGAATGCTCTAAAAATGGTTGGTAGTTTACTCAAGGCTGTCAAAATTTCATAACAGTAAGCAACACGCCACTAAGCAAAGCAACTCTCCATACGAAAGCCAAACTAATACAAAACAAATTTGTCTCCAAAACTTAAAACTTTATTTTATATGAAAGTAAAGCTTTTTTTATTGTCATTTAAAAAAAATTACTATGAAACGGTGGATTATTCTACCGGTTGATGATGATGGGGTATTTGGGGTGTTTGATTCACTTTTCTTTTGATAGCTGTGCAATGGTTGGGTAAACCCAGAAATGAATCAATTTTTTTCTCTATAACAAAATATTAAGATAAAAGAATTTAAAAACCAAAATTATTAAAGAAATAAAAGAAATAGAAAAAATTAAAATGATGATGACAATAATTAAAAGTTTACAGAAATTAACTTTCGTTTTTTGGACTTTAAAAATAAAGGAGTTAATTGGTTTATTGTAAAATTTTATTTTTATACTAAAAAAACTTAAAAAAGAAAGATAGTAAGATCTTCATTCTCAAAACTGTTAATCTCATAAAAAGTATAACAATATCCAAGTACCCAATATATTCAACTATCCATTTGTTTTTATAAAATATAATTTAAAATAAACAAATGAAATAATAAATCATCATCATAAGTGATGAAAACAAGTGTTACGAGGTATATTCGGGGGATGGGAGGCAAGATGGAGGTGCCATCTAGGGTTTCGCAGGTAAGGTCTGGTTTCTTGGCTGTTTTTGGCTGTGGAGTTGGCGGTGATGTTTTGGTTCGGGCGTGTTGAGGTCTTTTCAGACTGCTGGCTTTTTTGGCGTTTTTTGGGATGGTTGGGACAACTGGATCCCACTGAGTGTGGTGTCACTGTCACCCCTTTCTCTTCTGTCAGGTTGTTGTCACCGGCTTGTTCGGTCTCTGGGATATGTGTTCACTTGATGGGGGGTTTCGTCCCCTTTCGCCCCATTTTCTCGGTTGTGTGGCTGGAGAATCGTTTGCCCATCTCTCTGGTCACGGCCATGGCGGAAACCCTAACCTGTCTCGTAAGAGCGCTAAAGGTCGACGAAGGACGAAAACCCTTAAGGCTAGAGAACAGGTGGATCGGTTTGTGATTCCTGCGGGTGCTCACTTGGACAGAGTTGCAATGCTGGCGGATAGAGCACTGGTTGGTCGTTTAGAGTTTGCTTCTGGTTCTAAAGTTGAGATAGTCGAGTGGGTTAAGGAAAATTGGGGCGCCATTGTTGGGTAATACTCCGCGGGTGAATATGCTGGTTAACCGTTGGATTCTGTTCATTTTCCCATCGTCGGAGGCATTGGCTCGTATTTTGGAGGGGACTTGGCAGTTTAAAAATGGTTCTCTGAACCTCAAGCGATGGCATATCGCATTTGATCCTTTGCATGAATGGCAGGGTATCCGCCACCTTTGGATGTTTGTCCCTGGGCTCCCAATCGAAGTTTGGACAGAGGAGACGGTGGTTGGGCTGGCAAATTCGGTGGGGAGGTGCATTAGCGTTGATAAAAACTCTATTTTTGGCATCGATAGGCGGTATGCGAAGGTGCTTGTGGAAATTGACCTTAGTCTTGGTTTGCCGACTGATATTGAGGTTGTGTGGGGCGAACGCAGCTGGACATAGCGGCTGGATTTCTTCAGGATTCCATTTCGTTGTTTTCATTGTCGGGAGGTAGGGCATGTTCAGGCTAAATGTCCAAACTTTCGGTCTGTTCAGAAGGTTTCGTGTCGTCGGGAAACCATGTCAACTCCTCCACCTGCATTGGCTTCTCCGAAGGTGGTTTCCACGAAGGCTTCCTTTCCTGGTAAGTTATTAGTCCCTCCGGATTCTGCTTACTCTGATCTTACTAAGGAAGAGCTTGATTTTATTTCTGCTAAGGAGGTGGATTTGGATAGGAGGATCTCTTTGGGGGTTGTTAAGCTGAGACATGGTTTGTCCACTCCGGTGTCTTGTTCGGGGTCTGTCTTAGTGGATACCGGTTCTGCACCTGTCACTGGGGTTTCTACTAGCCCAAATTTGCGTCCGAGCTCTCCATTGGTAGTTTCTTATTCTGGTGAGGTTTCCTTGGTCTTGGATAGATCTTTAACCTCTCCTTCTGCAAATACTGTGGATGCTAGGGCTGGTTTTATGTCTGATAAACCTATGGAAGCTGTTGTTTCTGATTGCTTAGGGGATAGTGTTGCCAGGGGGGATTTAGGGTTAGCACCTATTGATATTTTTTCTAAAAATCCGTCAAGAGATGTTGATGTGCTGCCTATTAATCCTAGTTTTCAGAATGTGACGATAAGAAAGGGGAAGAAGAAGAATAAGACTCCGTTACTTGAGTCTTTGCAGTCTGCCGGTTCCTCGGAAGGTGTTAGGGTTTTTGATGGTGATGATGTATTGGGTCTTAGAGCACAGAGTCCCAATCTGGGGGTTTCTTAATGTCTTTTATCTCCCTGAATGTTCGTGGGTTGGGTGGGGTTTTGCGGGCTAGGGCCCTCTCCAACCTTATTCATGCTACTAGTCCAGGTTTAATTTTTATCCAAGAGACAATGTGCACGTGTTCGGATGCTGTTTTCAAGATTGGGAGTCTGTTGCCTCATTGGGAGGTCTATGCGGTGGATGCTTCAGGACTATCGGGGGGTTTAGTCGTCGCTTGGGACCCTCAGCTATTTATTTTCAAAGCTTTCAGATCACAGTGGGGGATTCTTCTGAAAGGTCATTGTGTTGGACTGAACATAAGTTTATCGGTTTTCAACTGTTATGCTCCCTATGCAAATCGACAGATCTTTTGGGATTCACTCTCTGATTCTGGTCTTTTAAATGATGAGAATCTCATTTTCGTAGGGGATTTAAATTTTACAGTATCTCCCTCGGAAATTTGGGGGAAAAAATCCAGATTGGATCCCATGGCGGATTTTTTCAGGAAGTTTATGTGTGATCACAATTTTATTGATGTCATGCCTTCTAAATTATGCCCTACATGGAGCAATGGTAGAGGGGGAGATGCTGGTGTTCATAAACGTCTTGACCGTTTCTTGGTGAAGGCTCCTTTATTGGGAAAGTTTCATAGATACCGCTCCTGGGTTCATGGACAAAAAATCTCTGATCACTGGCCTATCCTGTTGCAGTTCGATGATCTTGGGGTGAAATCATGTGTTCCTTTTAAATTTAACCATTCATGGCTGTTGGATGAAGATTTCTGTAAGATGGTTAGAGATTTCTGGGCTTCTGCTGGGGTGTGTGGGGATAACCCTTTAGATAATTTTTGTAATAAAATGAGGGATCTTAAAAGAGTTGTGATTGAGTGGATCAAGATTAAGAAGGAAAATGATAAGAGAGATCTGGTATCTCTAGAAGATGATATTCATATGTTATATAAGGAGAATTTTGTTGAGAAGCTGTCAAAGGAAGAATTTGAGGCTGTCAAGTTACTTGAGAAAAAAATAGATGACATTCTATTACGGGCAGAGATGGAATGGAGGTTAAAAAGCAGGGCTTTGTGGGTAAAATTGGGTGATCATAACACAAAGTTTTTTCACTCCTTTGCTTCGGCTCGCCGTAATCAGAATTTAATTTGGGAACTGAAAGATGCTGGTGGTAACCTCTGTTCTGGGAATGAGGCGCTAAAGCTAGAAGCTGTGAATCATTTTGGGAATATTTACAAAGATGATGGTTCTGGTATTTTGATGGAACAGATTAGAATTGCGGAATTGTTCCCCCGGTTCTTCAATGACGAGGAGGCTGTAGCTCTTGGCAGGGTGGTTACTTTGGAAGAGGTGGAGAATACTTTGCATCTCTTTGCCCGTGAGAAAAGCCCGGGACCTGACGGGTGGCCGGTTGAGATTTTTTCTCACTTCTTTGAGGTTATGGGGCCTGAGTTGCTGAGTATGGTGGAACATACCCGGATACATGGTTTCACCTTAGGTGCATTAAATTCTTCATTTGTGACGCTGATTCCAAAGAAGGGCAAACCTGAAAATTTTGGCGATTATAGGCCAATTGCTCTCTGTAATTTGGCTTACAAATTGGTTTCTAAGATCATTGCTCAAAGAATAAAATCGGCTCTCTCTTCTCATATCACTGAGGAACAGTTTGGCTTTCTGCATAAGCGCCAGATTCATGATGCCATTGGGGCATCACAGGAACTTCTCCACTCTATTAAGAGGCGCAATTTCAGTGCAATGCTTCTTAAATTGGACTTGGAGAAGGCGTATGACCGGGTGAATTGGACTTTTTTAAGGATCATACTGATCCAAATTGGGGTGCCCCCACTGGTACTTAATTGGATAATGTCTTGTGTTTCCACGGCTAGCATTTCTATTCTGATCAATGGTGCGCCATCGTCTTTTTTTCGATGTTCGAGGGGCATCCAACAAGGATGCCCACTGTCTCCTTTATTGTTTATGTTGATTATTGATGCTCTTAGCAGAATGATAAACTTTGCCAAGCAGGAGGGTTTGATAAAGGGCATTGATTTGGGCTTGGACTGTGTTATATCTCACCTGATTTTTGTTGATGATGTATTACTGGCCGGTTTGGGAAATATTGCAGAATGGGGGGTTTTCAGAAATATTCTTAATTGTTTCTGCCGTGTTTCTGGAATGAAGATTAGTACTGCAAAATCTAGTTTCCTTTTTCATAATGTTGGTTTGGTTATCAGACAGGAGATTTCTACCTTCATGCCTTATATTTGTCATCCTTTAGATGATGGGCTCAAATACTTGGGTTTTTTTTTGAGACCCAACAATTATCAGATCAAGGATTGGTGGTGGCTTGTAAGGAAATTTGAAGCTCGGATCTCTCACTGGGCTTATAGATTACTATCTGTGGGTGGCAAACTTACGTTGATCAAATATTTTTTGATGGGACTGCCTGTATACTGGTTGTCTCTTCTTGAGATACCTGTCTTTATTATTAATGTTATCAGAAAATTGATCTTCAATTTTCTGTGGTCCGGTGGTTTGGAAAGAGCATCTTTGGTCATGACTGGGTGGGAATCAATCTCCAGGCCTGAAAGATTTGGTGGTTGGGGTATAAAGGATTTAAAATCTTTTAGTTTGGCCCTGAGGGCAAAAAGCCCGTGGAGGTGTATTTTTACCAATAATCCATGGTCAAAGATTTCTTTTGTGAAGTATATCAGAGGGGATCGGCTGACTTGGATCAGAATGCATATGCCTATGGCTTCTGGATGTTCTCCTTTATGGCGTGGACTTCTTAAGGTTTCTGGCTGGATTCTGGGTGATCTGAGGTGGCAGGTTGGTAATGGTAAAGATATAAGAATTGGGGAAGACAATATTCTGGGCATCGATGGTACTGTTCGTATTCCAAACAGGATTTTGGATTATTTAAAAATTTATGGACTTACTTCTTTATATAGTATCAGATGTGAATCTGGATGGCTAAGTTCATATGACCTGGGTTTAGTTGATGATGATGCTTTCTCTTGGGATTCCTTTGTTCGTGCACTTGGCTCGGTTGGAGTGTCTTTGTCTGACCAGGATGATAAGTTGGTGTGGATTGGTAATGAGAAAGTTGGTGTTGTTTCTGCTAAGACAGCCTATGACAGAATCATGCAGGAAGAGTATATTTTTCCTCAGCACTGGTGGTTCAAACAGATTTGGAAGTGGAATATTGCTCTAAAACATAAGTGTTTTTTATGGCATGCTTTGCAAGGTTCTTTGAAAACTTGGGATAATCTTCTAAAGCGTGGTTGGTGTGGTCCAAATTGGTGTATTTTATGTAAGAAGGAATCTGAATCCATCAACCATTTGTTTGTGGCTTGCTCCTTTGGGAAAAATGTATGGGATTTCTGCTGTTCGAAATTGGCAATTACAAAGGTTTGGGAATCGAATACTTTTGGTGAATCTTTGCTGAATTGGTTTCGGTCTTCAAAGGAGAATTTGCAGGTACCTATACTTATATCTTGGGCTATTTGGTATTTCCGAAACAAGGTCACTTTTCAAGACATGGAACCTGATGTTGGGGCTTGTGGACATATTGTACTAAACTTATTCCAATTCTATACTGCTAGTACAAATTTAGTGGAGAAGAGAAGAAGTGGTCAGTTTTCTTTCAATGTGAACCAGCCTACTATTTTCTTTGATGGGGCTGCGCAGAATGGAATTTGCGCCGCTGGGGGTGTTATTTATTTAAATGATAGTCATTATTTTACTCTGCGCCTCAATTGTGGAATTGGTAGCAATATGAAAGCAGAGCTTCTAGCTCTGTGGTGTACGCTGAAGTGTGCCAACAGCTTTGGATTGGTAAATTTATTGGTTTTTGGGGATTCTCGTGTTACTATAAAGTGGGCAACAAAAGATTATGATCTGAATGTTATTGCTCTTTCTCACTGGTGTAGGCGTGCTCGTGCAGAGATTGATTTACAGGAACATATTTTCTTTTCTCACATATACCGTGAACACAACAGTCAAGCTGATGAACTATCTAAACAGGCATTACTTGGTGCTGAAGGTGTTTTGGTTTGGGAGGAATGGATGGACTCCATTATGCTGGAGCGTGGAGAAGTACTTTTTTACTAGAATGATAGAGAAAAGTATATATGTGGATCTGTCCCTCTATTTAAGATTTTTGACCTTTTTGTTGTAAATCTGTTTTGACAAACCTATGATGGTGACAGTATATGGTCTTTGTGACATATGAACAGTTTGGATATTCCTTTTTCAAAAAAAGGAGAAAATATTTGTACTATTTGATTTCGAGGAATAGCAATAGTACGTTTTTTTTTCGGTTGAAAAAAAAAAATCATCATCATAAATGAATTTTAAATACAATGACATCAAATTAAATATAAAAAATCAATTAATTAAATTAAAAATTTCAATACTCCTCAATCTATTAGCTAATACACTATATAATCTAATTACACTATCCAAAAAAGTTAAAATACTATGTATGAATGACATGTAGAATAGGTTGGCCCATAGAACTCCATTTTACTTAGCATCATTTCTATGCATCAAATTACACAAGAACCGGAAGTTATTTATAGTTCAACCGGAAGGAAGGGCCAGCCTTCACCCCCAGGGAGTTATAGCTCTCCCTCAACTAATAGGGTGGGGGGTGGGAGGCAAGACCAAACCAGACAGCTTACTGAATTAACGAGGAGCTACCGTGGGTGGAGGAAGGGAACGAGGGAAGGAGTTGCGGAGCTACCGTGGGTGGAGGAAGGGAACGAGGGAGGGAGTTGCAGTTTTAGCAGTTAAGTATTCTCGGAGTTCAATAAAGTAAGGTTACTCCGAAGGAAGGCAGCTTCATCCGGGTAAGCCAACCAAAGCATAATGTATCTGAAAAAAAAACTAATAAAAATGGAACATATTTCAAATATCACCCAGAGATTAAAAGATCTCATAATCTCACCCATAATTACAATATTATGGAATGATGGTTGTAATCACAGATACCTCCATTCAACTGAAGTGGAGGAATAATTTTTAATTTGACTAATGGTAAACCGAACAACAATTTTTTTATAATCTAAGTGACAATCCTACCCCTATTGCTAATGAAGATAATCTAAGTGACAACACTCCGATGCTTACTACTAATTCCATTGGAGTATTTGTTTTCCTAGACCAGGTATTTATTATTATTTGAGTTAATAAATTTGTTTCATAATTAAATTTCAACAATCATAAATTTTTATTAACTCTATTTGAACACAGAAAACCCAACAAAGGACTGGATCCAAACAAATCAGAGCATATCTAAGATTAGTAGCCGTTCAAATCATAAAAATTTAATTGAGATCTTTGTTGATAATTGAGAAGAAAGTTATCTGCCTCTAAATAACTGTATATTCGAGATTCTTGAAGCATCCAGATTATTGTACCTGTTGAAGATGATGGGTGTTTAATTCAATCATCTTCCATTCTATTTCTGATGGCAGCGAGCAAGCAACACAACACAGTTACCCAACCGTGATCTGTCATAAAATATTAACATCAGAAATTTAGAATCCAAAAATCTAATATGCTATAGAAAAATGCATCTACGAAAATAATTTACATCCTGAAAAAGAAGGAAAAGTTTATAGAATCTTACTACAATTTTATTATGTACCCAACAAATCATTTAAATCCAAAGGATCTTACGACAATTTTATTATGTATTAGGAAAGAGTTACCAAACACATTTAAATATCCATTTGCTCTTATAAAAATATAATTTAACTTCAGAAAAAAGAGATCAGATCAGAAATCATTCCTATTGATGAATTTCAAATACAATGGAATCAAATTAAATAATAATAAGAATAGGAAACAACTAAATTAGAAAGCTCAAAACTCCTAATCCATTTTCTAATATCATATTATCTTATTACAACACTGAAACAAATTTAATATACTCATCTTTAAAGCTATGAATCCATGAGCCGCATATTGATCATGTTAGCCAACTCCATGTGACCAAGCATAATTTCTGTCACCATGAAACCCCGATAATTTTGGATTCTTCGGTTTATAACTACAAAGATACGCGGAAAACATATCAAATATCACCAGAGATGAGTTGATACATAACATAGATTCGCATGCGCTTTGGAAACTAAACCCTAAACACTGACAGCAAGCAATTCACGCTCCATGTCCATTTTTTCTCTTTTGGGTTGTCACGTGCAAAAAGCGTTAACCTGCCTCTAATATTACATGTAATATTCACACATGAGGAAGACAAATACTATTATATTGTTGGAATTAATTGTCAACTGCCACTTCACCTCAACCTGATCATCACTCCTCGAACTGTGAGTCCACCTGGAGCGTGTGATCTTGTGATGTATTCGATGTATGTACTTGGTAGTAGTTGGTTGTGTAAATGTTGATGTAACTTGTAGCTTCACCGAGAAGCCAAATCGGTAGATGTTTCTAGACCGATTGAGAGAGTTCAAAATATGTATAAAACTGTTTTTGGTTAATGAAATGAACGGGGGGAGAGTTTTCTGGGCAGTTCGGCCCTGTCGTGTTTTGTCTTGGGCTGTTTTGTTTGATGGGTGTTAATACTGTTCTGTTGATTGTTTCCCACTGTCCGCTGTGCCCCATTTACTACAATTGGTATCAGAGCACAGCTCTGTCCACCTGCCATTGAGTTGGTCTGAGAATTCTGAGAGGTCTATTGTAGGCGTGAAGGGAGATCTTGCTGCTGCCAGATAGAAGCAGCTGCCGCTGGATTGAGGGTGAAATCCCACGTCTTGTTGATTCTGGAGACCTATGAGGAGCTGTTGTTGGTAAGATAGAGTCTCTTACCACTGGTTGACTGTATCCACTCCAGTGGGTTGAAGTAATAGTTCAGCCTTGTCTGCCATCACTCTTGTGTGCTGTAATCTGCAAAAGGGAAAGAAATCTGTAGAGGGTAATCATGGTGGACATTGGATTTCTGGGTTGCAAATATTGCCTGGGTTTTCATTTGAAATAGGTTCCATTTGTATGGATAAGTGCGCAGAAGTCTTGAAGAGGCCGTGTGGTGAAGAAGGCGCAGACCCCCCACTTCCACTTATCTAAAGAAGTGAGGCACCTGCGTGCAACCGATGAGAGGAATTGATGGCTTCCTTGTTTTCAGAAATTGTGAGCTCCCATGGTTGGATGGTAGAGCAATGTGAAGCCATGTGTTGTGGAGTATTTGCATAAGCCAAGGCGTCGAGCTTATTCTCAGTCATTTTAGAAGCCGCCAGCCTAAACGAAGGAGCCGGTTGTTGTGAGAGAACTGTTGTGTGAGGTATGTTCTATGAAGGCAGAACCTATGGGTGTTGAGTTTATCTCCACCATTCGTCCTCCTGGCAGAAGCCAAAATTCGTGAAGCTTTCTTTTATTAGTGATTCTGTCGGTGCCTAGATTGCCCGCTACAGAATGAAGGTTGTTTAGAGCATCTAGTTGGAGTCGTTTTCTTTGAAAGGAACCGTAGTTCCTGGGTCAATTGCTGTAGCAGTGTGTTCGAGCTGCTGTTTCCTTCTGCAGCTCTCTTCTAGATCGCTTGTGTTTGTGGGTTGAAACCCCTGTTTAGAAGGTTTTCGTACTGGAATTTGGAGTTGTTGAGCTGTTGAAGCAGCAACGTAAGTAGAGGGTGACTGTGTGCTTGGTGGAAAAGAAGCCAACCGTGAATTTGAAGAGCTACTCACTTTGTTTATAGCTACCACAAAATTGTTGGTTAGAGCTCCTGCAAAATTTGAGAGCTTGTGGAGGTCATGTAAGTTGTAGTTCATGCTAGAGAGAGCTGAGGAAACTTTGTGTGTGGGCTCGCTGTATTTTGGACAACCCACAGATTAAAATTTCATTATGCTGCTGAAGGAGCTACCCATGCAGAACGAGTGACCCCCAGTTGGTTGATTGGTGTAGATTGGAGGCTAGACAAGAGGCCAAACCCAGTTGATGGCCATTTCTCGTTCCATCATATGTGCGTAGTTGCATGTAGCTACAGGTTGAAATTGAAGGGCCGTAGCCCGTGGAAGATTTGGGCAAACTCAGAACTGGAGCCTGTGAAGACTACATAGAAGAAGGATTGAATCCCCAGCCCTGGCAAAGGTAAGAAGAAATTCCTGTTGAAGTTTTTTTGCTCCCATAGAGTATTGGTCGAGCAGGAAGGCCTGAGCTCCCATTAAGTGGTCGAGTTGTTGTTTATCCCGTGAGCAGTTGCCACAGATCTCCTCAAGTGAGTTGAGAGGCACAATTCCTGTGTGTGAAGCCGCAGATGAAGTTTGAGAAGGTCGTAGCCTGAAGATGAGCATAAGCTCTGTAATTAACAGCTGTGGCTGTGTGTGAGAATCTCAAGGAGATTGTTCTGAAGAACCCTTAACAAGCTGAAGCTCTGAGTGTAAGTCTGAAAACTGTTTAAAGTTTTAAATTCTGAGTCTACTCCCTACAGTCAAGTAGGAAGTCCAACTGACCTCACCTGTTTAAAGAATTGGAGTTAAAAGGGTGAAAGAAAACCTTGAAAAGGGTTTGTCCAGAAGGACGGAAAGTTTTAAAATGGAACATATGGATACGAGTTTGGCATCTAAACTCCGTGAGAAGAAATGCAGTTGTGAAAAGCCTGCATATGTTGAGCGATCTTGTCTGTATCCCGCATGTTGTTGCAGAAAACTCCTCTAATAGAGTTGAGTGGCAGCGGAAGAATTTTCTGAAGGCTGTAGCCTGAATAATCTTGTGGAATGGTTAAAACCCACAAAAGTGGTTCTCTCTGGTTGATGCTCCCAGGGTATAGTGGTTGAGCTAGTTGTAAGAGTCACCCAGACCTCATGTTCCTGCACTGGCCGAATTTTAGCCGTGTAGAAGAAAAGGGATGTTGTCCATGTTTAAAGAAATTGAGTTCAGAAGAGCAGAAGCTCAGTGAATTTCAGCAGATTTCAGCAGAACCCAAGTCAAAGATGGGGAAGAGCAGAAGACTCAAATTGTTCAAGGAAAAGAAATTCAAGTCTTGCATTGCAGATTTGTATGTTGGAGCAGAGATGAAAACTGAAGAAGTCTGTCATGATTTTTTGCCAATTCCAGTTTTCTCAGGTAAGAATTATGAATTTTGGGTTATTAAAATGAATACTGTGTTTCGTGCTGAAGGTGTATTGAATTGTGTTGAAACTAAATGTAATGAACCTTGTGATAAGGCAAGTGATGCCTCTGCATTATATCTCATACATCAAGCCATGGAAGATAGTGTGTTCCACATTGTTGCTGATGCAACCAGTGCTAAAGAAGCCTGGGAATGCTTGAGAAGAGAATTTGGTGTAAGGGGGAGAAACTCCAGTCAGCATCAAGTTGAACTACATGGCGTTGAAATTCAGAATGCTGATATAGCTGTCATGGACAGTGCTGAAAATTGTGATAAGGTTAATGAACTACCTGCAGAAGCAGAAGAGAAGATTGAAAATGCAAAGAATGCAGATGAAGAAAAAGAGGATAACAATGAAGAAAAGTTTGCAGAATTTTTGGGAATTGAAGAAGAAACTGAATCTCAAAAGGTACAATTTTATGATGAAGAAGTTTCACATGAAGCTGCTGAAATTCCAGTAGCAATTATAGAAGAAAATCGCAGCAATGGAATTGTTGCAGAAGAAGTTGCAGGACAGCCAGTAGAGACTGAAACAGTAGAACATATTGAAGAAGAAGAGCTCTTGAAGAGCATGCCCACGAGGGCACAATATTTTCTTAACAATATTATTGTTTGTGAATGTGCAGATTTAGAAAGTTATCAACAAGCAGTAGCAGAAGAAAATGAAAATGAAGAAGCTAAAATCATTCAAGAATTTTTGAAGAATGTGGACTCTCTGTTTGAAACAGAGAATGATGAAGAAGCTAATAAATTCCATTGTGCAGAGGCACATATGGATGTGAATGATAAAGGAGATGATAAGTATAAAGAAGCTCATGAAGAATGCAATTTTAGTGCAGAGTTTGACAAGATTATGGAAAGTTGCATGGAAGATGAAGCATTTGAATTCAGTGATGATGGGCATTGTGACATTCCAAGAGTGCTTAGCAGTACCATGGGTGAAGAAATCTGCATTGAAGATGCAGAGGGTGAAGATGAATTTGAGGCTGAACCATGGTATGATGAAGAGAACTTCACTCCAGAAGAGCGAATTTTACTCGAGATGGAAATAAGGTTGATAAATAGTTTGTTTAGTGGCAATGTTAATTTGCTGGGACATGAAGACCGTGTGAATGAAATTCCAATTGCTGTCGCAATTGATGGAAGCTGTTGATAATGCTGATTGCTTTGTTACTGAAGACTGCACCCTTGTTGCAGTGGTGGAAGGCTGTATGACAGTTGAGAAGAACGCAACCATGGAGGTTGCAAGTGTAGCAGTGCAAGCTACCAAAGTCCAAGCTGCTAGAGAGCAGAAAAATGACGAAAATGCTGGTTTATTTAACGTTTTAGTTCTCTGTGTTTGTGCAGGTTTCAATTGCAGCCTTAAAGCTGCAAGAAATACAGTATTGAAGCTGCCATGCAGCATAAACAAGAAGAAGAAAGTCAAGATGAAATTCATGATGAATCCAACACATAACTGGTTCAAAGTTTTGCACCGCTGGAAGCTGAAAAACAAAGAAAATGACTCGGTGTTTCGATGAAGATAATGTTCAAAGAAATTTTGTAGTTTTTGTTGTTTCGAATTTGCTGTAGTAATGCTGTATGCCTTTGTAATTTGAAGTCTTGTTTTTGGAAATGTTGATGCTAATGGAAGCCACTATTCGATGATGAATTTCATGTTGCTTGCTATTGAAGAATGTATGTGTTTGTTGAAAGGCTGTAGCCTTGTACTCGTTGTGTGATCCTCCTCCATAGATGTGTGGTTTGCTGAAGTCTGCCACCTGCGGGGAAGGAAGAGCGTAGAGTGAGCTTCCGCCTTCTGTATGCAGTCATCTGCAGCAGCAGATCTGCCTTGCCTTAAGCCTCTCCAAGACATGAGAGCATTCTGATGATGAAGTTTCCAGCAGCAACATTGAAGAAATTTTTTTGAAGTGTTTCGTGTCTACTTGTAAGAAGCCTAGCTGAGACTTTAGACCGGCATGCCATGATTTTTGTAAACTGTGTGTTGTAATGTGGCTATTGAAATTAAGGGGAAGTGTTGGAATTAATTGTCAACTGCCACTTCACCTCAACCTAATCATCACTCCTCGAATTGTGAGTCCACCTGGAGCGTGTGATCTTGTGATGTATTCGATGTATGTACTTGGCAGTAGTTGGCTGTGTAAATGTTGATGTAACTTGTAGCTTCACCGAGAAGCCAAATCGGTAGATGTTTCTAGACCGATCGAGAGAGTTCAAAATATGTATAAAACTGTTTCTAGTTAATGAAATGAAAAGGGGGAGAGTTTTCTGGGCAGTTCAGCCCTGTCGTGTTTTGTCTTGGGCTGTTTTGTTTGATGGGTGTTAATACTGTTATGTTGATTGTTTCCCACTGTCCACTGCGCCCCATTTCCTACATATATTACATGTAATATTCACAAACCAGGAAAAGATACTATTACAACTAAATCAAATCGATCTACGAATTCATATTAATTTATTCCATACCTTTGGTACATTGGAGTTCTCGTCAAGGCAGGATTCTCTTCATCTTCCCTCACGCTTGCACTCTGGTTCTTCTGGCCTCTACTTACAAATATTTCATTTCAATGTTCAAAATAAACCAAATAAAATAAAATAAAATCGAATATGTAAATCATTGTTTACCTATATTCTGGAGAGCCGCATGGGCAGGGCGTCATCCATTCACATATTTCTGAGATTGAGTTAATCCGTCATTAACATCCACGACAGGACTACTGACAGAAACCTAAAAAAGAAGCCATGAGCCGCAGATCCCTATTAAGGTTAACCTATCTTTAAAATCCCACGGTTAAGTATCTAATAACTAAGCTCTTACATTGTGAGTTGATGCTAAAACGGGAGACCCTGATCAGAGAAGCCTTTGGGAAAACAAGAAATCCTTTTTAACTCTTTGAAGGACTTGGAAGGCTGTTTTGAGAACTGTGTTACCTAAGTCATCCGAAGCACGCATAATAAATCTAAATATAAAAAAAAAATCCATCCTAGTGTAATCCTAGAGTTTCAAATTTTGATAAATATGAAATAATCTGATAAAGTTAATGGCATTGAGCCCAAGCTTAGATAATCAATAGTGTTAACCGATTTTGTAAGGATGTTGTGGAAAAATTAATACATAACCATGACAAATTTAACCAGAAATAGATTTTAGTTTAAACAATATAATAAAAATATAAAATTATATTATATTAAAAAAATTATAAATTAATATATAAATATAGTAATAAGAAAAGTTATTATGCAACCGTCATTTTCCATTGAATTGTATTGTATCCAGGTGGGAGGAGGGGAACACGTCCACAAACAAAAATATCTACCAAGGTTTTATTTTCTGCTACGATGGTTCTCTTTCTGCATCCTTGAATTAAGCAGTATTAAATTTGTCTCTGATTCAGAAAACACCGAAAGAAGTATGATTCAAATGCTTTTCATTTATAAAATTGATTTAGTTTAAACTATGCGTACAATTGATAAAATTGATTTATTGGAAAATTTATTTAAAACTAATACTAGAATTCTTAACTTAAAACTATTATTTATAACGTGGCTAAATATTCATCTACTAGTTACCTGCAATGCAGATAGAAAAAATGGAATATCACATCTAATATTAGTACAAGATGTTATCTGCCTCTAAATAACTGTATATATAACGAATTGAAAGTTGAAAACAAACAGCTGAATGCTCTAAAAATGGTTGGCAGTTTAAAAATTTCATGCCGGTAAACAACATGCCACGAAGCAAAGCAAGTCTCCCTTCGAAAGCCAAACTAATACAAAACAAATTTGTCTCCAAAACTTAAAACTTTATTTTACAGGAAAGTAAAGCTATTTTTAATTGTTATTTTTGATTCAAATTGATTTTTCCATTGGATTGAGACCAGTTTTAGCATTCAACGGTAAAATAAAACGTCATAACACTCAAATTGATTAGTTGGACTCTGACATAAAATAGAGTATCATCCGTTGGATTTTATGTTTGTTTTGATTTTTTGCCATGCTTTTTTCCTCTGATACACCAACTGCAACCATGATGAATTGCCTTATATTTTAAAATTTATTTAATATTTCAACAAATTTATAGAAAAAAATCTATTAAAATTAAACCAACTAATATGAACTATATTCCCAAATGAATATAATTATTTTTATGAATTATTTCCCAAATGAGTGTGATTAGTTTGAAAAAATTAAAATGAAATAAAATTATATGTTTAACTTACATATTTTTTATTAACACTTTAACAATATTATAAAATGTTAATATAAAACAATCAATGTTCCTTCCCATCAAATTTATTAGTTAGTTTTTAACCAATTTTAGTTATCTAAAACCTTTGAGTACACTCCTATGAAAAATTACAGCCATAAATTTATACTTTAATTTAGTTACTGGTTATATTTTCCACTTTTTTCATATTGTATAGTTATTAATTGATTTTAATAGATTTCCCATTTTATTTCATTTTATTTACAATTACAAGGCTTTGACATAATCAAACTAATTTCAAATTTTTAGTATGCAATTTTCATATATATTAGTTCTACATAAAAAGTTTCTTAAAATTATATTTTATAATTATATATTTGAAATCACCATATTTGTTGCCCTAAGTTTAATCCAAAGTAGCCACTTGAAACAACATGAAGTAAAGGAGCACAATGACTCTTAAAATATGTTGAATTCAAATAATGTGAAATCTGCATTATTAAACATTCATCCCTTCTATAAAGAATCTCTCAAACCATCTTAATGGTGTCCATATGCCTAGTTAAAGACCAAAGATCCCATACAATGGTAGGATGATTACACCCATATCCCCACTCAAAATGCAAATCCCCTAATAAGGTTATTTGGGGTGACTGAGGGCCCTATCCATGACCCTTGAGATTTGGAAGCTCCCTTTAGGTTTTAATACCCATGTTTTACCCCAACCATAATCAAGGCTCTAACAACCATACTTGTTGCTCAAAACATCTGAATGGTGTCTATATCCCCATTACGGAGCCAAATATATTTTGCAAAGGTGAATTGTGTGGTGGTTTGAGGTCTTTTTGATGGCCCTTAATCCTTAAAAGTTTCATTCATGATACGAGGCTTGCGTTTCATCTATTGACAATATTTAAGGTCTTAAGAATCATCATGAGTACTGAAAACCTCCAAATGACACTTATATCCCGATTCATAAAGAAAGATTCCCTAGGAAAGTCCTCTGTACTAGTTGGATGTCTAATTCATGGCCCTTAGGTCCTAGAATCTTAATTCAGAGACTATGGACCAAGTTTCCTCCCTTCACTATGTTCATGGCCCTTAGACCTATCTTGGGTGCTCAAAATCTTTTAGTGGCACCAATATCTTTAATGAGAGACCAAAGTTACCCTAAGTAGGTATTGTGTGGTGGTTTGATATAGGGAAAATTTTAAGGATACATATTTATTTTATTGTGTAGAAACCTTGGCAAATCTTAGTAATTCATAGAATGCTAGTTATAAAATGTTGGGTGATTTATTTATACAAATATTCAATTTTCTAAGGATTTCATATTGTTTTTAGAAAATTTTGGCAATTTTTAGGGAAAATTACTTATGTCATATAGAATTTGTACAAAACATTTTAGAAAAAAGTGGAAATTGGTGAATCTTTGTTTGGAAAAAAAACAAGAAAAAATAACCCATGGATGAAATTTAACCCTTAAAATTTTCCTTGGTTCGATGTCTTGCTCATAATCACTGAGCCATAGAGGCTTCCATTAGGTCATAATTCATAGGTTTTCTCTCTCATCCATCATGGAAGGACCCGCGACACATCCCTTAAATGCTTAAAACCTCCTCATGGAACCTATGTCCTTATTTCAACACCAACAATGCCATAAAAGGATAATGTGTGGTAGTTAGAGGTTTGACTCATGGGCCTTGATCCCTAGAATCTTCCTTTATGGTATAAGGCCTAATTTTCCTCCCTCTATCATGGTCAAGGCCCAAGACCCATCCATAGCGTCAAAAACCTTCTAAATGAACTTAATTAAAGGAAAAATATCCTATAAAGAGGTCACGTGTGTTGGTTTTAGGCCTTGTTTAGGGATGTTGATCCCTATAATATTACCTTAGATACTTAGGTCTCAATTTCCTCCCTCGTGTTCGGATATCCATCATCTATTTCGGGATACATATCTATTTTAGGATCATCTATTTCGGGATACATATCTACTTCAGGATCTTGCATGATCTATTTCAGGATATGCAGTCCAGTCACCAGTTTGATGCCTCCAGCACCTTATCCACCTTCTTCTAGCACCCGGGAGCCACTTTCCACAGAGTTTTAGCCCTCCTAAGCTGAAAGGCGCCCTCTTCTCACCTACTGACAGAGAAGGGCGCACTTGTTCACCTACCACTGCAGATTCACTCCAGTTACATTCAGTTAGCTCCGATTCTGATTGATTTCACTCCGATTTCACTCCTGACTGACTGTTTCACCTCCGATTGACCTCCAGTTCGATTAGGTGACTTGCTCTGACTCCAGTTAGCCTCCCATGCACCCCCACTGAGCCTCCAGATCCTATATCAGTGCTACACACTTCAGTTACATTTATTATGATCAGTTAGACTCAGCTTGACACCTGGATGACTGTTTGTTGTGATTGATGAGCAACACCGATGATTGATGAGGACTCCTAGATTGAGTCAAGCTACTCCATTTCAGTGATTCGAATGGCCTACTTAGTCAATTCGAATTGCCATTGACAGATGTTGGATTGTATTGTAATCTATTGTAATTCATTCACCCTTTTCTGGGATAGAGAGCACTGCTGCATGTTTTTGCACAGTTTTGCACCATATCTTCTTATTCATCTGTTGTGACTGATTTATTTGTTCATTAGATCTGCTGTGACTAACTTTACATGGTATCAGAGCCATTGCAGGGACAAGATCTCTTTTCTACAGGTGTTTATACAAGAAGATTTGAATGAATTGCTAAAAATTGCAATAAGTTTGGCATGAGATATCTCAAGGGCATTCGCTCCTGTGCATGCAAAGCTTGAAAATTATTCCAATACCACTCCAGAAGCTTGAGTTACCACATAATTCCTGGATTTGATACATTGGACCCATTCAACATTGCTTGAAATCCAATCCCAGGTGTGATGCAACTCTCAAAGGGTGGATTGTTCGACCTTATTGTGGTTGTTTTGATGTGATTTGCAGGTTTCTTACTTCCTCCATGTGCATTCGCTAATGCAAAGATGGAGACTTCTTCTTCACAAAATATTCTTACTCCATTCAACTATGATGAATGGAAACCAAAGATGATTGCATTCTTGAAGAGACAATGTCTTTTTGATATGTGCATTGGTAATACAAGAGATTTTGATTCCGATGAAGAGGAGAATGATTGGCTCAATGATTGTGATAGAGCTTTTGGAGCAATATGTCTTGCTATGTCTCCTTGTATGCGCTACCTCATTAAGACTGCTGAAAATCCAAGTGATCTATGGGTCCAACTTGACAGAGAATTTGGAAAGCAGGAAGAAGAGGATCATGCTAGCCTTTTGGAGAACAAGCCCAGTGAGATCTCCTTATGTATTCTTTCCGATCATGTGTTGGCCTCAAAAATTGTTCAAGATGAAGAAGAAACTGTAGATTCAACACTCATTCTCTCAAAGTCTTCTATTTCGAATTCTGAGCAAGATAAACAAGCTCATACTCTAGATTCCGAAGAGGTTCTTGAATCCTCTCTTTCACATGAGTTTGTCGGCATGCAGAATAATGATCTACTTGATGTTTTGGAGGTAAAATCTGATTTTGGAGGTGAAGCATTCGCCCTCCTTGATTGCATGCCTTCTATAAACTTATGTTCTATCATTTGCAAAGTTTCTCAGAGTTTTAATGAAGATAAAGAGCACTACCATTCGCTTGAGTTCAATTCTCATGCACTTTTTGCTGATTTTGGTTTTGATCTCACCCTGGTTGGTTCAAAGGAGATCTCAAGAAACCATTCATCTATTTTTGGAGCTGATTTAACTTCTATTGATAAGAAGTTCAAGTTTCAAGATCTATTTGATCCGATTGGAGCTATTCCTACCTCACTTGGTTCGAATCACAGGTTCCAGGATCATCCTCATATTTTCAGATTTGTTCTCACCATGTTCGGTATGAAGAGCAAGTTCTTAAAGTCTCCACATTCGCTTGCATCCACTGATGGAGAATTCAAGCACATGTTTTTGGAGCATGATCCATTTACTCCCAAGAGTAAGATACCTCCAGACATATCTACTTGATTTTGGAGCAGTTAAATCTTTTGGTGTACTACAGTCTATTTTGAGGGGGGGTATTTTTCCCATGAGGTTTTCCCCATTTCCTCGGTTTATTGACTGTTATTAGTTTTTGGATTATTGTATTGGGGTGACCTTTGGTCTTAGTTACCAGGGCCCCACATTATTTTAGTTGGCACATCATAGTCTAGCTTGAGGGGGGGTGTTCGGATATCCATCATCTATTTCGGGATACATATCTATTTTAGGATCATCTATTTCGGGATACATATCTACTTCAGGATCTTGCATGATCTATTTCAGGATATGCAGTCCAGTCACCAGTTTGATGCCTCCAGCACCTTATCCACCTTCTTCTAGCACCCGGGAGCCACTTTCCACAGAGTTTTAGCCCTCCTAAGCTGAAAGGCGCCCTCTTCTCACCTACTGACAGAGAAGGGCGCACTTGTTCACCTACCACTGCAGATTCACTCCAGTTACATTCAGTTAGCTCCGATTCTGATTGATTTCACTCCGATTTCACTCCTGACTGACTGTTTCACCTCCGATTGACCTCCAGTTCGATTAGGTGACTTGCTCTGACTCCAGTTAGCCTCCCATGCACCCCCACTGAGCCTCCAGATCCTATATCAGTGCTACACACTTCAGTTACATTTATTATGATCAGTTAGACTCAGCTTGACACCTGGATGACTGTTTGTTGTGATTGATGAGCAACACCGATGATTGATGAGGACTCCTAGATTGAGTCAAGCTACTCCATTTCAGTGATTCGAATGGCCTACTTAGTCAATTCGAATTGCCATTGACAGATGTTGGATTGTATTGTAATCTATTGTAATTCATTCACCCTTTTCTGGGATAGAGAGCACTGCTGCATGTTTTTGCACAGTTTTGCACCATATCTTCTTATTCATCTGTTGTGACTGATTTATTTGTTCATTAGATCTGCTGTGACTAACTTTACACCTCGACCATGGTTAAGTCCCCACATCTCATCACTAGTGATCAAAACCTCCAAATGGTGGCCATGTCCCAATTTATAGTCCAAATGTCCTCTAAAGAGGACTTTTGTAGTGGTTTGAGGCCCTATTGATATCAGTTGATACTTATAAGCTTAATTTATCAACTAAGGAATGTGTTTCCTCTACTAACAATGGATAAGGTCACATGACCCATCCCTGTGCTCAAAACATCCAAATGGAATAGATACCCCAATTGGAGGCCACAAATAACTTGAATAGTTCTTATATCATTGTTTGAGGCCTCATTCATGGTCCTCAAACCCTAGAAATATTACTTGGAGCCTAAGGGTTGATTTCCTTCAATGACAATTATGAATTCCTAAAAACCCATTCATGGGGATCAAAATATCCTAGTGGGACAAAAAATCCCCACTAGGAATCCAAATATATCTTAAAGGTCATGTATGGTGGTTTGAGAAATTGTTAAATGAACTTCAGCCATCAAGGTTTTGTTTAGGGAAAAGAGATGAGTTTCCTCCATTGACCATGGAAAATTCCTATGACCCATCATTGGTGCTCAAAACATCTTTATGATACCCATATTGTCAGTTGGAGGCCAAATATCCCCTAGAGATATTATGTGTGGTAGTTTGATCTCTTGTTCATATTTCTTGTTCTCTAAAACCTTCATTTAGGTCCTAAGGCCCCAGTTTCTGAAAAATATCCACTATATAGATATTTTGTGTTGGTGTGAGGCATCATTTATGTCCCTTGAGCCTTATAAGATTTATTTAGGATATAAGACCTCACTTTTATCCCCTAACCATTGTGAATACTCCAAGAACCATCCATGACCAAAATCTCCTAATGGTGCCCACATGCTCACTCAAAGCAAAAAAATAACATATGGAAGACATATATATGAAGTCATATAATACTTCATTCATAGACCTTGATCCCTAGAATATTAATTGAGTATTCAATGTCAATCCCTTATGTGAAAAAGATCCTAAATGCATCGTCTTACATCTAGATTGTTAAAAATAAACTATATATGATCCATTGATTCTAGCAAAAGATATTTTAGAAAATAAAACCCATAATACTATATCCTAACTAATATTAATTTGTATTAATTATAAAAATGAATATAGATTTTGTTATCGTGTTATGCAAATAAACATTGACATCATAATGCACAAAATTATAATACATACAGTTTTTTGATAATGCATACACAATATGTTTAAATAAAAAAAAATTGCATAAGGCATAACTTCATTCTCCCTTAAACATGTAATAAACATTACAAAGTAGCGAAGAATTAATGAGAAAATTATTGTTGCAAACATAAGTCAACATTCAATATTTTTATAGTTTTTTCATAATGCATACACAGTATGTTTAAATAAAACAAAATTGCATTATAAGGCATAACTTCATTCTCCCTTAAAAAGATAATAAACATTCAAGATAGCAAAGAATTGATGGGAAAATTATTGTTGCAAACATATTTTAATATTCAACATTTGACTATGATTTCAAAGCCAAATTTCATTTAGTTATTGTTTTCGATCCTCGTGAATACAAGGATGTTACACAATCTTGCAAGAAATTCAAAGAAGAGAGAAATCCCCTTGAAAATATTCAAATAATTAAAATAAAAGGTAATGCTACGTAGGTAAATCCTAGGAATTTATCGAAAATCACCGAGCATAGTTATAGGAATTCAATAGACGCCGTTTACATTTTAACATCAACTTCCAATCACTTTATAATTAGCGAATGTTCTTCTTGATGAGTAAAACTTAGGTCTATATAGATGATGAAATAAAAAAGGTTGCAGTTTTTTTTCATCGAGAAAAAAAAGCAACTTGTTATTCTAAAGACATAATTAAAGTTACTACAATATCGAGGTTTCAAAACAGCCATCTCACTGCAAGTAGGCATCAAGATCTATATATCCAAGGAAGTCTACAACAAAATAGATGGCCTAAAAATCAATCTAAATAGATTCACAGAGTACCAAAGGGCTCGTCCCGAGGATGCAAAATAGAAGAAGAAAAGACAGCCAAGCAGAGAGTCACAACTTTAGAAGATAGAGAGGAACCCATTATAGAGAAGAAGGTTGCGGTTGTAGAACTTTAGAAGATAGAGAGGAACCCATCATAGAGAAGAAAGGTTGCGGTTGTAGAACTTTTTAATGAATAAGTTTATAGGGTGAATTCTTTTGTTTAATATTTAAATGTAAAACATGAGCATGTCCAATATCTTTACAATTTTGACCACTAAGGGATTGAGGGTCTAAAAATTCTTCCCGAAATGATCTTACTTAATGGTGAAATGATCTTACTTAATGGTGATTATTTATAGATTATGAGTCCATCTTCTTTATCATAGTTTAGGCATTTTGGTCGAATTTGAAATGTATTTGGGTAGATGAAAGTTCCTTAACATCCCTCAAAGGTAAGATATTTAATTGGATGATTCATTATCGGACTTACAAAATTAATGTTTTTTTAAACAAAGTACTAAGCATTTACATGCTAATTATTTTTTCTTTGTTAAAATCTAGGAGTTTCACTATTTTTAGGAAGTATTTATGAGAAATATATTTTTTGAGAATAGTCGGTATAGTTCACCCCATAACATTCCCATATGCACATATGGGGTCTCTTCTTTTTTTAAAATACCATCCCCTATTTCTATTTCCTTAGGGCCCTTTTTCTAGGAGTCTCATGACCAAGATTGAAGCTACTTTCCTACCTGATCCTCATGTTCAATTCTTGATCGAGTCTAACCATTTGCTTGATTGAACTATAATGACCTAGGCCTTGCTTTTACATTGTCTAGACAATGCAATTTTTTTTGTTTTGTGCATCTAATCTTGACCATAGTAAAGTGACAGAATTAGTATAAGCTCCACTCATTATTATGAAAACTATATAGGTATCCATTGCCTAATGAGCAATCTTTTCACATGCACTCATTGCGAGTTTCAATTATGTTTTTTAATATTTTGTCTCCTAGGTTGTACCCCTCACAAAACCTCACTCTAGATATCACACTTGGGAGGAATAGGATGGGAGGAAGCACAAGTACATGGCATACTACACAACATGTACCTTCCCACACCATTTTAGGCCATTGAGCTAGTCCTCAGGCCAATGGAGGGTACTCTTGATCTCTCTAAGGTAGATATCCTGGTATTTCACTTCAAGATGACATTTTTATTCTATGAAGTTTAGTCGACTAGATTTATGACATGGGTTTGTGGTGTATGGAATTGACCTTTGTTGTCGTGGTTTTCATGGGGCGTAACCATGAGTCCAAATAGAAAGGGGATTGAAAAATTTCCAATCATAGAAATGATCTTCTACACCATGGACACCATAATCTAGTTCTACAATGAGAAATACTTGAGGAAAGATGAACAAATCTAAGGTTAAAAGAAGGGCACACTCTACACTCTGTTCACAAACATTTATTAGAAAACAAACCAAAATGGTAAATATGTACATATGTCCTTTAGTTCATTTAGTAAAATGGAAGAAAACTTGCATAACTTGTTTGAAAATCCCACTACTTCATCTAGTGGAAAATCTACCTCAGTCATGATTTATACAATAAAGTGAAAAACAATTCTTTTGATTACAATAGGAGGCACAAGAAGGGACTCTTTTATCTCAATCCTAGGCCTATTTCTTTCCTTCCCACAAAATGGAGCTTCAAATAATCCTTACAAGAGAAAGATAATGAAAGAAGAGAAGGAGAAGAGAAGGAGAAGAAGGCAAATGTTACTCGTTGCCATAAAAATAATCGTTTTCTAGGAAAATATTCAATCTCTCATGGCCTCCTACCTCTCTTCTACCCCCTTTGTTGTTTCTCTCAACTTCATTGATCAACCTCCTGTGTAAATGAGAAAAATATATCTATTATAGCCTGTTGGGAGAAAAACATGAGACCCAAAAATTAGGTTAGAACGTCTTTTATCCTCCTATGATATTAATGATTTCCTTTGCCTTTATTGTACATATTTAGATAAAATAGAGGCATTTGAGACTCTTTCCAAATTTGGGGATGAATTTGGAGCTAATGGTTGTAGTGGCTTTCTTGACAATCCCTTGGAAGCTTTGATCCATTGGCTTTCCAAAATAATCTAATTTGACTCCCTCTACAGTGAATGCATCATGCCCAAGTGAAAAATAATCCAAATGGTGGAACAATGAGTATGTATAGTTCTTATTTGGTCCTCTTTGTCCTTTTAAAACATGGTGATAGAAATGATTTCCCGTGGGTAGGAAATGAACCTTTAACCTCCTTTTTACTTTTCAAATATACACTTGCACTTTTTAATATAGCTCACTATACCTTATAAGAAAAACCACTTTAGACTTTAGAATACAAGGTTACTCTATCATAGTGCAAAAATGATGGTGAGTTTATGCAATTTGGTGAATTTTTAATATAATGTGTCTTTAAATTAATTTAATAACCTCAACGGAGACCACCACCCCCTAAATCAAGTAGACTTAGGAGGGAGTATGCAACAAAATCTATTATGTATGAAAATATGGCGTAAAACATAAGGTTTGTAACCTTTGATTAAGCCTTTAAAAATATATGCACATGCTCCTTATATGGAATCCATGTGCCATACTTGCAATCACAAGAATTCATTTCCCATGATCACATAGGACCATTGTATGAGAAAGGTTGAGGGCATTCAATAAGCACTCTACAATAGCACATTTAATGTTGGTGCTGTGGGATTATGACCCAATTGATTGATGATTAGATGAAATACAATGGTTCATATCCGTACAACTACACATTTAATGCACTACTATGAGGTGCATTGAATACCAAGGTTGAGTGGCAATCCACTATCCATTCTCATTTCAAAACCTTTGTTAAAACCGTTGATTTTTCTTGTACAATCTTTCAATCAACCATTAGCGGAAACCCATTTCTTAAGTGACCTTCTCTCTCCAACCCGTGTGCAAGTCTTAACATTTTCCAATTGGAAAGAAGGGACCAAATCTATACCATTTGAGTAGGTCATTTATTATGTTACCTTCTCTCTCCAGCATTTGCACAAACCAAACCAACCATTAATTGAAAAGGATCCATCTAAATAGGTCCATTCACACACTTCTTTAACCATGCCACTACCACTCATATTGAAAAATTGACAACCTTCTAATCAATATAACTTTTGACAACCATGCCACTACCACTCATGTTGTGCAAGGGTGTTCCTCTTGCTGAAATCATGTTGATTAAGCACATAAACATGCAAAACAATGCATTGTGCAATCTATGGAGGAGAAAAATCCAGGATGAAGATTTCATTTGATTGTTGTGAGAAATGTGGTCAATCTAAGACCTTGAAATTTTAGGAATATCTTAGTGTTGGGTAGAATTAGACTTTATTCAAAGGTTTTTCTGAATATTGGATCCAATGGGAGAATATTGCACTTCAAATTCATGGGAAAGGTATCCATGTGGAAATTTGAGTTGTAATTTTTTTCCATTCCAGTCCATTTTGGATCCTAAAAATGAAGAAAAATAATCCCTCGGACTTGAATTAAAAAATCCTATCTTATTTTTTTATTTAGGTTACCAAAAATATGGTTTCTAACCACATCAAAATGGCCAATGTTCATAAAAAGTTTGTTTCATGTGTGGTTTGCATGGGGTCAAATCAATTGGGTGGTGTATATCCTTTATCCTTACCAACAATATCCTAAATGTTGTCCTTGAATTACAGATTAGAGATAGAAATATCGATAAAAATTTTGCATGAAAAACTTAGCCAAAACTATTAAATTGTGGTTTGATGGGACTTTTAATTACCATTTTAAAAATGAATCAAATAGTGTGCTCATTATATTATCAATCCATAGTTTGAAATGTTTTACAAGTTATCCTGTAATGTATATGTAGGATACAGTTTATTTTCTAATATTTTTTTACTTATCATGAAGTGTAGTAAAGAAAAAAATAATTCAACAAAGGATCCAAGATTAGTTATATGACATGTTAAAGAGTTAACGAGAGGCAATGTATCTTGCTAAATTATATATAAACAAATTCAAATGCTCAATCAACATAAATACATGAATAACAAATCAACAAACTAAACACATCACAACTATAAATTATCAAAACACCAACTATTATAAATCTACCCAAATTAAAAGAATCAACCCCTATTGTGAGGAGTTGGACCTACCTCCCTGGAACAAAGTGATGTAAGATGATCTTAGGAACTAAAGATTGAATTGCTCAATGAATACATGAATTCTAGATTGTTAAACTAGCTTTGTTTTTTAATTACTCTAGGACAAAACAATATAACATTTCATCATATCCCCCACTTCCCCCACTTCAAGGAGAAGAGCCTATGTTTTATACAATTTCATAAGCAACTACCTTTCAATGAAAATGCTAAGAATACACTTGAGAATATCATTGATTCTCAAGTTGTTCTAACTCACAACTAAGAAAATGGCAGGTTACTAACATCCATATCAAAATAGATACATCAACATGCCCTTGTCCATATTTTGACATTTGCAAGGTGACCACTTCATAATTGTTTTAGATCTTTCTTAAGAAGATAAGTCATATCTCCTAAAATCATGGCATAATATCGACAATGGTAAATATTGTACTCAAGTTAGCAATTCTTCCATACCCAACTTGAACTGTAGAAAAATGAAACAAATGTGTTTTTCGAATCCACAATAAAAAGAAACAATTGTGTTCTTTGAATCCACAACAAAAGCAAACAATTGTGTTTTTCAAATCCAAAACTTCCAAAAGTAACACCTTTACAACATAAATTGAGTTGCAGCATTGCGATATAACTAGAGATGCAACATCACAATATAACTAGAGTTGCAGCATCAAGATATAACTAGAGTTGCAGGATCAAGATATAACTAGAGTTGTAGAATCATGATATAACTAGAGTTTTAGCTCTGTAGAAAGAGAATACATGTGTCACAATATGACTTGAGTAGCAACTGAACATACAAAGATTTCATGAGTAAGTGCAAAAGACAGAGATTTCCCTAAACACAAGCATAATTCACTAAGATGACTTGAAATAAGGGAAATAGTACCTTGAGTAAAATGCTTAAATATGAACAATAAGATTCATAATAAGAGACTGAAAACTAAAGGGTTTTATAAATGAGAGGAAATAGGAAAAAAAAATTACAGTTCTAGAGCCCAACATATCCCGTCAACTGAAGGTGTTGCATGCCCTCATGAATCCTTTGTGATCAATCTCAATATGATTCATAAAAAAAGTATGAATTCCTTCAATGAAGGTTTCTGAGACTCTAGTTTGGATGGCCCTTCTCTCAAATTGAGTAATACCCAACATTTCGTTCAATCTCCATCCAAAATTTTGCTTTATCTTGTGGTCTCAACTTATATAAAAGTTAGTATTTTGGAGCAAGAAATCATATCAATGGAAAGTAAAATATTAGTCCAATACATCCAAGAAAACATTGTCTCAAACAACTAATGTATTTATCGATCCTTTTTTCCACTTTTATATCAAAATTAGGATAACTGAAAGAATCTATTTGTTTCATTTCTTCACTTGATTTATTGTTATAGCTCAAATTGGAACTTCCACATTCATGACAACAATATTTCAAGACAACACCTAAGTTTCTAAGATTGATCACTAATATGAACCTATCATCATGGAATAGGCCCTAATTTGAACCTACTTGATGGTTATATGAACCCCCTTGAAGATAATCCAACTCTTTTGCCATTGAAAGCACTCAAGTTTGAGTATAAGTTATACCCCACGCTCCTTCACTTCATGCAAGGAGTGTGGCCATGCACCTTTCCCTTGAGTAGGGCACATGGGACAATAAAAATGACTAAACATTATAAATATAAAAAAAATTGGGAAGTTTGATGGTTTTATGGCGGTTGGTCTCATTTGAAACTTCCTTAACTATTTGCTAACCATCACAATTATCATTAACACTCACTAAAAAGAGATTTGATGGACAAAGTGAGGGAGCACACCCACATCAATGTTATGATGGAGTCAAATCGTTTTTTCATATTGAATCCATTCATCTCCACTCTCTCTCAATGACCCCTATCCATATGAACTCCTTTCATAAGTGTTAAATCCATCCATGCTATATGAATTCTACCTTATACACCCTTGTAAGATCAAGTGATTGGAAGTGGTATTGTAAGTGTTTCAAGAGTAGAGGAACCCGGTGATAGGATTTGAAAAGTGCCTAAGAAACATAAAGGTAACTTGTGTACCACTAATCGTGTTGTATTATAATATAAATTTATGATATTTCTCTCCTTCATATACATGTGTAAGATTTAACATGTTGGACCTTGGTATTCAGTGGTTGATTGAAGACTATTAATCCTTTCAAGAGAAATATTAATACTCGTATTGATATTTTTCTTTTAATTTATTTGGCATTTTTTTATATCCCTAAGGATTGCGAGGATATTATTTGGCTCCTTTTGTAGGTTTCTAGTTGTTGGAGTAGAGTAGATTGAAGTTACATAACAAGAGCAGTGAAGATCAAACTCCAAAAACAGGTTCCTCTATTTCCTCCCATATCATTCTTCTATTTACTTGCTTATTTTACGACCTGTTTGCATGGTGAATCATCTATGTTTGTGTCTAAATTTTTTATTTGAAGACTCATAAGATCAGTTTTCTATATTCCTAGTATGTTGGTGACTAGCCCTAGTCATTATGAATTTTTTACCCATAACAGAATTGACGACTCAATTGGGGATTGCATCTATGTAGGGAATTTGTAGATTGGTCCTTCTAGATACTATTGGGTCTCTTCAATCCATTAGGTCAATATGATATCCTTCCATCGTTCAATTTCAAATATAGTACAACTTTTTTCTTCTTCCAGTTTTTGTTTATTTTAGGTCCCTCCAGGCATTCCATGCACCCTGTAGCGATAAGCATGGATCTGAGGTCCCAAACACTCTTCCTATTCAAAAATCACACGAACACACACCTTTTTAAAGTAAAAGGTGTGTGAAAATCCTTCCCCGTGCACTTGGATTGAGGAACATGCACACGGGCCTTGTTAGGGGTAAACAAGTTAAAAAAATATTTTTTTTTCAGAGTTATAGGTTTATCAGGTCTAGCGGGGATCTGAGTTTTTCTTGGATTTTTAAAATTCATATTTACACGCCTTAAAAGCATCATTTAGTGTTTTTTTCATTATTTTCCGAATGAAAATAAATAATTGAATATTCCATGAAGCGTGTGAGTAAGAGGAGAGGGTTTTTACAGTGGTTTTGCTTGATTTTATCATTGATGATGGTTGGATAGGGTCCTCAAGACTAGTTGGGAGTTAGTAATATCAAGTTGTGTTTTTTCTTTATGTTGGTTTGATGCTTTTATACCTTGGGGGTATTTGAATTATGAAATATTTAAGGGTTTTTATTACCTTGTTTTCCCATTTTTTGATTGTTGCTTTACACTTTGGCATAAAAAAGAAGAGCATAAGTGTATGCTTTTGCCTCTATTTTCCCACTTGTTTCGGTGAAACAAATATCAATAATTTTCTTTCCTGTTATACCTTACCATACCTTCTGATTCTAAGAAAACCTTTTGGTATATTCTTCCCAGGTTTTCATGTACAAGTTAGGTGAAAGGACAAGTCTTGATTGTTTTTCTTTTTGTGCATTGTAGTGAGTCAACAATTGATTTATTTTTTGAATTGTAGGTGGAGATGTAAATTGCATTTTCCAATTTAGTGTGCATTCTTTAGGTTTTCTTCAATAGGATACCACAAGTTTTTGTCCATTCATCTTGCTATCATTTTGCATGAAAGGAAGTTTGCTTTGATTTATTCTAAAATTTCATTGGCATTTGAATGTTGTTTGTAGTTTTAATATAAATTATTAACCAATATTTCATGTTTATTACATTTGAGAAAAAAATTGTTCATCCACTTCCCCATCCCTTTGAGTAAACAAAAACCTCTAAAAGTAACATAACTAAAGTGAACTAGACTTGTTTTGCTTTAATAAAATATCAGCAGTAGTCTAACTTCTAGGGCCTTGGTTGTAGGATTAGACAATCAACTTATCCGAGGCCACATAAAATGAAATTAGGGTTTTACTAGAGAGTGTTATATCCATTAATAGAAGGATGCATTTGTTGGTAAAGTGTGCCTAACACATGCATCAAGCATGGGGAAAGCAAGGAAAGAAAGTGGGATTATCCCCTCATTTTTTTGTTTGGTGGGATATGTGAGTTTGGGAGATCTAGTTTAAGTGGCAAGTCCTCAAGGTGAAACTAATTTTTATTGGATTTTGGGTGAAACCACTTTTCATTGGGATTTTAGTTCTAGGACTTGTGCCTTACATTTCCTTCCCATTTGTAGACACTTGGCTTGTGACTGTTCTGCCTAACTGTCGATTGCAAAGTGGTACCCATATTTTCTTGTCCTAGGTTTCACCCAGGTGAGTACACGTGGGAATTGCTTGTGGTATTTGAGACAGGTGCATAACAATCACTTCAGATTCCTTTGAGTGTGACCCTCTTCATGAGGGTTCTTTCACCTTGGGTTATTGTTGCATGAGGGTTACCATAATTGTCTCTCACACTTTTGATAATTGGACTTGGGCACTAGTCATGCCGGGATGAAATTTGAAAGTCCCATGTTTGGCTCTTCATTGATTGATCACAAGACTTAACCACCCTTGTTTGATTTCTTTGAGAGTGATTTTTCTTGGTTGTATTTTAGAGAGTATTTTATAAGAGTTTTGATTCTAAATTTTCAAACCCCTTAGAAAGAGTTAGAGATTTCTTATTTTTTTAATTAGAGTATATGGATAAAATTCCTGAGGAGACCAAGAGAACCCTATGCAAGGAGATCCTTTTGATTTTCCATTCCTTGGAGACATTGGTGCTCCCTTGATGGCCACCTTGAATATTCTTAGATTCACCTTGGGGATACTAGTTTGGTTGTTTTACACTCCGAATGTTCTAAATGCTTCTTATGATTTTCAATTAGAAACTTTATGTCAAGAGAGTTAAAACCATTTTCCTTCTTCACCAGTGAAATATCCTCCTCCTCCTTCTACCTCATGTGTTGAATTCCTAGATACTAGTAACCAACAATCTAAAAGGAATAGAAAGAGGAAGAATAAGAAGAAGATGTGAAGATAAGTGGGCATGCCTCCAGCCACTACAAGTCATGCTGGGGGAAATTCCCTATCCACTACAAGTCATTCTAGGGGAAAGTCACCTGCCCCATCACATCATAATGGAGACATGTTACTAGTCATTGCAAGTCATACTGGAGACCAACAACTAGACACTAAAACCCATGTTGGGGGAAAACATTCAGTCACTACAATTCATATTGGAAATATGTCATCAAACACTTTTTGTCATGCTAAGGACACATCATTAACCACTGTGAGTCACCTCAATGATAATACACCAATCAATGCAAGTCATACTAGAAACAAGTGATCAACCGTTGCAAGTCATGTTGGGAGATGTATGGTGTGAATAATCACCCATGTGTGCAAAAACTTACATGCCAAGGGGTTGTGGAATCCTTGGTATAGATTCTAATGAGGAACAAACAAAAACAAAACAAAACAAAACAAAACTAACAATATAAAATCATCCTTTAATCATACTACACATAAAGAGTGCCAAGAAAATGTACAATGAATAAAAGAATGGTTTTTCTATTATCACAAAGAAGTGGTATGTAGATGAGAACCTTGGTATAGTCAATAGGAAATGGAGCCTCCATAGGTATCCAAGGGAAGGTTAGTTTGTCTCCTTTGCAACCTTGCAACTTGTAGCCATCTTTCACAATGGTAATATCCTTTATGTCACACCCCTCTTTCACATACTACATTAGTGCTTGGGGGCATACCTGGGTTATAGTGTAGGCATGAGACACACTCGTGATGACCGTGGAAATGGGTCTTATCCCTGCACGATAGTATTAGATTATCTAGGTCTATATTAATAGTATTATAAGGACATGGGATTCATAACAACCTAATTATATAACTTATCAAATTAAGACAAATTAATCATGGATTGGATTAAGAGGGGGTTATAAAGGGAAATAATAAAATAAGTAATTATGATCTATTTTCTCTATTAATTGGAATTTCACATGGTTAATATTGCATGTGGACATGTGTCCAAATTATGGGAGACTGGGAAGGATTAAAAAGGAGTAAGGAGAAGGGTAAGGCGTTCTTCTCCCTTCCTCCTCTAGGGTAGTTCGATAAGCTAGGTGGGAGATGGAGGTTTGGAGGATGAGGGTAGAGTAGGATTCTGATTATGATGTTTTGCTGGCTTGGTATTGCTTATGATGTTTGGTTGGCTTGGTATTGCTTAGTGAGGAATAATGGGCTCTCAGTGTATGATTGATGGTTTGGTTGGGAGGGGAGCGATCCCCCACATGTGGTTTCCTAGTTGTTGCCACCATGGTTTTGAATACTTCAATGATATATGTGTATGTCCAAATTCCTATTAGGTATGTATTCTTCCTCTTTTGACTTGGGTTCGTAGTTTCATTGAGTTGTGATATCTTGATATATATCTAAAATGAGTAAGATTTGGATTAATATTTGTTTTATTGTTACTATTAATATTTCTAAGTAAAAACTTATGGCTATGAACATGGAATGCAATTAACTATATTTTTTAATAGATTTTTTTTACTAAGTGAATTTAGACTTAATTGTAAATTAGCCTTGTCTTAAAATATAGACCTTAAACTAGGATTTTGAGTATAACATTCTGGTATCAGAGCTGGTCTAACCTTTGGAGCCTAAGAGCCTTCCTTTCCCAAATAGGTTAGTAAGCATATTTGCAGACAAAACTGAAATATATAATCCTTTTCTCTAAACAAATCAAATTTGTGCATTTTATAAATTTTTATTTTAAAATTTTAGGAACATGGATATTATTAGTTGCTCAAAGTTTAATTTTTCCTACGAGAGTACAAAAATATGGTCATTTAGAGTACGCGAGTACTTTTAAGTGGTCATCTGTGTCGTTAAGATAACCAAAACAAATGGCAGATCCTTATAAAATCCACAATATATGCTGATACAAAGACCAAAAGGGCATTTTCTAGAGAAAATATATCTTAGAAATTCGAAATGTCAACATGCCCTTTTGAGAAAACTCATTTGAGAATCTAAGATCATCTTTAGTGAAATCACTGAGGTCTGATTGTTTTACAATGACCTAATTAAAATTTATTCATGTCCATATTACCTAGATAGTTTGCAGTTACAATAATTACATTATTATTCTTATTCAATTTGTCCGTGTTAGGAATATGCAAAGCTATCCAGTATGCCCCTCCACTCGACAATAAGAATATTTGTCATATTTCCTCTTCAAGTTTGCTATGTTGGACCATTCATAAACCTTATTTTCTTACTTCCAGGAAAAAAATCCGAGAGAATCCTTGTAGAAAGAAAAACTACCTATACCCTAAATCATCTCAAGGATAAACCTAATGGCGTCACTGAAAAATATCTTCAAAGTTATAGCATAAATCCTACGCTCAATTCTAAAACTGTATTGACTATAATATTATATACAAATATCTTTTAGGATTGATCATATTCCTAAAATCAGAAAGCACTTTATCCAAATAAATCCCTATCGATGTATCTTACATCCACTATATCAGAGCCACAAACAACAAGAAGACACAAGACATAGTACCGTTTGGAATCATTGGAGGCGACCACTCTCGATAATTATGACATTATAGGAAACATGTGAATTCGCCCATGGGAATAGATACTAAGCTTGTGGGTACATTTTGTACTAACCCATATATTAAATATTTAGAAATAGAAGAATTGTGTCCCATCCACAATGAATTTTCCCAAAATGATGGAACATTAGAAAGATTTATTTAAATGGAAAATAATGAAATTCATAAAAAATTAAAATGCAATTAAGTCACTGCAAATGAGGTCATCCTTCAACGGTGCATGCCCGTCCAACACACCATGGGAATCCCATTTCGTTCTCACTATAGTATCCTGAATCTAAAAGCATCATTTTCAAAGGGATGAGGTTGGGAGTGAGTTCCAAGGGAATTTGGTGGATAGAACTCCCCATGATGTGATCCCCCCTAGGCACATGTTTCTCTAAACACTTCTATAAATAAATAAAAATATAGGGATAAATGGTAGAAAACACATTAATATGTATATCTAAGTGCTTTCAGTGTCCATTGAGTGCAATTACTCAAATATACATGAAATACAAATAATGAGAAGAGATGATGCACACATACAATGGTACGTGAAAAGAAGAGATGATTTGCATGCATGCCACATTTTTTAGAGTAATAATGTAAGTTTTAAACCTGTGCATAGATGCAAAGAATATACATTAGTTTAAGCAAAACAAATATTACACCACAACATTCACACATAATACACATAGATTTACCCGAGAAACCTTTGACTGGGAAAAACTAGCAAACCTTGGAGCCACTGCTCCTATTTTTCTCATTATAATTATGAATCACTCACAATAAAATATAGGTATTCCGTGACATTCAATACCCCAATATGTTAACCCAGATTATAAAATAGACCCCAATCCCTTAACCTGGATTAAATTACATATTTTTAGAAAATTCCCCAAAATAGCAGAAAACAACGCAAAACAATTTGCCGCTTGCTGTGCTCGCAGGAATGGAAATATCCTAATGGCCATTTTCGTAGTCTACTTCGTGGAAGGGGGAGGGCGTCAACATACCCCCCTCTTACCTCCCTGACCTGTAACATCCCAAAAAATTCACTAAAAATTTAAAATTTTTAAAGTAGCATTCATTACTAAAATGCTGACTGCGGAAATAAAATGTTTGTTAACCATTTAACTAATAGTAGTTTAACAAAGTGACACTTCGTAATTCTTAAACATGATAAGACAATAGTTCATTTGTAATAAAATGTAAATCTACAACTGTATTTAAATTCTCATGCGATACAGTTTTTGCGATAAATACTGACAGTTATGTTTGGATGTTGATGAAGGGGTTCCTACGGGGTTCCCTGAGGTTTACTTAGATTTTATAACTAAAGCATGGAACTTGTTTTCTTTTCACAGATTCATAGGTAAGGTATTAAGACGATTTAAGTACTTCAAGCAATTCGAAATATGTTCTAGCTAGCCGTCAATGCATTAAGATAGTTATGTGTATTTTTGTGCATGAAGGATATTGATGGTATGAATCTTCAGTTCTTTTTCAGTTTAACAAGTGCTAATCTATTTATTCATACCACTCATGCAAGGCACTGTTATTATTATCTACACTTAAATTTTATTGAAGTGCTGAGAAGAAAAGTACTTACTCTACAACCTCATAACTTCGTGCTAGATTACAAATGTATAAATGCTGAGGGGATTCTATCATCCTTTCAATTGCAAGATTTAACCTGTAATGAATATTAGTACAACATGATCCAACTATACAATGATCCATTTCATAAGGACATGGGTTTCCTTCTGTCCGATTATATATGCAAGGGTTAGATAGCTTTTATCTTTCAAATAGGCAAGTATAAAGTGATTTTGATTATTGTGATAAGATTTCGCTATATTGCATCCGTATAGAAAAATGGTGAAATTATAGGAATTAGAATGATTCTTTTATTTGCATTCATACTACTTAAGACTATAGTGTAACGATGTTTTTAAATAATATATAATTACTATTTGCATTGTAATGGTTTCTAACCTAAATGCCAAAACCATACGCTACAAACATACTACCTATTGTTGAAGGGAACAATGTGCAACGTGAATATGTTATACAAATGTTTATAAACTATGTATTAGAAATGTTGTGAAACCATACGATTTCAAAATCTGAATGTCATACTTATGCATATACCATATGCTACATATATATGAGGCCTATGCATTGTAAAAACTAACTATATTATTGTAAGCATTACAATATATATATATATATTATTAAACATGGATATCATACAAAACCCTAGCTACGAACTATGCAAACCTTGAAACATGAAATATAATACGTTGTAAATCGCACCATGCAGTGTTAATGGGAATTGACTAGTCATTTATTGCTTCTGCAGTGCTTCGAGATTGTTGCGAACGTGTCTGCACTAAACTTTAATGTTCTCGTCTACTCCACCAGTGGATTGTCTTGTTGGCTGTCCATGTGGTGGATTCCACGTGAAGGCTTGTGCGATAGACTGAGCTGTGTGATAGTAACTTGTTGAACTTCCTCCGAGCTAGATTTTGCATTTAAAGGAGATATTAATGAAACCCTTGAACGTACCAATGTTTTGAACTCTGTGACACCCCACTGGATCGATCATATCCGTTGATCTCGGTTGTCCTCGGTTTTGGGTTTTGTCCTAACTGTTCCTACCATATTTTCGCTTGTATTACTCCTTGGCATTCATTTGGAGAAACTGGGCTTGGAGAGAGGCCGACAGGCCGCGTAGTTGTAGGGTTTGATACCTGGACGTTTGAGGACTCCTTCCTCGGGTTCGATTGTGAGATATTTGGTTTAAAATGTTGATGGTTTCAGGTCTTAGAATGGAGCTCAAGTGTTGATTACTAGTGATATTCCTTGTGCACTCAAATAGAGGGTTCTCGGGGTTTTTTGAGGCATTTAAGGTTCAATTTTGAACCAGTGGTCTTTGAATGAGAGGTAATGGAAAAAATGTGGTGTCTGAAAACTTTCTTGTTGCGGTTGTTAAGTGGATTTGGAACTTGATGCTATCAGTGTTCCAGCTTCATACTTCTGCAAGCAAAGGTAATGTGCTTGACTCCAAGGAGTATTGGTTGCAATGTTTAAAGTTGAACTTTGTGTAATTTCTTGTTTTTTAGAATGAGTTTTAACCTCTTTACGTTTCAATGGCAGGTATTGACAGGGTTAAGGATTTGTAGAGCTGGATGCTTAGTGGGAAAATACTTGCTCACTCCACTGGTAAGCCTTGATGGTGCAACTCCTTGTAGGTTCTCTTGGCATAGCCTATCAGTATTGCTGCTCATCAAAAGAACTTGGTGCTGGTTCCTGGCATCGTTCTAACTATAAGGAAATGATTTTTAAATGTAATAATATGAAATGTTAAGTTTTTAGAACATAGGATGAATTCCTCAGTTTGTTCTGCAAACCGGCCCAGCCGTGTTTTGTTTTAGCAATTTCTTAATGTATCGAACTTAAAGGGATGTACCCTTGGACGTGATAATGAAATACAGGGTTACGTTTTGTGGAAATAATGATGTAGTTTTGTGTTAAAACTATTTACAGTTTAACGTTTTCAAAAGATAGTTAAAGGATTAACTAAGTGGCTTGGCCACTCATTAGGGTAGCTGTCCAGACTTGAAGCTGTAACGAATACTTATGAAGGGTGTTTCTGGTTTCTATCAATTGTGAAATAAAATGGTTTGTTTTTAAATCGATGCTTCCATCCTAATGAAAGGATTTGTATTTTGCATCGATATTTATTGGAATAAGTGCGAAGGATTTTCGTCGAGAGGGTATTGGCCCTTGCTCAAATGACCATAAAATAAATGCGATTTCAAATCTTTGATAATGTTTAAAGATGTAAATAATAGCTCTGCTGCATAAAAAAAATGTTGGTGAAAAGAATGTTAAAGTGTTAGGGTTTCAGTCGAATGTTTAGAAACGCTCGACGAAACTGAAATAAAATGTTTATGAGTTTATGCTGATATGTGTTTAAGAGTTTGACCGACTCTCGTTTTCCTATTTTAACTGATAAATGCTAAGAATATTATTGCATAAATTATTATAAAGGAAATGGAAATAGAAACTGTTGCAAATGTTGGGAAATAACATGAAAATAACATAAACCCTAGACAAATCTATTACTGTCAGAATATGAATATAATATTATGCTTGTTGATGCTATTAATTTTGTAGCTGTTATGTTTTCCTAAATATCGTGTAACAGGAAGATAAATGTTTTTGCAGCTATTATTTTTAATACAGTCTGGTGAAAGAGATACAGTAAATTTTTAAAAACATTAAACTGAAGAAAGAATGATAAAAGAAGGACATAGAATTATTTTATTTAATACATAATATTAATGGTAGGAAAAACTTAATGAAAAACAATAGTATTGATATTCTCATTCATATGGCAATATGCCTATCAATTTATCTACCTTAATCTCTTCTCTGTACTAGAGTACGATGCAGATCCATTAGCATGGGGAAAAATGCAGAGAAATATTTTATTCAATTCATCATACATGATCAGTACTATACATAATCCTAATTAACTCATAAACTAAAATAAATACATTTGTTCAATAATATCTTTGAAAACAGTAAATCAATAATTACAGATAGAACTTTAATTTCTTAGAACTAGAAAAAGATAGTAGAACCTGTAAATGAAGATAGGGCCGACAAACACCCAAGGAGGCCTGTTCCTCCCAACCTTCTCCAGAAGAAGCAGCCAATCTACTTGCCTCCTTTGGACCCCCGAGCATGTTCATTGAACCACTAGGTAGAAGATTCTAGGTAGAAGCAAGGAATTCAACTTCAGCACTCGGTAGAATATCTTCAGTACTCAATACTATAGCTTCAACACTCAATAGTATAACTCTGTACTCAGTAGTATAAGAGGCAAACTTACTCCATGATCAAAAAATCAACATATCCCCTCATTGAATCTCTTGGGTGCAAGCACAGCAAAACCCCAAGGTAAATTTCCTCGTCAGGAAAAGTGATGAACCTCAGTTCACAATTCAATGGCTCTTTTATAGATTGCCCAGGTCTTGAGTGGTCAGTTTCAGAATAAATGAGCCTCAAGCTCCAGTCCCACCTTCCAGGGCACTATGACCACATTTCAAGGGAGTTGTCGCATACCAACAGCTAGTTAGTTGAATCATGATGCTGCCATTTGTCCATTGCCTTCTACCCCATATTCCATTCCACCTAGTGGGTCAGTAAACACTCTTTCAACAGTCTCCTTAGGTGTTTGTCTCCTATTTAATTTATTAAATAATAAAATATTGTGCAAATTACAGTCATCCTTGGACACTTGTCCAACATAAAAACTTTACAATCAAAGTTAACATAATGTTTCCAACATAAAATGTCCTTCAACAAAAAGGGTATGTTACATGACACAAAGCCATGTGCAGTGCTTGACGCATATGGCAGAGCACTAGATGGAGGGGATTGATCACTATGCGGTCAAATGCGCACCCCCCCACAAACATGCAAAGAATATAACATATACTCAAAATTCTACCACTTGTTATTTTTTTGCATACATGAGGTATTATATTTTATTGGATCAACAATCCAGGGCACAAATTCCCATTTCTCCTTTACACCAAGAGAACTTCTCAGTGCTCACATATTTTGTCAATGAATCTACAACATTCTTCAAAGTGTCAACTTTCTCCAGTAACACCTTATTTCTTTCAACCATATCTCTTACAATGTGAAATTGTACATCAATATGCTTTGTTCTTGAGTGATAAGCAAGGCTCTTTTATAGGAATATTGCACTCTAATTGTCACAATCTAACCTTACAGCTTCTTGTTCAAACCCAATGTCCAAAAACAATCTATGCAACCATAAATCCTCTTTACTTGAATGAGTGGCTTCCATGTATTCAACTTCTGTAGTTGATAGTGCCACTACATGTCTCTTACTCATCCAACTGATAACACCTCCAAATAGGTTAAATACATGCCCACTTGTAGATCTTCTACGATCTAGATCTCCATCCCAATCAACATCAACAAAGCCATGTGCATTCAACACTCTGTCTTGTCCAGTTCTTCCTTGGTAACAGATTGCACTATTTTTTGTTCCACACAAATGCTCGAACTTTCTCTTGATAGCTGTTCAATGTTCCTTTCTGATTTTTGACATATACCCGCTAAAAAATCCCACTACATGGGCAATGTATGGTCTATTTCATACCATGGCATACATCAAACTTATAACTGCACTAGCATAAGGAACATGGGACATGCGTTCTTTTTCTTCATATGTCTTGGGACACTGTTCTGCATATAATCTTACACCTATAGGAGTATGAAATTTTACTGGTTTACATTCCTGCATATTAAACCTATGTCGTATTGTTTCCACATATTTTCTCTGGTTCAACCAGAGTTTCCTTTCTGCACGGTTTGTCTTGATCTCCATCCCTAAGATGAAATTAGTAGCACCGAGATCCTTCATGTCGAACTTGGAGGATAGATGAATTTTCACCTACTTAATAACCTTCATGCTATTTCCAACCAACAACATGTCATCAACATACAACACTACATAAACAAAATGTTCTCCAACCTATTTGCAGTAGACATAGTGATCAACTTTACTTCTCACAAATCCCAGCCCCAATATGTATGTGTCAAAATTATGGTACCACATCCTTGAGAATTTTTTATACCATAAAGGGAATTCTTCAGCTTGCAAACCAACTCCTTCTTACCCTTTACAGTAAATCATTTAGGTTGCTTCATGTAGATTTATTCTTCTAAGTCCCCATGTAGGAACGATGTCTTCACATCCATTTGCTCTACTTCAAGGTCAAAAGAAACAACAATTGCAAGAAGGAATCTAATAGAAGTTAATTTTTCAATAGTAGAAAATTAAATATTTCACCAAAATCAATTCCCTCTACCCGAGAATATCCCTTTGCTACCAAGTGGGCTTTGTATTTCTCAACTTCAACCTCTGCATTCAACTTCTTTTTAAACAACCATTTGCTTCCAACGGATTTTCTTCCAACTGGTAACTGAACTAGATCCCAAGATTTATTTTTGCCCAAGGCATCCATTTCTTCAACCATGGACTTCTTCTAGAGATCTCTATCCTCTGAATCAATAGCTTCCTTCACATTTCTAGGATTATCATCAGTAATATATAAATCAAAATTAGACCAAAAACCAGGAGGGGAATACCTTTATGGTTTGCTTCTTTCTCGAGATGATCTCCTAAAAAATGGGGTATGAGGTTCTTCTTCTTCTTCTGATTCAGCTTCTTCCATTGAGTCAGATTATTCATCTTCCAACTTGAACTATATTTTCTCTGGCTCCTTTTCCATTGGAGCCACTTCCTGTCTAGGAACTTCTTTGACCTCTCTAAACAAAACATCTCGACTATAAACATTCTTGTTATTTTCAGGATTCCAAAGCTTAAGACCTTTCATACCATCTTTATAGCCAATAAAGATACATTTTTCAGCTTTGTTATCCAACTTAATCCTTTTCTCCTTTGGACCATGTACATAAGCATCATAGCCAAAACATTTCAGATACTTAATAGAGGGTTTCTTACTAGTCCATACCTCTTGTGGAGTTTTGTCAACCAATGATGATGTGGGTGACCGATTTACCAAGTAACATGTTGTCTCCACTGCCTCTACCCATAATTCTTGTCCTATCCTGGCACTGCTTAGCATGCTCCTTGCCTTTTTCATCAACATCCTATTCATCCTTTCAACAAATCAATTTTTTTTAGGTGTGTATGGAGTAGTATTTTTCCTTGTTATACTGCACTTCTTACATAATTCCTCGAATTCATTCCCATAGTACTCTCCACCATTATCTGTCCTCGACAATTTTATTTTATTTTTTGTTTGATTCTCTACAAGAGACTTAAATTATTTAAACTTAGAAAATACTTTAGATTTCTTTCGAAGGAAATAATCCATGTGTTCCTTGAGAAATCATCTATAAATGAAACATAATACATAGATATACCTAGTGATGGAACATGCATTGGTCCAAACTCATCACTATGTACTAACTCTAAAATTCCCTTTGCTCTTGTAGCACCAGATGAAAATATTACCCAATTTTGTTTTCCATATATGCAATGTTCACAGAAATCAAATCTAGAGTGCAATCAGTCATACCTTCAACCATACCTTTACCTTGTAATGCACAAAGGCCCTTTTCTCTGATATGCCCCAATATTTGATGCCATAGCATTGTCTTTCCTCCTAATGCAGTCAAGGTTCTATCTTCTATATCCCCCCCCTCAGGCACAATATAACTATTACATTCACTGATGATGTTTTTTCCTAGTAGTTTGTACAGAGTTCCATACCAAACTCCCCTCATCAATACCATTGATGCTCGAACCATTTTGCAACCACCATATCCACACACAATATTTTCACCTGCAATATCCATCTTTCCTACAGATATCAAGTTTCTCGCTAGATTTGGAATGTGTAGTATTCCAGGGAGAGTTCTAATCCTTCCATCCCCGAGTTTCAACTTGACTCTACCACCCCCAATGATACTGGATGGTGAATCATATCCCAAGAACACATCACCTCCATTGCATGGAAAATTTTAGGGGCTAATATTAGCCCATGGGCTGTGATAATTTGCAGGGATCTAGCAACTGTAACAAACTCACAATCTAACTCTCAAGATTATTTACAAAGAAGAAGAAGCATGCATTCAATAATCACTCATAAACACGAATAATGGACAATATCAATATCATACAATGAATATTGAATGTAGAGAATGTGTTACAATAATCAATGATGAGGCATAATATAGGATTCGAATTATCCAAGTAGGGAATTCAAATTTGGAGCTCAAAGTCTAGCATGAATAACTATAGAGACATCAACTAATCAACAGTATCAGTTATGAGTGGTAAGAGTCAGTCAAGTGTGTATAACTGAGTCTAACAGAACTATCTAGCCATGAATCAAGGAATGGAGACTCTAAGTGGAGTGCATGAGGCTGTCTAACTCAAAGTATAGATTGGGTAACAATGGAGACATCATCTAGTCAATAGTATCAGTCATAAATGGTAATAGTCAGTCAAGTGTGTCTAACTGAGTCTAACAGAACCATCTAGGCATAAATCAGGGAACAGAGACTCCAAGGGGGGCGCATGAGGCTATCAAATAGTCAAGTGGAACTCCAGAACTAGCTAACTAGAAGCTACAAATAGTCAGAATGAGCAATTAGTGGAAGAAATACTCAATTGATGCACTAACTGAATGATAACTCCCGGTAGGTGAGATAAGGCGCTCTAACTGATAGTGGTAGGTGAGAAGGGCTCACTTGCTAAGCAGATAAGTCAAAGAGGGCGCATTAGTTAGGTAGGATGCCAATTGAGGGCTAAAGACAGGCTCTGGAGAGCTAGAAGTAAGCTCTAGGTGATGGGGAGACAATCATGAAGATGACTAGATGCATGCAGTGGCATGAAAATGCATGCAACATGCAGATTTGCATGCAAGCATGCAAAATACAAAAATGATGGTGTGAATATTCCAACATGGGCTACATTTAGGGGTTTTAAATTTTTAATGGTCTATTTCTTATTAAACACTTGTTAGGTATGATTATCCCACATTTTATTTATTTATTTTTAATGAATGGGAGGTTAGCCCCATTGAATTTAAAAAGGGGATCCAAGTTAAAACAATTTTCCCCTCTAAAAATGGATTTAAACCTCTTTTCACCCACATAAATTGCTAGGAAACTGCCATTCGCCCTCAATTTCTAGAAATATTCATTGCTAAGGGATCTTTCACCTTTTATCGATCATGGAAATCAAAGTCAAATTTACATTTGTCCATATTTTATGGGTTGAATCTCATTTTGCAAGTTGTTTAATGTCCACATGAGAAGGGCACTGATATTTACTATAAGGTATTATAGTGACCAATTTGCATCTAGGAGATTTATAAATCCCATCACCTAAAATCCAAAGTTTCCCTAAGAACTATTGGGATTATGAAGCTTGCAATCGGTGATGTGGTAGTAACATTTTTGTGGGTGTTTGGGGCATAATTCCTTAGGGCTGGGAATTCATTCACATTCATGTATTTGGGCATGCAGGGGGGCATGAATTCACAAGGAGAACCTTGCTAAAAGATTCACCAAGACTTCACAAGGTTTTATAATTTAGTGAAATATTCACTAATATTTTACAAGGTTTTATAATTTAGTGAAATATTTGCCAAGATTTACAAGGTTTTATAATTAGTGAAAGATTCGCCAATATTTTACAAGATTATATAGTTCAATGAGATATTTTCCAAAAAATTATATATACATAATATAACATTGATAAAATAGCCTTCATATTTTCCTATGTGTCATGGGGATTCACCCAATTATTATAAATAAAAATTTAGGGGGGGTTCTTAAAATTTTCCCTGCTCCATTGTACTTTTCATATTCATAGAACCACTCCCTATGAGGGGTCATATGACATGACACACTTGATTCAATCAACCATAAATCATGTTCTGAATGATTACCAGTGGAAGCTAGGTACACATCCCCTCCTTCTTCTGAGGAAGTCTTCTCCTTTGTGGTAGAGGTATCCCCATATCCATTTCCTTTATCAACATTCTTAGATCTACAATCCTTTTTATAGTGCCCAACTTTACCGCATTTCCAACACTTCCTTATAAATTTTCCTGGGGATTTAGATCTACCCTTAAATTTAGATCTCCCCCTAGATCCCTTATTTTTGTTTCTCTCCCGGGGGCGACCTCTCACAGACAAGGCATACATGCTATGAGTATCCATGGTTTTCTGCCTCATCTCTTCTGATAGAAGGGATGATACTATTTCATCAAATTTTAAAGTCGCTTGATTAATAGTCCCTATTGTTAAAATTAGGTTGTCCCAGGAATGTGGAAAATAATTATAATAATGTACTACATTTATCTTCTTCAACCATTTTAATGCCAACAAAGGTTATTTGACTTACTAGAGTATTGTAGACATTCATATGCTCTTTCAGTGTGTCATTATCATCCATTATGAGGTGATATAGTTTATTTTGCAGAAACAACTTATTTACATGGGATTTTGATTGATACAAACTCTCTAGTTTCTCCCAAAGCTTTACTGCAATATCTTCTCTAGATACATTCAACAACATAGAGTATGATAAGCATAGTTGGATTGTACTCCTCGCCTTCTATCTAATTTCTCCCAATATTCTTTTGACGTTCCAGTGGGTTGTGTACCGAGATCCACAACAATCCATTGTTCCCGATCTATAAGAAGATCCTCCATTTCGAGCTTCCATAGCTCAAAGTTCTGGCCATAAATTTCTCAATATCAATTCTTGAACTTCTTTCCATTCTCTTTCAATGCACAAATCAAAGTTGCAAATCTCCCACTTAACCTAGGTTTATGACGGACCCAAGATCTATCAACCACATCAAACCGTTGGCAAAAAAGGCATCCCCCTGAATCCAATAATCGAGCGCTGGTACCACATGTAAGTTTTAAAACCATGCATAGAAGAAAATAATACATATTATTTTAAGTAAAACAAATATTACACCACAACATTCACACATAATACACAGAGATTTACCCCGGAAACCCTTGACCGGGAAAAACCAACAAACCTTGGAGCCACTACTCCTATTTTTCTCATTATCATTATGAATCACTCACAATACAGTATAGGTATTCCACAACATCCAATACCCTAATATGTTAACCCAGATTAGAAAATAGACCCTAATCCCTTAACCAATATTAAATTACATATTTTTTAGAAAATTCCCCAAAATAGCCCAAATTAGCCCAAAATACAGCAGAGCACTAGAAGGAGGGGATTGACCACTGCATAGTCAAATGCACACTAGCCCCCCCACACACATGAAAAGAATATGACATATACTCAACAAATAAGAACCTTGCGATATACCTACAACATTAACAAATCTCTTAGTGATGTGATTCAGTGGCGGATAACCCAAATCAATAAATGTCTTCCCCTCAAATTTTTGAGCTTGTCTAATAAATGTACCTTCCACATTATTCATTATCTCTTTGTTTTCTATGTTTGTGAGGTTGTATTGATAAGGTATATTTGTTGCATGAACAAATAAGATACATAGAAAGTACTAGTAAGTTGAACTGCTTAGCTGTGCCACTTGTTATTCAATGCTTTTCTCCTTAATTCAAATCCTGGCCATGTGGTAAAGGGATCCTAGGCATGTAGTAAATGATGGAACTAAATTTTAATGGTGGATAGGAATATAATAATAATAATAATAATAATAATAATAATAATAATAATAATAATAATAATAATAATAATAATAATAATAATAATAACCTTTTACTCCAGCGAAATCAAGAAAGGTGAGATGCACAAGTTGATCATGGTTAGAAATAAGCAAAGTTGGACTAGGAGGGCTTTGGAACCATGGGTTTGATCCCAAATATTACTTCGCTCTTGTATTGGCTTCTGTTGAGGGTATCCGACAAAGTTATTAAACCAACAAGATGTTTGGGGCGCTTTCCCTACTCGGTCTAGGTATGATCTCCTCCAAATGATTGATTATATGTTATATGTTTATACTTTACAGAGTCTAACCCTTTACTTGGATTTTTTCCTAGTTGGGGATTCCTACGATCCTAACCTTGGATCCAATTAATAATCCCACAACATATTCCCTTCTGGAGGATAGGAACTCATCATGTAACTCCAAAAACTTAGGAGTGTGTTGAACATCAATAGGTTCTCCAATTCAATGGAAAAGAAATGGAAAGCAACCCCGCCTTCCATGGGAATGAGGTTAAATAGGGAACATATAGACTTGGAATCCAACACCCATGAAATAAAAAGTAGTATAGATTAAATAATCCATTTCCCACTAATCTTTCGTTCGGTGTTTTGCATAGTGTTTATTCAACTTCATTCCCTACAAGCTAATATTAAATGTAATCAAATACCATTTAATTGGAGATAAAACTTTAACTAACCATTACAGTTGTAAACATGGCTTAGTTTACACCATCGATTAAGAATATTAAGAGAATTTTTGTTGCAGTGGGTTTTGGAGCTGAGCCCCATGGCTTGGCTGAGCGCCATTCCTTTGAACCCCTATGCTCTTACATTGTCGTTCTTGTCTAAGTTGTGCAACTAAATATGGATTCGAAATCATTATAGCTTCTCAATGAATCTCTACAACTCTTCATGCAATAATTCTAACATCTCATACTATTATTCCACTGCGGCTTCAACAGTTGTACTTTGGGTAAACTAGACAAGATTTTTTTTCATAAAAGGTTGTCTTTTGTATGGATTCCACTGGTGTGAACTATTACAGGTTCTGGTCTATCTAATATGGGGGTTATAATTGCATTTATCCATACTAAAACTATAAGGGGTCAACCATGACGTTACCTCATAGTTCAACTCGTAAGATATCTTCACAATGTTTTTCAAGTTTAAGATATTTTCACAATTTTTTATAGAATTTGTGTTTTTCCTCTCCATTTTAGTTTTTAGGGTGATGTTTCTTGGGTTGCAAAGAGGGTTCAAGAGGGTTTTAACCCATTCCACTCAAGTTCTTTCCAATAGCTCTATATTGAGTTTTTTTTACTGTAGCTTACCTACAAATGATTTTATATCCAAATACTACATTTTGTACGTATTGTTGGAATTGATTTAATACTGAGGGGGGGGTGAATCAGTATTAGTGCAGTTACCGGAAATTGTTACCTTCTTAAACATATTATCCTTTACTTAATTCTTATCTTTTGTTATGTATCAATAAATAAAGCATTTATCCATTCATGCACCAACACAAAGAACACAGAACATAGGAATTTTGACATGAAAACCCAATCGGGAGAAAACCACAAAATGCTTATTTATAATGAGAAAGAATACATTCAAGGAAGCACCAACTTCCTGTGTTTACCAGCACCAATTGGAAGGAGGCACCAACCCCCTTTTTTTACAGGATTCTACCTGAAGGAACCTACAACTCTCTATATTTCTCCAGAACAAACTGGAAGGAGGAATTGACCCCCTGTCTCCTTGTTGTTTTACAGTAACCAACCTGAAGGAAGCTCCAACTTCCTATCTCCTTGCCCCATCTAGCCGCCTTGATGTCCAAAGTATAATTCCATCTAACTGAACTTCAATTCCACACACTTGTTTGATCTTCTGAAAATTGTTATGTTGTGTGCTACCTTCATATGCTGTAGATTCTTTGTCACTAAGCTACATACATCACTTGAATTCTCACTCCTCTCTAATCACACTTCTGATGATTTATTACTTTATGTACTATGTGCTTGCTGATATCGGAGTCTGTGCTGAGGTATGTTGTATCGTTATGTTATCGCACTACTTCTTTTACCAACTGATACTTTGCTTTCAATTGATAGTTTTTTTTTCTAAAATAATGCACTAGTAATAGATGGAACTGCGTACTTACCGATGGGTCCATTCTATATAAGTGCCACAATATTTTAGACAATTTGCGACAACCTGTGTATACAAATATTCATCCGTTCGGTTTAACGCACTTGTCTTAGATCATATGCATCATGATGCGCACATCGGATCTTGTTGTTGTTCCATCGTTGTGCATCAGATGGCCTTCTCAACTTTGCACACTTTCACTTCTACTCATATGCATCAACTAGACATATGCGCATCATTTGATATACTTTACTTCTATCTCTATGATTCTGTCTTTCAACATCTGTGACTATTGGCGTGCCATCTATAATTTTGTCCTTCAAAACATCACGCACTTGTGCATACTTCAATATATTTTCCTTTCAGTACTTGCACATCAGTCACAGATCTACGACATTATACTGCACAAAATCAAAACTGCATTCTGCTACATGTGCGCTACTCGGCTCCTCGCTAGATCATTATGTTCTATCCTCAAGCCCTTTGATGCTCCGAATATCAAAATTCAACAAACCCTTGAAACTATTATTCTCTCACCATCAATATTACTTCAAATCTCCAACTTGCATCTCTATTTATACAAGTCCTGCATGGATTGTATGTCTACAAGTTGGTTGTGGCATCCCTTCTTCCAAACTTCACGAATTGGGAATTTTCAAAGTGTCATCTTCTGCGATATTGATGTGTCATCCTTTGTGTGTCTTATGCCTTCATGGTCCACAAATTAGTGGGAATTTACACCTATAATACCTCCAACAAGTCTTCCTGCAATGTCGCAAGTACAACATTTGCTTAAACCCCCTCAAGTGTGTGTTTTGCGACCCTGCGGGCCGATTGCTGGATTCATCATTTCCAAAAAAGGTATCACAGTCGATCCTTTGAAGGTTCAAGCCATTCTTGACCTTCAATGCCCTCGCACCTTGCGCCAGTTTCAAATCCTTGAAGGAAAGGCCAATTTTCTCTGCCACTTCACCCATACTACACTACGAAAGTCCATGGTTTCTTGCGCTTTCTTTGAACCAACATCCCTTTCGTTTGGGATGAATAGGAACATGCTTCTTTTGATGCATTGAAACAAGCCTTGACTTCAACTCCCTTGATTTCACCACCTGATTTCACGAAGGATTTTATCCTTTACATTTTGGCATCTGAGCATGCCATCGCGATATTTCTAGTCCATGAAGATAGTGCTCTCCAAGAGCATGTCATATACTACGTGAGACAAACATTGTCTATCCCACCACTGCACTACCCCCAAGAGGAGAAAATGGCCCTTGTCATCATCTTATCGGTTCATAAACTATGCCATTACATTCTTATGAGCTGAACTACAGTAGTGGTAGACTCCAAACTGTTGGTCTATCTCTTGAGCCATTGCCTCATCCAAGGTTGAGTGGCCAAGTGGATCATAATCCTTCAAGAATATGACCTGGAATTCATTACACAAAAAAGTACTAAGGAACTTTCCTTAGCACAACTCATGACCAACTTACCCTCTTCGTCAGCATCATCTTCGGTCACGATCAACCTCCCAGACAAACACCTGCTCACCATTTCTTCGAATGATCCATGGTACAGAGACATCCTAGTCTATTTACGCATGCAAAAATTTAGATTTCAACTTAGTCGTGATGATTGACGTTGCATCCACCATCAAGCTTCTAAATACCTCCTTATCATCGATGTCCTTTATCGACATGGTGTCAACACCATTTTACGTCAATGCCTCACACACGAAGAGGCTAAGTAGGTCTTGAATGAATTCCATAGAGGATCCTGCAGTAGCCACTTCTTAGGTATGGACTCTGCTCAAAAGGTTATCCGCACCAGTTATTTTTGTACAACTTTTCTTACCGATTGTATTATGGCATTTAAACACTACAACAATTTCCAACTCTTTGCCCCAAAAGCAAGGACCCATCCTGCACTGCTGCGTCCATTTATCACTATCGACCATTTCTGCAAATGGGACATTGATTTCATGGAGTGTAATCTAATCTCGGCCGGTGGCCATAAGTACGTCATTGTGGTCGTCAAATAATTCATCAAGCAGGTCGAGGCCATTCCCAGATTTAACTACCAAGCCAATACAACATCACGTTTTTTCTTTAATCACGTCATTACGCATTTTGGGGTCCCTAAGAAACATGTATCGGACCATGACAAACACTTTGAGCACGTCGTCTGGAAATATTTGTCCAACCTCTTGAAATTAGATCATCAGTACACAACCTCCTACTACCCTCAAAGAAACAACCAAGTTGAGGCTATCAACAAGATCCTTAAAACCATGTTTCAACATACGGTGGATAAACATAAATCCAATTGGCATCATATGTTCTTTCCATCCCTATGGGCCTACCACACATCTAACAAGACCTATATGGGTTTTACCCCATTTCACTTGGTCCATGGTGTAGAGTATGTTCTTCCCATTGAGTGTTAGATCCTAGCCTTACACATCGTTGTCGAACTCCTCCTAGATACCTCATTGCTCAAGAAATGCTTACTCTTGTTGGAACAGATGGATGAATATCGTCGATCCACCCTCCATATGATCGAGGATTCCAATCATCGATCCAAATATCATTATGATACTCATGTACATCCCTACACCTTCAAAGAAGGAAACCTTGTGCTTGTTTACGACCAAGCCCATGACAAGCATGAGAAAGGAAAGTTAGAATCTATGTGGCAAGGCCCATACATCATCAAAACCTGCCTTATTAAAGTGGCATATGTCCTTGCAGATTTCAAAGGACACCTCTTACCCAACCCCCGTAACGGGTTGTACCTTAAAAGATTCTACCCTTAGCCACACCAGACACATTGTTTTGGTCTGTATAGTTTTCTTATTTTTTTGTTTTCCACCTTTTTTAGACATTTGATCCTTATGGTTTGCTTCCATGATTGATACTAGATGGATCTCTCTCCCCCTGTTCATATCGACTTTGTCGATGGAGCAAGTAGATGGTCTCCTAATCTCACCTCGACAGCTTGGGTGTTATACTACCTTGCACACGAGTTGATGCACCTCAACAAAGTGTGTATTGGAGTTGCCACCAATAACCCGGATTAGTATGATTCTGTGACTGGTCTCTTAACTGCTGCCCTCTATTTGGACATCCGTCACATTCGTGTGTTTTTAGAATCCCAGGTCCTTGTCGCCCAGCTGAAAAACAATTACAAAGTACACGATCCTTGCCTTTTTAGAAAGTTCCTATGCACTAAACAATTGATTAGGCATTTAGAGTTCATTACATTCACACATGTCCCACAGAATCAAAATAGTGCCACGGACCAGATGGCTAATGACAATCTAGAATGCCACATCAATAACCGCATATAGGAAGTAAATCATCAACATGAATAGTCATATCATTTTGCATCCACATGTACATACATATAATATAGGCATCATCATTAAATAAAAGGCTCGCCAACATCAAGTAACGTAAAAAGTGCATCCACGTGCATATATATATATATGTTGGTAGTACGACTGCCATTACACCAAAACCCGCAGGTGATTGGTAAACTCACCACTGCCAGATTTCAAGGATCCACAAGAGGCGATAGTCCCTTGTCACGATACACTGGGGAGCGCTGACTACTTGCAATTTTGTGCAACAATATCCCCCTCAGCGCGAGCCGAGTGTGTATCAAACTTGTGACCTCTAGCTCTGATACCAATTGTTGGTAGTACAACTGTCATTACACCAAAACCCGTAGTTGATTGGTAAACTCATCACCGCCATATTTCAAGGATCCACGAGAGGCGATTAGTCCCTTGTCACGATACACTGGGGAGCGCTGACTACTTGCAATTTTGTGCAACAATATATATATATAAATATATATAAGGCATGTCCACACAGAGGATCCCCAATAGCTTCCTCTGAAAACCATAGTGTCTATATCGATACAAAAATACCTATGCTCATCACATTAGGGGGAATCTCCACAAGCTGCAAAATGGTTAGTCATAGTCATCATGTCATGTACCTAGTGACCTCACGATTACTCTAGGGTCATGGGGTACTGACTCTACTAGTTGAATATCTCTTACATGTAATTTTATTCTTCTACTAATTTCAATTATACATTTACAACAGAATTATTATGTGCATGGTTATTCATAAAATTTTTAGGAAATATATACCAACTGTTTCAATATGAATGCATTTACACAATCATTATTTCGGTTCCATAGTTCATATGATTACATCGAGTAATATAATCATAATTAAATACCATACATTTATTTGCATATTGAACTTATCTGAAATATTGCCAACTGACTGCAAACCAAGGATGTTCCTCCCAGCCATAGGCTTTGTCAAGCCATATCTTTCTTTGATAGATCCACCCCCGAGCTGGGGCTATCCATCCACAAGAAGGTACCGAGATTCTGCTACAACTACCCAATCATCTATTCTCAATTTGACTCCAATTTCTCGTTTGGGTGATGGTGGTATATGATTGATAGCAAAGAAGGTTTAGACATCAAAGAATCAAGGAAAAATGATTTACCTTCCCAATATGGGTGTCTCCAACATGAAGGAATGATGAATTATGGGATAACTCTCTCTTTTTATATGCATCGTTGATACTAGCCAAGTGGCACCAAGGTTGATGGGAACTAGCCACTTGGCATCCATGGAATTGGACACTTTCCCCCCTTTTCTAAGAAGAGTTGGACAAGTGGAATATTTAGGTTGAACATCTTTCCCCTCTCCAATCCTAGGCGTAGGATTATCACTCTCCCCCTTGTGGAAGGATACTCCCCCATCTCTTCTTCATCCTTCTTGGTTTGTAGTAGTTGTGTTTTATATATTAAATAGAAAATGTACATAATTATATTGTTCATGTTTGGCTTCTAGCCATATCATCCATAATTGAAAAATTACATTCTGAGGTCAAAATGGGGTGTTACATATCATCACCCATCTCCTCATCAGATCTCTCCTCGTTCTGGGTCACATCACCTTGGGTTGCATCCCACACAAACTTTGTGGCCATATCAATGCGATGCATAGTGGCTCTCCACTCTGGCAGAGCCTAGTAATAGATAGCGATCAGATTTTCATCTAGGTTTTTACATCCATCATTGATGACCCCCTCTAGTAGTCGGTCAATCCCAATGCATAGTGAATCCAGTACGTCGTCAGTGTCTCTACGCTGTCGTTGCTGCTCGACCAGCTGGTCAACCCTAGCAACCCTCCCGCGTCGTTGTCGATACCTTGCTGGTGGCCTCGGCCCCACGTTTGTGCGCATAACAAAAATATTGCATCAGTGTCCATCATATATCAAAAAACTCTCTACCATCTAAGATAGTAAAATAAGATGCAACTATAAATAAAACCATGAATACGTACTCTCAGGACCCCAAACTTGGCTAGGAGATCAAGGAAGCTCAGGATCCCCTAAGTAATTCATGTCATCATATGCATAGTCCTTGATTAGTATCGAAATATGATGCCACTATGCAAAGAGATACCGCATGAAGAAGTGGCCCACCAAACCCCCTCCCTCCTGGATCATCAGCTCACACCATCATACCATCTTAGGATCCCTTGGCTCGTTGTCATCTATCCTCTGATGTGACCTCAAAGTTGGTATGCACTCAAAGAAGAATGTGCATAGGAATGATAGGAAGCAGAAGTATACACCCCTGTGACTCAACTCGTTCAACGAGCGTCGAACAACCATCATTTACATATGAGCCCAACTAAAATAGTTTCCCCTCAACACCTTCTCCACCAACAGTATCTGACCCCCATAAACCTTATGAGGTCCACAAGATCCCCGCAATACTGCAGTCGCAATGGCATGGGTCTCTAGACTCTCAATGTCACATAATAGTATGTATGTCTTGTCCACTATCATTGTCATGATGCAGTGGTGCTCTGCCAGGTCCTTGATTGAAAGGCCTTTTGGGTGTTTCAACTATGTGTCACCAATGAATCCATGCATCGACAACCGAGTCATGAAGTACACCTCCTGCAAAGTGATCTCAATCCTCTCCCCCTAGATGAGGAATGCCTCTGAGTCACTGTCCTAGAAATCCACTAGCTTGTTCAGTAGGAATTTGGCACCGTGCATAAGTGGGTTTTGGAAGAACTTTAGTAACCCATGCTGTGCCAAACTATACTTCACCGGTTGGTCACCCTCTACTGTACAGAGAAGTTCATCCATATCTCTCTCCCGCCAGTTGACCCAAGGCATCCTGCAAGTCCCAACAAGCATATGTCAGTGTTGGATAAAAAAAAACCCTCATCCTGGCCTATAGCGCACCTGTTTTGGAAAAGTAGGCATCCTGGAGTGCACCTGTCTGGTAGATAAGTGCACCTGTCTCGCAGATAAGTGCACCTTGGAGCGCTCTTACCAAGCAGAAAAGTGTGCCCTAGGGAGCTCCTTAAAGCCACTTAAGTGCGCTCTGGAGCGGTTCTTTTCCCTCAAAAGGTGTGCCATGGCCTTGAAAACCCTCCAAGGTCCCAGAGAGGCCAAAACATAGCAAAGCAACATAAAAAAAGATACAACATTCAAGATTGCTTACCTGCAAGTCGCGAAATCAGAAATTGTTGGTCTAGTAGGAATAAATCACAGAATCTCCTACGGGACCCTCCACACACTCTCCACGCTCAAACAGTGAAAATGAAAAACGTCATGTGGTCCCCTCCCCCTTTTATAGGCCCCTTACCCCCAATATTCTTCCGTGTGTCCCAGAGTCATATGACAATCGTTTGACGTACCATTTTCACCTTTAGAATCAACATTTTGCGCTCTTCTTGAATACATGATCCAGTCTACATGTTTGGTGAGTCATTTTTGGGCCATTTTTCATGCCCTCCTCAATTTTCATGCCATCATGTGAGTCATCTCTTTTTTACATTTGAATGCAATTTCAAGTACCAAACACACATTTATGCCCTTGTGTTCTTATTATGTGTTCATATACAAGTTCTAGCAGGAGTCCCCTTTCAAGGAGATGACCTTCCCTACATGTATAACATCTCAAATGGCATATAAGTCATCATTTGTTCGATAGTATCACATGCATTGACCTCTTTTCCCCTCTATTTACACTTGTAGGATCCCCCCCTGTACGGCTAAGTGGCCGAGCCTAGCCACCATTGCATTTTTCCTTGCTCGATAGTAGATCCTTCCTCACATGGGTGACCATTTTTTGAGTACCCCATGCATTTGGAACCCATGCCATTCATATCCCCTTAGAATTGGGAACCCCTATAGTTTGATAGGTAGATCTGAATCCGCATACATTTCCTCATATTGTCATTCATTGGCCATCTCCCGGGCTCCCATCATGGAGTTTCTGATAAGCCATTTTCTGTCTCCTTAAAGAATGAAAATATCTCCTAGCAATCTTGCCTCCTTTAATGCTCATTAAAGTATTTGAAAGTGCATCTATCTGGTATAATTTTATCCATTTTTTAGGCCAAATGGACTAATTACGAAAAATGAATACTCCATTGCATACTTTTATGCTTTTTCGGGATTTGGGGACTAACCTATGAAAAAGAACACCCACAAAGTCTTCTTCCTACTTTCAGAATCTAAAATTGAAAGTACCAATGAGCATCCACCATATTTGGCATGTCAAAATCCACAGGACTGTACCATATTGAGCACACTTCTATCCCTTCTTTGAGCTCATTGAACCATGAATAAGGCCTACACGGTGCTTTTCGATGCCCCTACAGATCACATATATTCCCATATTATGGTAGCATTCCCTGCTATGGTCACCTTTGTTCAGAGTATTCTGTGATGATTCGTCCTTGGAGTCCCCCCAATATCACCTATCATTTTCCCCCTCTGAGAATCCCCCATTGCAGTCACAGTTCTTGATCCCCTAAGCTATGATCTTCTTCCCTTGAGATCAGTTTCATATGATTCTCGTTCAGCCCTGTCATCATACTCTGAACAAAGGAATTTTGAGTCCCATCATTTAGTGGCCCTCGTATCCCCCAATAGTGTCTCAGTCCCACGCCTAGTTCTGTCACATCTTGGTTGTATCCCTCGCGCTCCTATCAAGGAAACTTCATTTCCTTGGTAGTTGTAGGTCTCCCTCTATCGATGCCAACACATATATTCCAGAGGATAAACCCAGGGGTCCCTATACCTTGGCCTCATCACCATTAGTGGTGATTTCCTATGGACCATCTAAGGGGAGTCCTTAGTGCCCCTTAACATGGTTGTTTCTCACGTGCTCGAAATAAGTTCCATCATCACACCATTGATATTCATATAGGGTAATGATACTTTAATTTGTTGGTCAAAGACCCCGGATGTCCCCTGAATCTAGCATAGTGGAAAATCTCTTTGGAACCCTTCCAGTAGTATGTTCCTGTGGATATCCGGGTTGTGTTGGCGACATCGTTTTAAATCCATTCAGTCATGTACTTCCTAGTGTATCCAAGTCAGATGCAGTTCATTATACCTTCAGGATTCCGACTCTCCATCGTTGAGTCCATACAGTTGTTGGAAACCTTCGTATCCAACAGATCATCAACCATTCAGTACTGCATTCATGATGAATTCCATTGTTTCCAGTTGCATTTCTTCAAATCATCCATGGTTGGACCATGATTACATTCCAAATTTGGGTCCCCATTGGACCGTTATGATGTACCTAGCAATTATTCATGTATTGTTTAGGTCCCCTTTAGACCCCATCATTTGTATATATTGAGACATTGATACGAGCAAGGGAATGCCTGCCTCGTCCATGTATATTTTAGATTATATGTACCTCATGTTGGATTAAACCATTTAGACCGTGGGTAAATTAATTATTTAATTAATTACTCAATGTTTAGAACCTTGTTCCAAGTTTATTTGGCATAACATAGCAACCTAGCACCTAGTCAGTGTCTTGGGTCCACATTCTCCACTTTTTGACCATCTTAGACTAGTGAATGCACCCTCATACTTGATTTACCTTGCTTTTATGAGCTAATGCGCCCTAGTTAGCTTTATTCTTCTTTTATGAGATAAAGATTGTTTTTAACAACTTTTGTCTTGGATAGAGTTGCCTAAGTTGAACTAGAGTGTCATTAGGAAAGTTCTTTTTCCTCACTCCTATACTATATTTTTCTCCAAGAAATCCATCCTCTTGCTGATTTTATGTCACTCATGGTCCACAAAACATCTACTTTCCCATTTGTGATCACTTGCATAGAGTTGGTTTTAGCTTATTTTCTATATTGGGGTTTTAGTGCTAACTGCTAAATAAGCCTGCTTTATCAGTGAGCCTCTTGAATTGCCTCTAGTGCATTCGAATTCTCTCTATAAGATGTAATGTATTTTTACTCTTATTATATTTAATACCAATCATAATGTAATGGACATTTAAATAATTGCATTCTACATGTTTTTGCATCTATCTTTCTTCACAATTTTACTAATCACTGATGAATTCTTAGTGAAGACTTCTTTGGATCAAATATTTGGCTTGTTTTGAATTCTAATATGGTATCATATCTAAGGGATCTCAGAGCTTAGATCCAGATAAATCTTCCAGTATAATTTTTAGAGTATGTTTTGCAGGTACACAACTTCAACAATGGATTCAAATTCAATTCCTCTTCTCACACCATTCAACTATGCTGAGTAGAATCCAAATCTGAGCGCATATCTCAAGAGACAATGTCTCTATGAGATATCTATTGGAGTTGTTGAAGAACCATAATCCTCAAAAGAGAATAATTAGTGGTTTAATGACAGTGATAGAGCTTTTGGAGCAATTTGTTTGGCCATATCTTCACAAATGCGCCACCTCATTGATTCTGCTGATACTCCAAGTGATCTCGGGTGCACATTAGAAAGATAAATTGGATTGCAACCTGATGAGGAAGAGATAATCCATATGAAGAGAGATCCTACAATGAATACCTCCTCAAATCAGGTCATTGAAGTCACAGATGTCTCAACCATATACTTTTCTGATGAAGTTGTTTGTGAAGAAACTGCAGAATCTTCAACTTTTGCTCCTCAAATTGAAGAATCCTTATCCTATGGTGCACATTCTCATGATGATGATGATGAAGAGATAATAAATGGAACTGATTTTGTTGAAAAAATTTCCATTCAAACCCCTCAGTTCTCTCGTAATTACTCTACTCTTAATTATGAGCAAGATTTTCCAGTGTATGCTCTAGATTCTGAAGAGGTTTTTTATTCCTTTGTCTCCCATGAGTTTACTGGTAAGCAGGATGATGATATACATGATATGTTGGAGGTTATATCTGAGTATGGATCTGCTGCATTCACACTCCTTGGTTCCATACTTTCTATGAATTCCTACATGATCATTTGCTCTTATTCTTAGAGGTTCAATGAAGAAGGAGGACACTATAAATTGCTTGGGTTCAATTCTCAGGCATTCCATGATGTTTTTGGTTCTAACATCACCACTCTTGGTTCAAAGGATATTTCAAAGAACCATATACACATACTTGGAGCTGATTATAGCTCTACTGCATTGGAGTTTAAGTTTCAAGTCTCTACAATTAGTCCTCAACTGATCATAATTTCAATGGACCACCAATCAATCCTTGGAGCTGATTTAACTTCCACTGTTTAGAAGTTTAAGATTCAAGAGAAATTAGATCTGATTGGAGCTGATCTGCCTCTCATTGTTCAAATTTCAAGTTCCAGAATGGTCTTCTAATTCATGGATTTTTTCTCTCCATGTTTGGTTTCAAGAACAAGTTCAAAGAGAGTCCAGATTTGCTTGCTTTCAAGCACAAGTTTTTGGAGCATGATCCACTTCTTCCCAAGAAGAAGATACCTCTAGGAATATGATTAGACCATACCTACTAAAGTTTGGAGCTGCTGCAATAAAATTTTGGTGTGCATATGTCCATCTCTTTTAAGGGAGGGTTTTATTCCGATGAGTTTTTCCCTGTTTCCTTAGTTTGCTTGGGCATAATAATTGCAATGGGGTGACCATAACCCTATGTTTCTTGGGCCCTAATATAATAATTCTCACTTCAAAATTCATGCTTAAGGGTGGGTGTTGGAACATTAAACCATCTAGACCTTGGGTAAATTAATAATTTAATTAATTACTTACCGTGTTCCAAGTTTATTTGTCATAACATAGCAACCTAACACCTATTCTAGTGTCTTGGGTCCACCTTATCCACTTTTTGACCATCTTAGACTAGTGAATGCGCCCTCATACTTGATTTACCTTGATTTTATGAGCTAATGTGCCCTAGTTAGATTTATTCTGCTTTTATGAAATAAATATTGCTTTTAGAAACTTTTCTCTCGGATAGAGTTGCCTAAGTTGAACTAGAGTGTCTGTTAGGAAAGCTGTTAGATTTTTCCTCACTCTACCATATTTTTATCCAATAAATCCATCCTCTTGCTGATTTATGTCACTCATGTTCCACCAAACATCTACTTTCCCATTCGTGACCACTTGCATAGAGTTGGTTTTAGCTTATTGTCTAGATTGGGTTTTTAGTGCTAAATAAGCCTGCTTTTTCAGTGAGCCTCTTGAATTGCCTCTAGTGCATTCAAATTCTCTCTATAAGATGTAATACATTTGTACTCTTACTATATTGAATACCAATCATAATATAATGGAATTTTATAGAATTACAATCTACATGTTTATGCATCTATCTTTCTTCACAATTTTGCTAATATCTAATGAATTTTCAGTGAAGACTTATTTGGATCAGATCTTTGGATTTTTTTGAATTGTAATACCTCATCAATTATGATTATTGTATTTTTATATTATAGCCCTTGTCATTCCGTGAATCTAGTGTAGTCCTCCTCCGCAATAAAGCTCCGTCCTCCACAAGAACACCACACTCTTCTATGATAAAAGGTCCTATGATGTCCATCGGTCATTCGATTAGCTCCTAACCTCAAACATCAGGGGGCAATATGTTAACGCAAGAAAATTGACCACACACCAAATGACATGTTGTGGACCCCTATTACTAAATAATGAACCCATTTGTTCATAAACCAACATAGATCCATCTTAAGCCCATATCTATCAAGCACCGAGAGGGATCTAATTTCTTGAGGTGTATTTCTTTTTTTAAATTTAAACTCAAGAAATTTGATCTCTCTTGATTGATAAACACAGGTTCAAGTTTTAAGTTTTTATTTTATAAATGAACATCGATTTTTTAATTACTTTTCATAATATTTTATTTTATGAGCCAACATGGATTTTTTTAAAATACTTTCCATAATTTTTTATTTTATGAGGCAACATAATTTTTTTTAATTATTTTGTTAGGAACAAACATTACAACATCTCTCCCATACTGGGTTGTAGAGCACCTCGCTTCTCTCAGTGAAAAAACACAAAAAACCCACTTTTCCTAAGTTATAAACCCCCTTTGGACAACCTCCAACAAAATAGGGGATCTCTCCTAAAAAGGAGGTTCCCACCAAAATAGGGCGGTTGTCCCGACAAATGAAATCTCTCACCTCAATTCAAATTTTACCAGTGGTGAAATTAAAAAAAACCACTAGTGGTTTTAGGATCCAAAACCTTAAACCAAAAGATATAAATCATTCCCCCCCCCAGTTTCAACACAATTCGAAACCTACTATTCGAAACTCTTCCATATTTGGTGCCATTCACCATAACCTATCCACCATACTACATTCACATAGACCTCCACCATAGGCATTCCACTCTGCAAATCCCCTTGACCGGTTGAGATCCTTCGGATCCCTACTACTCATTGGGTTGATATTTTGCACCTGGTTCTAATACGGTGGCTATTCTGAGGACAGACTCATCAGAGGAGGACTGCTAGCTTCTCGGTCGTAAGGGCCCATATGCCTAGAGAAGTAACTCAGTTCCTGTAACTCCATTTGTTATAAATAATGAAAAATAATTCTTTTGTATATTTCGTGAATGCATAAGAAATGAATGGGTTCTAAATGTGTGCATTTTCACCGAAGTAATTTATGGTAAATAGGTATTTTCCATATTTTACTACTTGTCACCGCACACATTACATATGGTTATTTTGGTTTATATTCCTTATTTCCATAGGATGGTGTAGATTTTACTTGTTTTTATTTTTATTTACCATGTTTTTCAACTCGCACACCAGCACTGTAAGAACCATTTTCTTACGCATTCTCTACCTTGGCTTCTCCAAGCAGATAAAACCCCATTTTTCCCTGTTGGAGTGTGAAAGTACTACCAACAAAATTCCCATAAGATAACACTACAAAGATGGCATGTATAAATAAGGGTGTTGGAGAAACATGATCCATTTTTCTAGAACAGTGAATGCCTTTACTCATTTTTTGTAGTATTTCCATGAGAGATTCTACACATGTGCCCAAGTTCCTACACCAACATTGGGTTATGCATTTATGCTAACACCAATATCCCTGCAAGACCATGAAAACAATTCAACATGTCAAGTCGGTGCCAACATAATGTCGAGTAGTACAACGTAGATGCCATGCAAGGGTACTAACACAAAAAAAAAGATTCACAACATGGAGTAGATGACAACATAAGTGTATTTCTTTGCCACTTCAAGGGGGGAAATCTTTGAATACAAAAAAAAATACTCATCATGCCTCTAATTGCATAGAATGATGTTTATATAGATCGAGGTAGGTATTTCATGCATTCTACCTCAATGAAATTTGGAGAGGGAAAAACTAATGATTATTAAGAGTATTAAACAGAAGAAGAAAAGATGGTAATAAGAGAGTGAACTTGAATAGAAGAAAGTAGGTGAGGAGCCTATTGCATGTCCCACACATGTACATTATTAGAAGAATATAACAATAAGACGAAAAATATATTTAATATGTGATGACATAAAATGAACCTCCTTATAAATAAAACCCCCCTCAAAGCTTCAACTAGAGATGTTGTTACTTGAAGTGTTCATCTTCCCACGCAATGTCAAATATAGATAATATCTTCTACTCAATGAGATACTTAGGAATAGTTGTATTGTGGTGGTGGAATGCTTTGTGATTAGTGATTACTTATGGTTATAGGGTTGACATTCCCTCCTCTTCTAACATTGACTATGTGGCGGTGTTTCCCAATATTCTTTGTAACACTCAATACATGGAAACACTGTGGAGACATGAAGTGGCAAGTGGCTATAAGGCATAGGTAGATTTAGTAATCATGTAGAGGATCATGTAGGGCCCATGGAATTTAGGAACCCATTTTTATTTTTTTTGTTGCTTAAGTGATTACTATGGGAAGGATCAAGATATAAATAAACATAATCACCTTCTTGGAATTCCTCTTGGTCAACATGATGCTTCATCTTGGTTTATGGAAGATATAGGTTTTCCTTGAATAACATGAGTATTTCTTGAGTGCCTTGTATGTGAAACTCCATTACATATGCATTATGTCAAGCATGTAGACAAATCCTAGTGCCAAGGGGAAGATGTTCCTATAGGGCCTTAGAAGGAATCATCTTGGTTAATGTCTCCTCTTTTGGCTAGTGGAAGCCACTTAAGCCACAATAGTTGTTTAGGGGGACATTTTGCGGTCATTTTTATGAGAAAGTTGACGTTAACATGCATGAATTCCCCTGTCCACGTATGGAAGACATTCCCTAGCTTGATCTTCTAGAGGAGGAACCCTATATATCTTTGCATGCTTTGATTGGTTTGTTTGCTCCCTCAATTGTCAAATTGAATGGCTACCTCAAACATTGCAAGGTCATCATATTAATTGATAGTGGTAGTACACATAACTTTATTCACTATAGGGTAGCCCAAGAAACACACTACTATATCTATGTTGCAAGCAACTTCCAAACACTGATTTCAAATGTGGTAGCTATGAAATGTGGTGGTTGTTATGAAAATGTGCAACCTCAAATGGGTGATCATTCCCTCAGAACCCACATGTTTGGTATTGACATTGGTGGTTGTGATATTGTCTTGGGTTTTGAATGGTTATGAACATTGGACCCTATCACCATGGATTTTGGTTCCTTGCACACGAGTTTCCAATAGGTAGGGCATAACCTATTTTTCCAAACAAAAAAAATATTTCTTATTCAAGGAGAACAAAAAATGCATGCTTCAAGTGAATTAAGCACAATCCAACTGTAGAGAGGACTCAAGGTCTCCTGAAATTTCCAAATATGATTACAAAAAGAGAATTTACTAATGCAATATGGCCTAAATATCTATCTAATCATAATTTTGAAATGTATTCATAGTAGTCCTAAATAGCTACAGTAGCCTTCACCCTAGGAATTACATAGAGTCAAAAATTGAGCTTCATGTACCTAACAAAGAATTGATCATCTTGCACTTCTTTAATAACTACTTATCCCATGAGGAAGAATAGTCCAACTTTAGAAAGTGAATCAACCATAGTATTTTGTTCTCTAAACAAAGGTTTAAAAGAAGAGAAGTCAAAAGAGATTTTAATATCTTTTAAGCTTACAACCAGTGGAAGTAACCAAATGTTTTGAATATGTATATGGCCATTCATCCCAGAGATAACTAAACTAGAGTCTCAAAATGTATGAAGTTGCTTCAACTGTATATCCCCAACAATCTTAGGAGAATCTTTAATGCCATGAGTTCTTCCATATTGTTAATTCCATAGTGAATATTTTCCAAAAAAGAATCCTAGATAAAAATTAAACCTCCATATCCACATACTACCTCTTTCCTTTGGTAGGCCCAATAAAATAAGCATCAAGGCCAAATTTATCTATAATAAATTATCCTATTTGACAAGGGGATGCAATATTTTTGGGATTCTTACAAAGGGGATGAATTCCTAAAATCTAGGAAGAGACCTAAAAGGATGGAATTGCCCTGTTTTCAAAGACCCGACTATTCTTGAAAAGCCATATTTCCAAAAGCACCAGAAAAGGGAGAGATCTAAATTCAAAAATATTGAGTTTGTTGAACCATAATGGAGAGATTCAATAATTGTCTCCTTCCCCCACAATTGAACCAAATTCAATTTATTCTCTATATCCTTCCAACACTTCAATGTAAAAGGAGAAGATATGAATAGGTGGGGAATGGTCTCGACCTCATTATGATAGAGAAGGGAATTCTAGGACATGATTTGTTCCTTTTAAGGATTTGGTACCAGGTTAGGAATTTACCTCAAAGAGTGTTAGGGCTTAATTCCTCACTATTGATCATTATTTATTTATGGGTCATTTGTAATGGTCATAAGTTGATTGTTATGGGTCATTGTTATGGTCATTAGAGGAGTTCAAGGACCTTTTTTTGCAAGGTTTTATCAAGGTTTTTTAAGGTTCTGTTATCTCTCTTGGGTTCGCTATCCTTGCATGAGGACTCTCTCTACAAGGAAAAATTGTAAAGGTCACCTTGACCTAGGGTTTTAGCATACATAAGATTCATGAAAACTTGCATAACGTTCTCATACGGTATCATAATCACAAAATTCTTAGCTAGTTGGAAAGCTTATTGTAAGGGATATGTGATCCCACACTTAAAAGGAGGATATTTTTTGTTTTAAGGGTTCACTATACTATGATAAGGTTTTCTCTCTCTTGTTGAGGTCTTAATGATCAGGACCTAGGCTTTGTGCATGATTTTTGGGATCAAAAGTGCAAATATTTTGGGATGGATGATTGCACTATACCTTGAGGAGAATTTTGGAATAGTAATATGTTCATGAGGAGACCTCTTGGAGCTAAGATTTTATTATTTTTCTTTGGCTATGCATGACCTAGGGTTTGAGTTTCTGGGATTCAATTAGGATTTTACCCTAATATTTCTACATGAAGAATATGGATGATTGTTTCTGGACTTATTGATGATGGTATGACAGTGACAGTATGAAAGTGTAACTGTGACAGTGTGTGGCAGTGACAATGACAGGCAGTGATAGGGAGAGTGATAGCTACCTACAGTGATAGGGATAGTGGCATGCAGTGATTGTGGTAGGTTTATATTCTCTCATATATATTTATATCCAAGCGGTTGGAGCCTCATCTTCTAGTTGGATATGGAAAATATAGGGATTTGTAGCTCCCTTCAGGTTGGAGCTTGAAATTTGTTAAATTTTGAGCATTAATTCACAATACTCTAGGATCTTTACTGAGAGAACAAAATGTACAGTATATCAATGCATATCAATCATAACAAGCATGTCAATCATCACAAGAAGCAAAAGCATGAGAGATAAGAGACACATAGTTTATGTGGGAAAACCCTAAGGTGAAAAACCCCACAACTTCCTCAGAGATAGAGAGAGCAATGGCCCAACCAAAGTACAACCAAAATACACAGAGATAGTCTCCTAGTAGCAGATGATCCTCCTCCTCAGTAGTGCGCCACTTTTTGAGTGAAGGAAGAATGAGTTTCCGAATGATCCAAATAGAGATCTCCCGATATCTATTTATACTTGACCTATTTTCCCAATATCCTTATGGGGACAACTTGTATAGCTAGGTACATCAACCATATAATATATAAATCAGGGCTAACCCCACACATGGTGGTCTAATAACCCATCGGCAAGTTCACACACTTGCGACACTTGTCAATACATATGACGACACTTCCGTATAGAGGAATGACACATATATGTATGAGTACAATAATATATAAATGAAATACATGGATAAAATACATTCCGAAGTTACATATACATCAACACTCCCTCTTAACTAGGAAGGTATTTCTTGACACAGATCTGCTAGCACAAGTCTTCTTCTCTGGATCATTGTCATCGATGCATCGTCACTGCTGCTACTATCTCAACCAATCTCTAAATCTACTCGTCATAGGAATTTCTACAGAGCCAGCCCTTTTTCATACTGGATGTAGGCCCACCGCCTGCAAGTATTCATCATCTGTTCCAACGATCTAATAGAGGTGGTCTCTCAGGACTAATTTTATGTGCGGATGCAATACCTGACAAGATCATCCCAGGAACATTTATGTGCCTAAGCACGACCGAAAAGATCTCCCAGGACTGATTACATGAATCTCCTTCACAATACCTTTAAAGAGCATCCCGGGAACATTTATGTGCCACAACACGACCGACAAGATCTCTAAAGAGCATCCCGGGACTTATTACGAGCACACAGCTCAACCTCTCGGATCTCCAGGACTGATTACATGTGAATAGACAATACCTTTAAAGAGCATCCCAGGAACATTTATGTGCCGCAGCACGACCGAAAAGATCTCTAAAGAGCATCCCGGGACTTATTACGAGCACACAGCTCAACCTATCGGATCTCCAGGACTGATTACATGTTTCCGTAATAATACCTCATCCCAGGACTGATTACGAGCACACAGCTCAACCTATCAGATTTCTGAGGACTGATTACATACTACATAGCAATACCTCATCCCAGGACTGATTACGAGCACACAGCTCAACCTATCGGATCTCTGAGGACTGATTACATGCTATTTGCACAACCTACCACATATCATCTCTGACCTCCAAGTATCAACCTGATACTCATGATCTAACTGATCATCATCGCACGAAGCATCATCTTGATGCTCATGATCATACTGATCATCATCACTATACCATCCTGGTACATATCATCTGGAGCAACATCCTGAAGCTCGTCATCATGATCATCCTGATCATACAATGCATCCAGCTGATGCATACCAAGTATCTACCTGATACATATCACCATACATGATCCACCTGATACATACATAGATACATGATCCACACAATGTATCTAACTGATATATATCAATATACCTGATCTACCCGATCATACACAGTATCCACCTGATACAGATACATGGTCCAAGCATCCAACATGATGCATATACAAATACATATAAATGATCCAAATGATCATATCCAGCATCCAACATGATGCGTACATACATATACATATAAATGATCCAACTGATCATATCCAACATCAACCTGATGCATATACAGAGCAGTAACTGAAGCATCATCCTGATGCTCATCATCCAACGCTTACATCCACAGCCATGTGAAGGATCCTCCTTCCAACATGCTTGGAATGGATTCAGCAAATGTATCCATCACTTCTTCCTTGAAGTGTTGTTGATATGAAGAACACCAAGCCTCTCCCTGAAGTACTCGAACTTGACTCTGGATAGTGGCTTCGTTAGTACATCTGCAATCTGCTCGTCCATCGCAACATATAGGAGCTTCACTGCTCCTCTCTACACCATATCCATGATATAGTGATATTTGATCTCTATGTGTTTCGACCTGTCATTAACACTGGGTTCTTAGACAACTTCACACAACTCTGGTTATCACAGAAGATACCAGTAGCCTCCAACGGGAGATCAAATAACTCAGACAGTAGCTTTCGAAGCCATACTGCCTCACAACTAGTCGAGCAGGATGCAACATATTCTGCCTCGGCTGTACTCAGTGCTACGTAGGACTGCTTCCTGCTAAACCAAGAGATCACACCTGATCCCATACTGAAGCAGCACTCAGATGTGCTCTTCCTATCTGCAGCACTGCCTGCTCAATCTGAATCAACATAACCTTACAGGTTAAACTTTTGATTCGCTTCATACCTGAGCCCATAATCCACTGTACTCTTCAGATACCTCAGAATATGCTTTACAACAATCAAGTGAACACTCCTTGGATCTGTTAGGAACTGACTCAATGTGTTCACTGCAAAGCAAATATCTGGTCTCGTGTTCGTCAGGTACATCAAGGACCCAATTATCTGACGATACATAGAGACATCAATCGGCTCAGATGAAGCATCACATAGAAGCTTCAGGTTCGATGCCATAGGTGTGGCCATGGCCTTGCAATCCATCATCCCGAACCTCTTCAGGATATCTACTGTATACTTCCCTTGTCCAAGGAAGATCCCATCTGCACTCTGCCACACCTCCATACCTAGGAAATAGTGCATCATTCCCAAGTCTTTCATATCGAACTTGGCAGCAAGCTTCCTCTTTGTATCTATAATCAATCTATCATCTCCTATTACAAATAAGTCATCTACATACAGGAGTAGAATCACAGTATTCCCTTCCTCAACCTTGTAGTAAAGGTTGGAATCCGCTTTACTCTTGGTAAATCCCAAACTAGATAGGAAACTATCCATCCTACCATACCAAGTTCTGAGAGCTTGCTTCAAGCCATACAAGGCTTTCTTCAATCTGCATATGTATGAATCCCTGTCATGTATTTCAAAACCGAGTGGCTGCTCCACATATACTTCCTCTTCAACTACACCATTCAAGAAGGCAGTCTTGACATCCATCTGGTGTATTTTCCATTTCATCGCTGCAGCCAGGGCAAGTACTGTTTAGATGGAAGTATACCTGGATACAGGGGCAAAAGTTTCTTCATAATCTATTCCCTCTCTCTGAGAGAAGCCACGAGCTACGAATCTTGCCTTGTATTTCTCTATTCTACCATCTGCAACATGCTTGATCTTGTAGATCCATTTGGAAGTCACAACAGACTTCACTTTAGGTCTTGGGACCGCATCCCAAACATCGTTCTTCATGATCGACAGATCATGGCATTCTTCCCGTATCCTGGGAACTTCAATATCTTCAATAGATAATTTGCTTGAAGAAATGTTGTAGTCCTTCTTTTGTAGGTGAAGGTATACAATCTTTCCTACAAAACAAGTTAAATTGGATGATTAGAAACATCTCATAATTTTCAGAACAAATTCTTTCACACAAAGAAATATGTCATACAGTCATGCAATTATTTAATCCAATGCTTCAATACAACATTTATCCATATCCCGTAACTTTCTAGATGCTTTCCAATCTCTACTAGAACATTGTTAAGAGTGTGCACAACTCCCAACATGTCAACATAGAGGTTTCATTCTAGATAAGTAGCAATGGAATGTTGTACAGTGCCATAGGCCACTTACCCATCATATGCATATTAGCAGTATACTGTTCATTAATGCAAATATGCAAAATACACAACCTAAGTCTAGGAACATAAGTATATACATCATTGAACATTATTATTTAAACAATCAAATATACAAGAAATGACAATTCAAATACTTATCTTTGTTTGTTTGTTGTCGGGTGGAATCCCTCTCAATATTTGCTTCCTTACATGAACTGCTGGAGTGTGCTTCCTCTTGATCTTTGCTTCCTGGATTACCTGTCCTAACTGATTCTGCCCATAGATGCATAAGCAGATTCTGGTCATGCAACATTGTCTGTGCTGCCTCCATGATTGTTCTTATTCTTTCTTTCTGCAACTCCATTCTGTTGAGGATTGTAAGGAGTAGTCAACTCCCTCTTAATCCTTGAATCACTGCAAAGCTTCTTGAAGTCACTTGAGGTGAATTCTCCACCATTGTCGGATCTGAATGCTTTGATCTTCTTATCAGTTTGATTCTCCATCAAGGTTTTGAATTCCTTGAACTTATCAAATACTTCATCTTTGTTCTTCAAGAAGTAAACCCAAGTCTTCCTGGAGAAGTCATTTATGAAAGAGACATAGTAAGCATACCCACTTAAAGAACTGGATGACATTGGACCACATACATCGGAGTGGATGATTTTCAAGATACCTTTTGCCTTGCTTTCACTACTTGGAAATGCCTTCTTAATGTTCTTTCCTTTTGCACATCCCTTGCAAACACCTTCATGCTTGGTCTTGATTTCAGGAAGACCTTGTACAGCCTTACTCGCAATTGGTAATGCTCTGTAGTGCATATGTGCAAGTCTTCTATGCCAAAGTTCACTTGGCTCCATGGAATCATGCACCATGGCATGTTCAGGTTGTCCTTTCAATTTATACAAACCTCCCTCTTGTTCTCCAATTACCACTGCATCATCTATGCTATTTCGCTTTGGCCACATTAGGACTTGGCCATCCACAAATGCAACCCTCATACCTTTTGCATCCAATGCAGAGATGGAAAGTAGGTTCTTCTTGAGCCCATGTACATAAAGGACTTCTTTCATCTTCAAAGATTTTCCAGAATCTAGGTTGTAGGAGGATTCACCACTTCCTTTGATGGGGTATTGATAATCATCCCCAAGTTTCACTTTATGGGGTGATTCATGTTTAGATAGATTTACAAAAGATTCTCTAAACCCAGTCATTTGTTTGGAAGCCCCACTGTCAATTAACCAATCATTACAACCAAGGGAGATAGTACCTGTGAGAGCAGAGATTAGAACATACTCTTCTTCACTTGATGAGTCATCATCACTTTTTCCCTAGCTTTCTTCTTTGGAGGTTCATCATCTTCGGCAGCATGAGCATGGTACCTTCTTTTGCTACCCTTCTTCTTTTTGCTGGATTTGTTGTTATCCCTTTTGTTCTTGGGACATTCTGAAGCAAAGTGACCTTTCTCATTGCAATTGAAGCACCTCAGATCTTTCTTTTCTTTGTGATAAGGATGAGAATATTTCTTCTTATGATGGGATGGATCCCTCTTGAACTTGCCTTTCTTGGTGTGTGCTGTGAGATCTTGATCTTCATTCCCCATCTTTTCTTCTCGTGCCACAAGCCTTGCTTCTTCTTGAGAGCATTCCTCCCACAGTCTACTGAAGGAGATCAATTTCTTTCTTGCACAGATCCCTTGGATAAAGGAGTCCCATGACCTAGGTAGGCCATTCAAAGTGGTCATAACAATTTCACCATTCTCCACCATTTCATCTACAACTTCAAGTTGTTCCTTGATTTGAGAGACCTTGGAGAAATAGGATTGAATGGTTTATCCATTCAACATATTGACCCATTTCAATTGGTTCCACAGGTTCATCTTCCGATTTATGTTCTTCCCTTCAAATAACTTGGTTAGCGAGTAAAACATCTCCTTGGGTGTCTTCATAGATGACACATGTGGTATGAGATGGTCTTTGATAGAATCAACAATGATTCTCTTTGCTTTGACCAAGTTCTTCTTATGCAATATCTTAGCCTCTTCATCCTCTGGGATAGGGATGTCTTCTTTTACATATGAGTCCAACTCATTCTCTGCAAGGATTAACCCAATCCTATACTTCCAGGCTCAGAATTTATCAGCCCCTTCAAGCTTATCCTCAAGCTTGGTGTGGTGAGACATCTTAAAGAGTACTTCAAATGGAAATAGAAAAGATTTAGGTCTTACCACTTGATTTGTTGAAAACTGGATCTGGTCCCGGATTAGGGTTTGTCAAAGAAACCCTAAAAATTCAAAATGTGAATTTCAACTTTCTGAAAAAATATAAAGATGCGCCTTGATGATCTGATCAGCCTGGTGTATTCAGAATTTGAGATCTGCAAAGCTTCACCCTTCAGAAATGCCTTTTTGTCTTCCCGGGTTCACTCGGGAGGACCCTGAATTAGGGTTTGAGTTTCCCGGAGATCTACCCAGCCAAAAATATCGATCCAAATCTCTAAACTTCGATTTTGGCAAGGAGCTTCCAGCTATGTCTTCAGATTCCAGAAATTCCTATTTTTGTGGAAACCCTAATGTTTAGGGCCAAATATGAAAATGCTCAAAATTGAATTCTGATTGGACAGATAGATTCTCCTTGATGAGTAGAGTCAATATACTATACTTCTTTTCCAAAATCGATTGAGAGAAACCCAATAAACAAGAAACCCTTGGTTTCCATCACTGCACAATGTCTTCTTCTCACGTTAGCTCTGATACCATGTTAAATTTTGAGCATTAATTCACAATACTCTAGGATCTTTACTGAGAGAACAACATGTACAGTATATAAATGCATATCAATCATAACAAGCATGTCAATCATCACAAGAAGCAAAAGCATGAGAGATAAGAGACACAGAGTTTTCGTGGGGAAAACCCTAAGGCGAAAAACCCCACAACTTCCTCAGAGATAGAGAGAGCAATGGCCCAACCAAAGTACAACCAAAATACACAGAGATAGTCTCCTAGTAGCAGATGATCCTCCTCCTCACTAGTGCGCCACTTTCTGAGTGAAGGAAGAATGAGTTTTCGAATGATCCAAATAGAGATCTCCCGATCTCTATTTATACTTGACCTATTTGCCCAATATCCTTATGGGGATGACTTGTCTAGCTACGTACATCAACCATATAATATATAAATCAGGGCCGACCCCACACATGGTGGTCTAATAACCCATCGGCAAGTTCACACACTTGTGACACTTTTCAATACATATGACGAAACTTCTGTATAGAGGAATGACACATCTCTATAGGAGTACAATAATATATAAATGAAATACATGGATGAAATACATTCTGAAGTTACATATACATCAACAAAATTCAGGGGTTAGGACTCTCCTTCAAGCTTAGCTTGTAAACATTCAAACTTTGAAGATAAGTTTCTGTGGTTTCTATCCTCGTTGGGTTTCCACGTAAAATACGTGTTTTATGTGCATTGTTTAATTTCTATTTATAGTATGTTTATGCATGAATGATAAGTAATGATGAATGCTACTAACATAATTTAAAGTGTAGGATAAATTGGTTAAAAAGTGACCAATACTGATTCATCCCCCCTCTCAGTATAGGTGATATTTCCAACATATATATATATATTAGTGCCCTCTCTAACTCCAAACACGTGATGCAACTTCCATAATTAAAAATGACATATATAAACCATCTCTTAAAACAAGGATTCTGGAGATGGATTTTTATAACACTATTAGCTCCAAAAGTTCAATTCTCATTGCTTTTAAGGGGATTTTCAAAACACCTCCTTGAAAATAGCTAGGGGTAGTCTTTCTAAACACCCCCTAAAATTCGTGAGAATTTGACTTATGGTGGCATTTTTTAACAAACCGCCTCCAAAAGTTAAATTCTCATGATTTGTAGGGGGGTTGTCAAAACACCACCTTGAAAAATATATTTATGGGTGGTTGTTTTAAACCACCCCAACAAATAAATTTTATGAGAATTGAACTTTTTGAGGCGGTCATAAAACAACCGCCTACACAAGTTCAATTCCCATGACTTTTGGGAGGGGTTTTAAAAAACCACCTCCAAAATTTAAATTTTCATGACTTTTAGGGGGGTTTGAAAAAAACACCTACAAAATTTAAACTCTCGTGAAATTTAGGGAGAGGATTGTCAAACAATCGCATTCAAAAATATATTTAGAGGCACTTTTGTTAACCCCCCCCAAAAAGGCATGAGAACGAACTTTTCAAGGTGGTTGTTGAAAAACCTCCTCCAAAAAGATAAGTTCTTGTAGATTTTAGGGGGGGTTGTCAAAATACTTCCTTAAAAACCACATTTAGGGGTTTTCATTTAAAAAACCCCCCAAAAGTCATAAAATCAAACTTTTAGAGTCGGTTGTTAAAAAACCGCCTCCAAAAATTCAATTCTCATCACTTTTAGGGGGGGTTATAAACAAACCACCTTAATAACCACATTTAGGGGTAGTTGTTTTAAAACCATCCCTAAAAATCATGATAATCAAAATTTTAGAGGCGACTGTTAAAAAACCATTGCCAAAAGTTCAATTTTCATGACTTTTGGGGGGTTTTAAAAAACCGCTGTGAAAGCTCTTAAATTTTTTTTAGAGGCGGTTTTGTCAAGACCCCTGCAAGCCTAAACCCCCGCTAAAGGGGTAAATTGCTGTACTGTTTTCTGCACAACACAATGCCTCCTCTTAGTTTGACATGCTCTTCAGAACTGGTTTCCAACATTTGTTTAACTTTTCTCACACTTAAACTAGGAGGAAAGAAGACATGTTTTTTTGCTTAAGCCGAGAGGAATTGAGCAGGATGGGAGGCCCATCGTTCCAATTTATTGTATTTGTTTTTATTCACACCTGGGGTCATTATTTAGTTAGCTTATATAATATTAAATAAATTTGATTGTGTCCATACATGGACCTTCATGTAATCTATTTAAGGCTTTTAATCCTTCATCTTAATATAAGCAAGTTTTTCTTGATTCTCATTCGTTTGGTATTATTTTTTTCTTAGTTCTGAGTTCCAAGTGTGAATTGTGTTAGCTATGAGGTCAGGCTCCTCTTCACATGGTTTTTGTAGATCATCAAAGGTTACTTTCCTACCCAATGCAAATCATTACTACCACCATTTTTTAAAAGGTGAAAGAGGACCAAATAAGAACACATTTTCATGGTTCCACCATTTGGATTATTTTTCACTTGGGCACTGTGCATTTAACGTAGAGGGAGTCAAATGTGTGATTATTTTGGGAAGCCAATGGATCGAAGATTCCAATGGGTTGTCAAGAAATCCACTACAATGATTAGCTCCAAATTCGCCAAAATTTTTGCAAGGGTCTGACATGCCTCTGTTTTATGTAAATATGATAAAGGAAAATGAAAGCATTACTATTAGAGCATGATAAAATAAGTTCTAGTTCCAAATTTTTGGGTCTCACATTTCTCTCCCATGAGGTTATAATAGAGATATTTGTGTCATTTACATAGGAGGTTGATCAATGAAGTTGAAAGAAACAACAAAGGGGGAAGAAGAGAGGTAAGGGGTCATTAGAGACTGAATATTTTCCTAGAAAACCAGTATTTTTGCAGCAACAAGTAACATTCTCCTTCTATTATTTCATTCTCTTTCTCTTGTAGGGATTATCTAAAGCTCCAATTTGTGGGACGAAAAAAAAACATGCTCGATATTAGGATAAAAGGGTCCTTTTTGGTGGTTCCTCCTATTGTGATCAAAATAATTGTTGTTCATTTTATTGTGTAAATCATGACTAAGGAAGATTTTCCACTAGATGAAGCAATGGAATTTTCAAGCAAGTTATGCAAGTTTTCTTCCATCTTTTTTATTCCATTTTATTGAATGAATTAATGGATCTATGTACATCTTTCCTAGTTTGGTGTGTTGTCTAATAAATGCGTGTGAAGAGAGTGTATAGTGTTCCCAACTCTTAAGCTCAAATTTGTTCATTTTCCCTCATTTATTTCTCATTGCAGAACTAGATTATGGTGTCCATAGTGCAGAAGATCATTTCTATGATTGAAACCTTTTGAATCCCCTTTCTATTTGGATTCCTAGTTACCCCCCGTAAGAAAACCACAACAATCATTTTACCTTTTGGTTAATAGGCAGCGTAGGGTAATTCCATGCACCAAAAACCCCTTTTGTAAAACCATTTGGTTGAACTTCATAGAATAAAAAGGTCATCCTAGAGTGACACACAAGGATATCTACCTTAGAGAGATCAAGGGTACCCTCCATTGGCCCAAGGACTAACTCGATGGCCTAAAATTGCATAGGAAGGTGCATCATGTATAATATTCCAAGTCCTTGTGCTTCCTCCCATCCTATTCCTCCCATGTGTGATATCTAGAGTGATATTTTGTGAGGGGTGCAACCTATGGGACAACATAATTGCGACTCACAAGAGTGCATGTGAAAATATTACTCTGGTACCCACATAGTTTTGATAATGATAAGTGAATCTTATGCTAAGTCTGTCACTTTACTATGGTCAAGATTATATGCAAAAAACACAAAATTTTGCATTTCATAGACAATGTGAAAAGAAGGCCTAGTTCATTCTAGTTCAATCAAGAAAATGGTTGGACTTGATGAAGAAGTGAAGATGAGGGCCAGGTAGGACAGTATCTTCAAGCTTAGCCATGAAGACTCCTAAAAAGAAGGCCCTAAGGAAATAGAAATAATGGACCCCATATGTGAAGGTAGTCATGTTATGGGATCAATTATACCAACTATTCTAAAAGAAATCATCTCTCATAAATACTTCATAACAATAGTGAAACTCCTAAATTTTAACAAAGACAAAATAATTAACATGTAGATGTGTTTAGTATTTTGTTTAAAAAACATTAATTTTGTAAATTTGATAATAAATAATTTAATTAAATATCTTAATTTAACAAATATTAAGTCACATTCATCTACCCAAATACATTTCAAATTTAATTGAAATAGCTAAACTGTGATAAAAAAGATGGACTCATAATCTATAAATAATCACCATTATGTCAAATTATTTTATAAAGAATTTTAAACCCTCACTCCCTTAGTGGTCAAAATTGTAAAAAGATCGAGCATACTCATGTTTCACATATAAGTATTCAACAAAAGAATTCACCCTAAGCACTTGTTCACTAAAAAGTTATACAACCCCAACCTTTTTTATTTCATCATCTATATATAGACCTAAGTTTTACTTATCCAGAAGAATTGTTGTTAATGATATAGTCATTGGAAATGTAAACGGCCTCTATTGAATTGCTATAACTATGGAACTATGCTTGGTGATGCTCGATAAATGCATGTGCTTTACATACGTAGCGTTTCCTTTTATCTTAATTATTTGAATCTTTTCAAGGGGATGTTCTCTCCTCTGTGACTTCCTTGCTAGATTGTGTAAGATCTTTATATTCACGAGGATTGAAACAAATAATTTAATGAAATTTGACTTTGAAATCATAGTCAAATATTAAAATATGTTTGCAACAATAATTTTCCCATCAATTGTGTGTTATTTTAGAAAGTTTATTACCTTTTTAAGGGAGAATGAAGTTATGCTTTATGTAATTTTGTTTTATTTAAACATATTTTGTATGTAATATGAAAAATTCTATGTGTTATAATTATGTGCATAATGTTTTTAATACTTATTTGCATAATATAACAATAAAATGTATATTCATTTTTATAATCAGTATAGATTTATCTTAAATCAAATTTATCAAGCATCAAGAGGGATCCAATTTTTCTTGAGATGTATATTTTTTTTATCTTAATTTATTTACACTTTAAGAAAAAAATTGCATGTCAATATATTTGATTTCTCTCGATTCTTCATGTAGGTCGATTTAAGGTCAAATCAATATAATTTATTTATTTTTTATTTAAGCCGACATCATTTACATTTTATTTATTTTTTTATCATAAGGTCATGTTACACAACGTTACGCATTATAACATATCCCCCATATTGGGTTGTAAGCACTTCTCTACTCTCGATGCAATTAATATAAATTAATAATTTTATGGGTTTTCTTTTTTAAAATATCTTTGGTTAGGATGAATGGATCATAGATATCTTATTTTGAACAACCTTGATGCAAGAAGATATGTGTGCATTTAGGATTTTTTCACATAAGGGATTGCCATTGAATACTCACTTAATATTTTAGGGATCAAGGGCTGTGAATGAGGCATTAGATGACCCCATATATGCCTTCCATATGTTATCTTTGTGCGTAGAGTGAGTATATGAGCACCAATATGAGAATTTTGTCATGGATGGTTCTTGGAGTGTTGACCATAGTTAGGGGATAAAAGTGAGGCCTTATACCTTAAATACATATTTTAAGGTTCAAGGGACATTTAAATGAGGCCTCATGCCAACACAAAATATCTATATATTGGACATTTTTCAGAAACCACGGCCTTAGGACCTAAATGAAGGTTTTAGGGAACAAGATCTATGAACAAGAGCTTAAACAACCACACATAATATCTATAGGGGATATTTAGTCTCCAAGTGTCATTATGAGTACCATAAAGATGTTTTGAGCACCAATGATGGGTCATAGGAATCTTCCATGGTTGATGGAGGAAACTTGTTCCTTTTTCCCTAAACAAAACCTTGATGGCTCAAGTTCCTTTAACAATTTCTCAAACCACCATACATGACCTTTAGGAGATATTTGGCATCCTAGTGGGGATTTTTGTCCCACTAGGAGATTTTGACCACCATGAATGGGTTTTTAGGAATTCATAATTGTCATTGAAGGAAATCAAGCTTTAGGCTCCAAGTAATATTTATAGGGTTTGAGGACCGTGAATGAGGCCTCAAACAATTATATAAGAACTATTCAAGTTATTTGTGGCCTCCAAGTGGGTATATCTATTCTATTTGGATGTTTTGAGCATATGGATGGGTCATGTGACCTTAGCCATTGTTAGTAGAGGAAACGCATGCCTTAGTCCATAAATTAAGCTGATAAGTCTCAAGTGATATCAATAGGGCCTCAAACCACTACTAAACACCTCTTTAGAGGACGTTTGGACTATAAATTGGGATATGGCCACCATTTGGAGGTTTGATCACTAGGGATGAGACGTGGGGACTTAACCATGTTCTAGGGAGGAAATTGAGGCCTAAGTATATGAGGTAAGATTATAGGGCTCAAGATCCCTAAACAAGGTCTAAAACCAACACACATGACCTCTTTATAGGATATTTATCTTCTAATTGGGTTCCTTTGGGAGTTTTTTAACACTAATGATGGGTCTTGGGGACTTGACCATGATATAGGGAGGAAAATAAATCCTTAGACCATAAAGGAATATTCTAGGGATCGAGGTCCATGAATCAAACCTCTAACTACCACACATGATCCTTTTATGGCATCATTGGTGTTACTGAGGACATCGGTTCCATGAGGAGGTTTTGAGCATTTAAGGGATGTGTCACAAGTCCTTCCATGATGGATGAGGGAGGGAACCTATGAATTATGGCCTAATGGAAGCTTCTCTAGCTAAATTTCATCCACTCGCTAATTTTCCATGTTTTTTTCCAAACAAAGATTCACCAATTTCCACCTTTTTTGTAAAATCATTTGTACAAATTCTATACGAGACAAGTATTTTTCCCTAAAAATTGCCAAAACGTTCTAAAAACTATGTTAAATCCTTAGAAATTTGAATATTTGTATAAATAAATCACCCAACATTTTATGACTGGCATTTTGTGAATACTAAGATTTGTCGAGGTTTCTACACAATAAAATAAACATGTACCTTAAATTTTCCCTATATCAAACTATCACACAACATCGACTTAGGGTAACTTTGGTCTCTCATTAAAGATATTGGTGCCACTAAAATATTTTGACAACCCAAGATAGGTCTAAGGGCCATGACCATAGTAAAGGGAGAAAACTTGGTCCTTAGTCTCTGAATTAACATTCTAGTGCCTTAGGGCCATCAATTAGGCATCCAGTGAGTACACAATATTTTCCTAGGGTATCTTTCTTTATGAATCAGGATATAATTGTCATTTGGAGGTTTTCAGTACTCATGATGAGTCTTAAGACCTTAAATATTGTCAATAGATGAAACTCAAGCCTCATATCATGAATGAAACTTTTAAGGATTAAGGGCCATCAATAAGACCTCAAACCACCACATAAGCCACCTTTGCAAAATATATTTGGCTTCCTAATGGGGATACAGACACCATTCAGATGTTTTGAGAAACAAGTATGGTTGTGAGAGCTTTGATTATGGTTGGGGTAAAACATGGGTATTCAGACCTGAAGGGAGCTTCCAAAGCTCAAGGGTCATGGATGGGGCCTTGAGTCACCCCAAGTAACCTTATTAGGGGATTTGGATTTTGGGTGGGGATATGGGTGTAATTATCCTACCATTGTATGAGATCTTTGGTCTTTTACTAGGCACATGGGCACCATTAAGATGGTTTAAGGGATTCATTATAGAAGGGATGCACGTTAAATATTTGAATTCAACATATTTTAAGAGGCATTGTGCTCCTTTACTTACATGTTTCAAGTGGCTACTTTAGATTAAACTTAGGGATAACAAACATGGTGAATTTAAATATATAATTATAAAATATAATCTTAAAAAAATTATATGCACCACTACTATATACAAAGATTGCATATTAAAAATTTAAAATTAGTTTGATTAGGTTAAATTCTTGTAATTGTTCATTAAATTAAATTGGAAATCTATTAAGAACAATTGATAACTATACAATATGAAAAATGTGGAAAATATAAGAAGTAACTAATTTTTAGGTATAATTTTTTCATGTGAGTGTACTAAAAGGTTTTACATAACTAATGAACTTTATAAAAAGTAACTAATTTATAGGTATAATTTTTTCATAAAATGTGCTTAAAAGTTTTAAATAAGTAATAAACTTTTATTTGGTTAAAATTCAACTAATAAACTTGACGAGAAGGAACATTCATTTTTTTAACCTTTTATAATATTGTTAACGTGTTAATAGAAAATATGTAAGTTAAACATATAATTGTATGTCATTTTAATTTTTTAAAACTAATCACACATTCATTTGGGAAAATAATTCATAAAAATAATCATATTCATTTGGGAATATAGTTCATATTAGTTGGTTTAATTTTAATAGATTTTTTTCCATTAGTTGGTTTAATTTTAATAGATTTTTTTCCATAAATTTGTTGAAATATTAAATAAAATTTAAAATATAAGGCAATTCATCATACTTGAAGTTGGTGTATCCGAGGAAAAAAGCATGGCAAAAAATCACCGACCATCGAATCATGACAAACATGGAATCCAACGGATGATACTCTATTTTATGTCAGAGTCCAACGAATCAATTTGATTGTTATGACGTTTTATTTTACCGTTGAATGCTAAAACTGGTCTCAATCCAATGGAAAAATCAATTTGAATCAGAGTCCAACCGATCAATTTGAGTGTTCTAACGTTTTATTTTCACCGTCCGATGCTAAAAGTTGTCTCGATACCATGGAAAAGATTACGGCTCGATTCCAACGGATGAATTTGAGTTTTGTAACGCTTTATGTTACCGTTGGATGATAAAAGCAGTCTTGATCCGATTGAGATTTTTTGAATTTATTGGATACCATATCATGGCTGAATTAGGTTTGCACTGAAAACTTATTCGATTCTTATAATTATTGGGTGAAACCGCTCTTCCCTTTTAGCTTGACTGCCCGCCCGCCCGCTCGCTTCTGTATGTGTGTGACAGGATCACAGGGTGAAGGAAATCAATAAATGGAATTCAAGGGTGTGGGCACATCCAAAAACTCCTTAATCATTTTGTTTAGTTGCTCTTTAATATCTCTTTCTATGGGTGTGGAGGAGCCCTCCTCCTGATCGATTTGTTTATGTATCTGTATATTAATTTATTTCTGTCTGTGTCTTCGCTTGTTCCTTATCTCTTTGTTATATGCTAGATAACTCCTTAATTAGTCTCTGTGGTTTTTTGTGACTCTGTTTCAGGAGCTCGGCATACATATATTGGAGGTAATCAACTGCAACCACAGCGGGTTTCTTGTAAAGTGTTTCAGCTCAGACGAAGAACAATACTTGACACCCTTTGCAACAGCCGAATGACTTTTCCGCAACAGGACCTATGCTCTCTGATCTACAGTGATTTCTCTAAATTTGTGGCTCTTAAATATGTTTATTAAACTGGTCATTCTGTGTATGTTTAGTTAAATTATGGGTTTGCATAGATTTTTCTGTTAAATTGTCATCGTAAGAATCACAGATACAAATATTATTCTTAGGTTATATGAAGGGTGGTTGATGTTTGCCATTTGGGCGCTTTTTGTTTTTTAGGTTTTTGTCAGTAATATTGGCATCGATGTTAATGATGGATTAATGGATAACGCCCTTCCCTTGGAACTCTCTGGAATATAGGTCTAACCTACTGCAAACCGAGGTCACAAGAAGCAGAATGCAACCGCGAGATGCTGAAGAGAATCTTGCCTTGATAGAGACTACTGTAGAGGTAGTCATGTCGTGTGAAGGAGAGCTCCTCCTGATTGATTTGTTTGTGTCTGTCTTTGTGTTATGCAGGATGAAGGAAATCGAAAAACTCCTTCACCAGTTCATTTAGTTTCATCACATGCATGCCGTGTGGAGGATTTGTTTATGTAACTGTATATTAATTTATGTATGTATGTGTGTTCGCTTGTTCCTCATCTCTTTGTTATATGCTATAACTCCTTCTTGGTTTGTTCTTAATTACTCTGTGTAGTTTGTTATCACTCTGTGTGAAACAGAGGAGAAGCTCGGCATACAAAGGGTTTCAGCTCAGAAGATGAAGAGTACTTGACACGCTTTGCAACAGCCGAATGACTTTTTCGCAACAGAACCTATGCTCTCAGATCTACAGTGATTTCTCTATATTTGTGGCTCTTTAATATGTTTATTAAACGTCACTCTGAGTATGTTTAGTTAAATCACCAATACATTTAGATGATTCTTGCCTTAAGTGAATGGTGGTTGATGTTTGTCATTTGGGCTTTTTTTTTAGGACGTGGGTGTTAATGATGGATTAACTCAACCTCAGAAATATGTAAATGGATGATGCTACCCATGCGGCTCTCCAGATTATAGGTAAACAATGATTTACAGATTCGATTTTATTTTATTTTATTTAGTTTATTTTGAACATTGAAATGAAATATTTGTAAGTAGAGGCCATAATTTCTTGCTGTCAGTGTTTAGGGTTTAGTTTCCAAAGCGCATGTTGATCTATGCTGTCTATCAACTCATCTCTGGTGATATTTGATATGTTTTCCGTCTATCTTTGTAGTTATAAACCGAAGAATCCAAAATTATTGGGGTTTCATGGTGACAGAAATGATGCTTGGTCACATGGAGTTGGCTAACATGATCAATATGCGGCTCATGGATTCACAGCTTTAAAGGTGAGTATATTAAATTTGTTTCCGTGTTGTAATAGATAATATGATATTAGAAAATGGATTAGGAGTTTTGAGCTTTCTAATTTAGTTGTTTCCTATTCTTATTATTATTTAATTTGATGCCATTGTATTTGAAATTCATCCATAGGAATGATTTCTGATCTGATCTCTTTTTTCTGAAGTTAAATTATATTTTACGTGATATTTAAATGTGTTCAGTAACTCTTTCCTAATACATAATAAAATTGTCGTAAGATCCTTTGGATTTAAACGATTTTCTTGGTACATAATAAAATTGTAGTAAGATTCTATAAACTTTTCCTTCTTTTTCAGGATGTAAATTATTTTAGATGCATTTTTCTATAGCATGTTAATTCGTCCATTGACATTAGATTTTCGGATTCTAAATTTCTGATGTTGACATTAGATTTTCGGATTCTAAATTTCTGATGTTAATATTTTATGACAGATCACCGTTGGGTAACTGTGTTGTTTGGCTTGCCCGACTGCCATTAGAAATAGAATGGAAAATGATTGAATTAAACACCCATCATCTTCAACAGGTACAATAATCCACCCTTTTTTTCAACTAGCAATAACGTAATGTGATAGAAACCAAAAACCCATTTAAGCTCTTTGTTTTAGAATTGGTTAGATCTGGATGCTTCAATAATCTCGAATATATAGTTATTTAGAACCAGATAACTTTCTTCTCAATTAAAAACAAAGCTCTCAATTAAATTTTTATGACTAGAATGGCTACTAATTTTAGATGTGCTCTGATTTGTTTGTATCCAGTCGTTTGTTGGGTTTTATGTGTTCAAATAGAGTTAATAAAATCTTATGATAGTTGAAATTTAATTATAAAACAAATTTATTAACTCAAATAATAATAATTATAAGCATCGGAGTGTTGTCACTTAGATTATCTTCATTAGCAGTAGGGGTAGGGGATAGGATTGTCACTTAGATTAGAAAAAATTGTAGTTCGGTTTACCATTAGTCAAATTAAAATATAATCCTCCACTTCAGTTGAATGGAGGTATTTGTGATTACAGCCATCATTCCATAATATTGTAATTATGGGTGGGATGATGAGATCTTTTAATCTCTCGGTGATATTTGAAATGTGTTCCGTTTTTATTAGTTTTTTTTTCAGATACATTATGCTTCAAAGAAAGGATTCTTGCTTGTGTAATTTGATGCATAGCAATGATGTTCATTAAAATGGAGTTTTATGGGTTAACCTGTTCTACATGTCATTCATATTTAGTATTTTAATTTTTTTTGGTACTGTAATTAGATTATATAGTTGATTAGTTAATAGATTTAGGAGTATTGAAATTTTTAATTTAATTAATTATCTTTTTATATTTAATTTGATGTCATTATATTTAAAATTCATTTATGATAATGATTTATTATTTCATTTGTTTACTTTAAATTATATGTTATAAAAACAAATGGATAGTTGAATATATTGGGTAGTTGGATATTGTTATAATTTTGATAAGATTAATAGTTTTGAGAATGAAGATTTTACTATCTTTCTCTTTTAAGCTTTTTTAATATAAAAATAAAATTCTATTTTTACTTTTTTTGATTTTTTATTTGTCTAATAATTTTGGTTTTTAAATTCTTTTATCTTAATACTTTCTTTACAGGGAAAAAAGAATTGAGTCATTTTCGGGTTTACCCAACAATGAAACAATGACACAGCTATCAAAAAAAAGTAAAATGGAAAAAGAATGAATCAAACACCCCATCATCAACAGGTAGAATAATCCACCGTTTCATAGTCATTTTTTTAAATGACAATAAAAAAAGCTTTACTTTCGTGTAAAATCAAGTTTTAAGTTTTGGAGACAAATTTGTTTGTATTAGTTTGGCTTTCGTATGGAGAGTTGCTTTGCTTATTGGCATGTTGCTTACTCGCATGAAATTTTGACATCCTTTTAGTAAACTACCAACCATTTTTAGAGCATTCAGTTGTTTGTTTTCAACCTCCAATTAGTTATATCTACAGTTATTTAATGCTCTCGAAATTATTTTATTCAACTCAGGTAAATGACGGTTGCATAATAACTTTTTCTTATTAATTTAGTAAAAATATTTAATATAATATAATTTTAGATTTTTATTATTATATTTTATTAACATCTTTTAAAGTAAAATCTAACTTCTATTTCTTGTTAAATTTATCAGGTTTACGTAAACTAATTTTTCCAAAAACATCCTTCAATCGGGTAACACCATTTATTATCTAAGCTTGGCCTCAATATCATTAACTTTATCAAATTATTTTACCGTTGTATACTAAAAATGGTCTCGATCTAATGGAAAAATCAATTTGAGTCAGAGTCCAACCAATCAATTTGAGTGTTATAACATTTTATTTTAGCTCGGATGCAGCGTTCAAATTTGAACCCTTCCCGGCCCTTCCAAAGGGTTCTAGCCCTTCCTAGAAGTGTAAAGTTAAAATTGCCCTTCAAAAAAAAATTAAAATCTGAATTTTACCCTTCCAATAGGAAGGACATAATTTATATCAACATTTCAAAAGAAGGGCAACATTTGAAATTACCCATCCATATAAATTTCAATTTCTATGTTGAAATTCCTATGCTATAAAATTCGACTCAACATTCAAAATATTGGAAATACCATAAATTATAATTATTCACTCACTCATGTCATGCACTCACTTCTTAGCTTTGCAAGTTGACGAGTGATGACTGATGACTACGAGGTACTAGCCACTGGGATTTTACTTTTAATCCCGAGTCACTTCGAGCTGAGATCTAAGGTGTAACAATGTGTCAATGACTATGGCTGTAACAATAGAGAACCACTGCTAGGCTCAAAACAAGGCCGAAACATTGTGCCTACTACTTATGTGAACCTGGCTACCAATGTCCACTCGTTTTTTGTCAAAATGAAATTCAAATTGCCGCTTTGATGAGTCCACCTCTACAAGACTTCATTTCTTGCATGAATGTCACAGACTCATGACAACTCTAAACAACACTCAATGGCATGCAACTACAAATAATGACATGCAGCTAGAACCACAAACCAAGCAGAGATTGATTTATGCATTGATATAGAGAGGTGGCACTAGGCACACAATATGGAGAAACAATGAGTTAGAAAAAACATTTGGACCAAAGTACCACAATGGTTATTAATAATAATAAAAAATAAATTGGCTCAGGAATTGTCTTCAATTTGATGGGTGGCATGATCATGATCATGTAATCTCCCTTCGTCCTTCCAAACATATGTGGTTTCTCACCACGTTTGTCTTCAACACTCGCCGCCAAAATACGTATAAAAATTACATGTCTTTACATCCTCTTCCATTTAAATCCTCATCGCATAGTCATAACTAAGGATTATTATGCATGCACATCCTCACCTTATAATATCAATTGGGTCAAGGCGCAGAGACAACCATAAATTATCAAATGTGTCAAGACGCAAAGAGTAAGAGACAACTATAAGTAAGTCTTATATTAAATTTACCATATAAGTCTTTAATTGGCATTGTCATCTGAGATTTGACACGTTGGATTGTTGTGATCTTCTTATCACTCCTTACCAATGTGATTGTAAGGCTTCTTTGATGGTGAAGTCCATAATTTTAAGTCTTCTTCCTCATTCTCATGCCTTTTGGTAAGACAATAAGGAGGGCAGTGGCCCGCATCAACATGGAAAACAGTTTCGACATAGAAGTATATACATTAATTATTTCATTAAATAACTTAAATTTCATGCTAGTGACTATGAATTCACTGAATCGTGGATTGGTAAAAAACACATCAAATTTAGAGCCTCGAGCTCTTAATTACTCATGTATCTAGAATTTTCGCAAATCGAGCCATTAACAAACGTGTTTTGTTGTTCTAGTTCAATTTACAAGGTAGATTGTCGAGACTCAAACATGCAGCGAGTTGCAAGGCTCCAGTTGAATTAGGCTTGATTTCATTTCCCCTCCATCCCATAACTGTATGTTGTCGCAACAAGTGTTGAACAACAAAATTTGATGCCCAAGCCCCTATGATGCTAGCGTTGCTAACTTGCTTGGTATGGAGGATTTTTTTTAATGTTTTTTTGAGCTATTTATTATTTTTTCTTAGGCACCTAATGTCCATCATTCTTACATCTCTCAAGATTGGATGGTTTCCCTCTCTCCGATTTGAATTAAGGTTTTGGTTGGTTTTATATGTATATGTTGGTTGTAGCTTTACTATAGCCTTGTTTTGCTTAGTGGCTTCTTTTTGTACATGGTTGAAAGTAAGTAATTTTTTCATGGTTCTAGTTTTATTTTAAGACTATATCTAGTTACAACGTCTTGCACTATGCATAAGATGATGCAGATGGCCCAATATGGTTATTGCATAGTCTAAGTAGTTTTTTTCTATAATGAAGTGTGGTCTAACCCAGAAAAATACAACAAAATAGTTGTTATTTTAATGAACTATAAAATTAATGTTACATATATGTCAAATTAATGTGTTCAAATTCGGTTTTGTTGAAAAGATACCATTTTATCATGTAGATATTAAGGAGTGCTCAATTGTTTAAGAGTGTAAAAATTTGGATGGGAAATATTTGTTTTTTGAAGGAAAAGTTTAGTTAATTTATACTTTTCAATTGAAGTACAATTATTTAAATTGTCCTTCATCTTTGAAGGGCTCCAAGAACAAATGCCCTTCCAATAAAAATTAAGACCCACCCTTCAAATTTGATCACTGCTCGGATGCTAAAAATTGTCTCGATACAATGGAAAATATTACAGTTCGAGTCCAACGGATGAATTTGAGTTTTGTAACGCTTTATGTTACCGTTGGAAGGTAAAAGCAGCCTTGATCCAATTGAGATTTTTTGAATTTAATGGATACCATATCATGGCTGAGTTAGGTTTGCACTGAAAACTTATTCGATTCTTATAATTATGGGGTGAAACCGCTCTTCTCTTTTTGCTTGACAGCCTGCCCGCCCGCTCCTGTATGTGTGTGACAGCATCACGGGATGAAGGAAATCGAAAAATGGAATTCAAGGGTGTGGAAACATCCAAAAACTCCTTAATCATTTTGTTTAATATTTCTTTCTATGGGTGTGGGAACATCCAAAAACTCCTGATCGATTTGTTTATGTATATGTATATTAATTTATGTCTGTCTGTGTGTTCGCTTATTCCTGATCGGTTTGTTCTTAATCAGTCTTTGTGGTTTGTTATCACTCCGTTTCAGGAGCTCGACATACATACATTGGATTTAATCAACTGCAACCACAGCGGCTTTCTTGTAAAGTGTTTCAGCTCAGACGAAGATGAATATTTGACACCCTTTGCAACAGCCCAATGAAATTTTCGTAACATCTCTCTGATCTACAATGATTTCTCTAAATTTGTGGCTCTTAAATATGTTTATTAAACTGGTCATTCTGAGTATGTTTAGTTAAATCATGGGTTGGCATAGTTTTTTGGTAAATTGTCATCTTAAGAATCACCCATACAAATATTATTCTTAGGTTATGTGAAGGGTGGTCAATGTTTGGCATTTGGGTGTTTTTTGTTTTTTAGGTTTTTGTCAGTAGTCTCAACATCGATTTTAATGATGGATTAATGGATGATGCCCTTCCCTTGAAACTCTCTAGAATATAGGTCAAACCTACTGCAAACGGAGGTCACAAGAAGCAGAGTGCAACCGTGAGAGATGATGAAGATAATCCCGCCTTGAGAGAAACTATTGTTGAGGTAGTCATGCCGTAGGGCCATTAAGATTATAGGGCCTAAGGGCCGTATAGGTAGTCTGAATTAAGTTTCTAGGGCTTAAGGGCAATGAATTAGGCATCCAGCCAATGCACAGGACTTTCCTTGTGAATCTTTCTTTATGAATCAGGATATATGTTATATATGAGGGATCTTTCTTTATGAATCAGGATATAAGTGTCATTTCGAGGTTTTCAGTACTCAGGATGAGTCTTAGGTTTGCACTGAAAAGTTATTCGATTCTTATAATTATTGGGTGAAACAGCTCTTCCCTTTTTGCTTGACTGCCCGCCCGCTCCTGTATGAAGGAAATTAATAAATGGAATTCAAGGGTTTGGGAACATCCAAAAAATCCTTAATCATTTTGTTTAGTTGCTCTTTGATATCTCTTTCTACGGGTGTAGAGATAGTCATGCGATGTGGAGGATCCCTCCTCCTGATTGATTTGTTGATGTCTCTCTATGTGTTTGTCTGTTCCTTTATTGATGTATGTTCCTTTGTTGATGTCTGTCTATGATGTCTATCTATGTGTTTGTCTGTATATTAATTTATGATGTCTGTCTATGTGTTTGTATGTTCCTTCTTTCGTTGTTGTATGTTCTGAATTAGTTTTTGTGGTTTCTTATCACTCTGTATGTGTGTGTTCGCTTGTTCCTTATCTCTTTGTTATAACTCCTTGTTGGTTTGTTCTGAATTCGATTGTGTGTTTTGTTATCGCTTTGTGTGAAACACAGGAGGAGATCGCTTTATCGCTCAGAAGAAGAAGAATACTTGACACCCTTTGCAACAACAGAATGCCGTTTTCGCAACAGAACCTATGCTCTCAGATCTACAGTGATTGCTCTATATTTGTTGCTCTTAAATATGTTTATTAAACCACTCACTATGACTATGTCTAGTTAAATCATGGATATCCATAGTTTCCTTTTTTAAATTGTCCATCGTAAGAATCACCCATACAAATATTATTCTTGCCTTATGTGAATGGTGGTTGATGTTTGTCATTTAGGATTTTTTTTGTTTTTTAGGTTTCGGTCATTAGTCTTGGCATGGATGTTAATGACGGATTAACTCAACCTCAGAAATATGTAAATAAATGACGCCCTTCCCATGCGACTCTCTAGAATATAGGTAAACAATGGTTTACAGATTCGATTTTATTTTCTTTGGTTGATTTTGAACACTGAAATGAAATATTTGTTTCCATGCAGTCCTTTGTAAGTGGAGGTTAAACCCAAGGGCCGAACGTATTGCAAACATAGGCCAGAAGAAGCAGAGTGCAAGAGTGACAGGAGATGAAGCGAATCGTGCCTTGACAGAGAACTTCAATGTACCAAAGGTATGGAATAAATTAATATGAATTCTTAGATCGATTAGATTTAGTTTCTTTTGTTTAAGTAAAACAAAACCATGATATTCAAAAGTAAACAAATAGGATAAATATACTGTCATCAACTCAACAAAAATACTGATAACCCAAAAACTTCATGACAGATATACTATCAAAATCCAAAAAAGAACTAAGATAGACATATACAGCAAAATGAAGCAATTAAACAGTAATGTAATCAACCAAAAAAAACTATATATCAAATATTTTGAAAGAACCCCGCTCCTCCATGGCTGAGAGTTAGTTGTAATAACCAAAACACTATATATCAAATATTTTAAAAGAACCCCGCTCCTCCATGGCTGAGAGTTACTTGTAATAGTGTCTGTCTTAAAAACAATAAATTAATATAATATCGTGACATAAATATGTTCATGTAGATCGATAATAATATCGTGACATTTTTCAGCCTTGAGTGTTTAGGGTTTAGTTTCCAAAGCGCATGAGAATCCATGCTATGTATCAACTCATCTCTGGTGATATTTGATATGTTTTCCGTCTATGTTTGCAGTTATAAACCGAAGAATCCAAAATTATTGGGGCTTCATGGTGACATAAGAGATGCTTGGTCACATGGAGTTGGCTAACATAATCGATCTGCGGCTCATGGCTTCATGGCTTTAAAGGTGAGTATATTAAATTTGTTTCCGTTGAGAGCTTTCTAATTTAATTGACTCATATTCTTATTATTATTTAATTCATCAAGAGGAATGAATTCTGATATGATTTGATCAAGAGAAATGAATTCTGATATGATCTGAATTCTCATATTAAATTATATTTTATAAGAGCGAACGGATAATTAAATGTGTTCGGTAACTCTTGCAAAATTGTAGTAAGATCCTTTAAAATTAAATGATTTTCTTGGTACATAAGATTCTATAAACTTTTCCTTCTTTTTTCAGGATTTAAATTATTTTTTAGATGTATTTTCTATATCATATTAATTCGTCCGTTGACATTAGATTTTTGGTTTATAAATTTATCATGTTAATATGTTATGACAAATCACGGTTGGGTAACTGTGTTGTTTGGCTTGCCCGACTGCCATATAAACTGTGTTTGTTTCTTTGTTTGCTGGCCTGAAATTCTTCCATCTCTCAGTACAAGAAATCATGTCATTGCAATTGCAACTATGTAAAATGTGTATAGAATAATCTTTAAACTAAAACAATATTTTTTCTTGTACTTAGTTTAAAGATAAATCGGTTTATTGAAACACATTAAAATTGTTTTTAGTTTAAAGATTACTCGGTTAGATCTGGATGCTTCAAGAATATCGAATATAGCCAGATAACTTTCTTCTCAATTAAATTTCTACGATTATAGTGGCTACTAATTAACAACAAAGCTCTCAATTAAATTTCTGCGATTATAGTGGCTACTAATTTTAGATGCGAAAATCCTATTTTCTATGATTTGTTTGTATCCAGTCCTTTGTTGGGCTTTCCGTGTTCAAATAGAGTTAATAAAATCCTATAATGAATACCTTGTCCAGGAAAACAAATACTGTGTTTCTCGTTCTTTTTTATTTTTATTTTTTATTATTTTTTATATATAACCTTAATTTTAGAAAATGATTTATTCCCATCCTACAGGCTCTCTTGTAACCAGTTTTGTTACAGTCGTACAATCCCGAAACGTAAATAGTAAAATGCTAAGCGGACTTGTAGTACAAATATAATGACCTAACAACCCAAATTTATTATTATTTTTTTCAGGTACATTATGCTTCAAAGAAAGGATTCTCCCTTGTGTAATTGGATGCAAAGAAATGATGCTCAGTAAAATGGAGTTCTATGGGCCAACGTGTTCTACATGTGATTCATAGTTTTAAAGGTGAGTATTTTAATTTTTTTTGGTGTTGTTATTAGATTATATAATATATTAGCTAATAGATTTAGAAGTATTGAAATTTTTAATTTTATTAAATGTTGATTTTTTATATTTAATTTGATATTATTGTATTTAAAATTAATTTAGGATAATGATTTATTATTTTATTTTATTTTTAATTATATTTTATAAAAATAAATGGACAATTTAATGTATTGGGTAGTTTGATATTGTTATTTTTGTGAAATTAAGTGTTTAATGTTTTTATTTTTAATATTTTTTAATATATAAATAAAATTTTATAGTAAATTATTTAATTTTTTTCTTTTTAAGTTTAATAGATCAAAGTTAGTTGCAATAGAGATTTAACTAATCATTATTATCGTCATTTTAAATTTTTCTATCATTTTTATTTCACTAATAATTTTAGTTTTTAAATAAAACCTTGGTAGATATTTTTGTTTGTGGAAGTGTTGTCCCTCCTCCACCTGGATACAATACAATTCAATGGAAAATGACGGTTGCATAATAACTTTTTCATATTACTATATTCGGTTGAAAAAAAAAAACCTTTTCATATTACTATATTTATATATTAATTTATAATTTTTTTAATATAATATGTTTTTATATTTTTATTATATTTTATTAATATTTTTTAAAATAAAATCTATTTCTGGTTAAATTTGTCATAGTTATGTATTAATCCTTCCACAACATCCTTACAAAATCGGGTAACACCATTGACTACCTAAGCTTGGCTCAATGTCATTAACTTTATCAGATTATTTCATGTTTATCAAAAGTTGAAACTCTATGATTACACTAGGATGGATTTTTTTTTTTTTTAATATTTAGATTTATTATGGGTGCTTCCGATGATTTAGGTAACACAGTTCTCAAAAGAGCCTTCCAAGTCCTTCGAAGAGTTAAAAAGGATTTATTGTTTCCCCATCGTTTTCTCCGATAAGGGGCTCCGGTTCTAGCATCAACTCACAATGTAAGAGCTTAGTTATTATATAATTAACTGTGGGATTTTAAAGATAGGTTAATTTTAATAGGATTTGTTTTTATTTTTTATACCAATTATTTTTATTTTTTAAAAGAATTATGAGTATTTTTTTATAAGAAGTTGATTGTTGTTAGATTATAATATAAGGATAATTTTGTACTTATAATAAGTTGATTAAGTTAATTGGTTGGTTGATATTTTGTTAGATTATAATATATAAAGATAATTTTGTGCTTATGTTTTTTAATATAAGTTGACATCAATATATTATTTTTTAAGTAAATTGGATGATTTGTTAGATTATAATATATGGATAATTTTGTAATTAGTATATAGGTTTTAAAAAAGATTTTTTTTGGTTAAATATGAATATTATATAAAGGTTTTTATTTATAAGTTTGATCAAATATTATGGTTGTCAATATAATTGAAAATTTTGTTGTATTATGATATTGATATTTTTTATGTTTTCATACATAAAATTATGAGTTTTCTTTTGTATAGGAGTCAATTATAATAATTTAGTTATTTTAGTTCTAAGTGACATTTTACTAGAAGTCTTGTGTAGAGAATTATCAAAGGAACATTTTTGGAATTTGTGTGGAAACAATTTCCTAACTCGGCATCTTGACACATGTGCCTTTGTTGTAGCCAGGAACTGGGACGCCTTTGCGCTAGTAATAGGTGGAGGGAGATAACTCCCAAAGAAGCTCTCCTAGTACGCTCCAAGTTGGGCGGTCGACTGTGTATACACAAGGTTTTTGAAGTGGTCTAACGAGGGACCCCCTTTGATAACACTCTCTACCCAAGCAGCCTAAGGAATAGTATACCCTACCTTAAGTCTTAAAATATAAATCCACATCCTAATATCTATGTTATTGTAGTGCTTATCTCTCTCTCTATATATAAACCCCTCACCACCAATCTCCCTCTCTCTAAAATACTTACCCCCAATCTCTCTCTCTCTCTCTCTCTCTTTAAACCCCTAACCCCAAATCTCTCTCTCTCTCTCTCTCTAAAACCATAACCCCTAATCTCTCTCTCTCTTTCTAAGCCCCTAACCCCTAACCCCTCTCTTTTTCTGTATAAGACCCTTAACCCCAACCTCTATCTCTCTCTCTAAACCATCAATCTCTCTCTAAGCCCCTAACCCCCAATATATCTCTATCTCTAAACACCTAACCTCCAATCCCTCTCTCTCTCTCTAAACCCCTAACCTCCAATCTCTCTCTCTCTAAACCCCTAATTCTCTCTCTCTCTCTCTCTCTCTCTCAAGCCCTAACCTCCAATCTCTCTCTCTCTCTCAAACCCTAACCTCCAATCTCTCTCTCTCTCTCTCTCAACACCTAACCTCGAGTCTCTCTCAATCAAAAACCCTAATCTCTTGCTCTCCCTCTCTCTCTCTCTAAACTCCTACCCACCACCTTCTCTCTCTCTAAATACCTAACCTCCTATCTCTCTCTCTCTCTCTCTAGCCTCAAATCTCTCTCTTTATCTCTCTATAAACTCCTAAACCCATATATTGATCTTTCTCTTTCTCTCTAAACCACTAACCCCTAAACCCAAATCTCTCTCTCATTCTAAACCCTTAAACCCCCAATCTCTCTCTCGAAACCACCAAACCCTCATCCTCCCTCTAAACCACCAATCCCTCTCTCTCTCTAAAACCTAACCCCGAATCCCTCTCTCTTATTCTATACCCCTAACCTTCCATCTATCTCCCTCTCTATAAAACACTAACCTCCAATCTCCCTCTCTCTCTCTAAAACCCTAACCCCCCTCACCCTCTCTATACCCCTAACCCACCTCTGTGTGTGTGTGTGTGTGTGTAAACCTATAGCCTCCAATATCTCTCTCTATATCCATAACCTCCAATTTCTATCATTCTAAACCCATAAACCCTAATCTCTACATCTCTGTCTCTAAACCCCTAATCCCCTCCAATCTCTCTCTCTCTCAACCCATAGTCTCCAATATCTCTATCTCTGAACCCTTAACCTCCAATATCTATCATTCTAAACCCATAAAACCCAATCTCTCTCTCTCCCTCTCTAATCACCTAACTCCCAATCTCTCTCTCTAAACCCCTAACCACCAATATCTCTCTCCCTATAAAACATTAACCCCTAATTTATATCTCTCTCTATCTCTCTAAATCCCTAACCTCCTCTCTCTCTCTCTCTCCAAACCCCTAACCCTCAATCTCTCTTTATCTAAATCCCTAACCCCAAATCTCTCTCTCTCTCTCTCTCTCTCTAAATTCCTAACCCTTACCACCAATATCTCTCTCTCAGCCCCTAACCACCAACCTCTCTCTTTCTCTCTATAAAAACCTTACCCCCAACCTCTATCTCTCTCTCTAAACCATCAATATCTCTCTAAACCCCTAACTCCCAATATATCTCTCTCTAAACACCTAACCTCCAATATGCATCTCTCTCTCTCTAAACCCCTAACCACCCCACTCTTTCTCTCTATCTATTTATCTATCTAAACCCCTAACCCTCTCTCTCTCTCTCTCTCTCTATCCGAAACCCTAACCTCCAACCCCTCTCTCTCTCTAAAACCCTAACCTCCAATCTCTCTCTAAACACCTACCCCCCAGTTTCTCTCCCTCTCTAAACCCCTAATCTCTTGCTCTCTCACTCTCTCTCTCTAAACCCCCAACCTCCCACCTCTCTCTCTCCCTAAATCCCTAACCTCTAATCTCTCTCTATCTATCTAAACCTCCAACCTCTCTCTCTCTCTCTCTCTGTATCTAAACCCCTAAATCCTACTCTCTCTCTCTCTCTGTATATAAACCCCTAAATCCTACTCTCTCTCTCTCTCTAAATCCATAACGCCTACTCTCTCTCTCTCTCTAATACCCTAACCAATCTCTCTTTATATCTCTCTATAAACTACTCAACCCCTATATTTATATATATCTCTCTCTAAACCACTAACCCCTAAACCCCAATCTATCTCTCATTATACACCCTTAAACCCCTAATCTCTCTCTCTAAACCACCAAAATCTCTCCCTCTCTCTAAACCACCAATCTCTCTATCTCTCTAAAACATATCCCCGAATCTCTCTCTCTCATTCTATACCCCTAACCTTCCATATCTCTCCCTCTCTCTAAAACCCTAACCTCCAATCTACATCTCTCTCTAAAACCCTAACCCCCCCTCCCTCTCTATCTATCTATCTAAACCCCCAATACCCAATCTCTCTCTCCCTCTCTCTCTCTCTCTAACAACCTATTTCCCAATATGTCTTTCTCTTTAAACCCCTATTATGCAATCGCTCTCTCTCTCTCTCTCTAAACCACTAACCTCCAATCTCCCTCTCTCTCTAAATTCCTAACCATCAATCTCTCTATGTCTCTCTCTCTCTCTAAAAAAATAACCCCAATATTTCTCTCTCTCTTTAAACCCCTAACCCCCAATTTCTCTCTCTCTCTAATCCATAATCTCTCTCTCTCTCTAAACCCATAACCTCCAATCTCTCTCACTCTCCCTCTATACCTCTACACCTCAAATATCTCACTCTATCCCCCTATACCCATAACCCTTCTCTCTCTCTCTCTCTCTCTCTCTCTCTCTCTCTCTCCAACCCTCCTCTTTCTCTCTCTCTAACCCTCCTCTCTCTCTCTAAACCTGTAGCATCCAATATATATCTCTCTCTAAACCTGTAGCATCCAATATATCTCTCTCTATACCCCTAACCTCCAATCTCTATCATCCTAAACCCATAATCCCCAATCTCTATATCTCTCTCTCTAAACCCCTAAGCATCCCCCCCCCTCTCTCTCTTTCTCTCTCTCTTTAAACTCATAGCCTCTAATATCTCTCCCTAAATCCCTAACCTCTAATCTCTCTCTATCTATCTAAACCTCCAATCTCTCTTTCTCTCTCTCTCTCTGTAAATAAACCCCTAAATCCTACTCTCTCTCTCTCTGTATATAAACCCCTAAATCCTACTCTCTCTCTCTCTCTAAACCCATAACACCTACTCTCTCTCTCTCTAATACCCTAACCTCAAATCTCTCTTTATATCCCTCTATAAAATTCTAAACCCCTATATTTACATATCTCTCTCTCTAAACCACTAACCCCTAAACCCCAATCTCTCTCTCATTATACACCCTTAAACCCCCAATCTCTCTCTCATTATACACCCTTAAACCCCCAATCTCTCTCTCTAAACCACCAAAATCTCTCCCTCTCTCTAAACCACCAATCTCTCCATCTCTCTAAAACCTATCCCCGAATCTCTCTCTCTCTCACTCTATACCCCTAACCTTCCATATCTCTCCCTCTGTCTAAAACCCTAACCTCCAATCTACCTCTCTCTCTCTAAAACCCTAACCCCCCCTCCCTCTCTATCTATCTATCTAAACCCCCAATACCCAATCTCTCTCTCTCTCTAACAACCTATTTCTCAATATGTCTCTCTCTTTAAACCCCTATTATGCAATTACTCTCTCTCTCTCTAAACCACTAACCTCCAATCTCCCTCTCTCTCTAAATTCCTAACCGTCAATCTCTCTATGTCTCTCTCTCTCTAAAACAATAACCCCAATATTTCTCTCTCTCTTTAAACCCCTAACCTCCAATTTATCTCTCTCTCTAATCCATAATCTCTCTCTCTCTCTCTCTCTAAACCCATAACCTCCAATCTCTCTCACTCTCCCTCTATACCCCTAAACCTCCTCCTCCTCCTCTCTCTCTCTCTCTCTCTCTCTCTCTAAACCTGTAGCATCCAATATATCTCTCTCTATACCCCTAACCTCCAATATCTATCATTCTAAACCCATAAACCCCAATCCCTATATCTCTCTCTAAACCCCTAACCACCCCCCCCTTCTCTCTCTCTTTAAACTCATAGCCTCCAATATCTCTCCTCTAAATCCCTAACCACCCCCCTCTTCTCTCTCTCTTTAAACTCATAGCCTCCAATATCTCTCCTCTAAACCCCTAACCTCCAATCTCTATCATTCTAAACCCATAAAATCAAATCTCTATATCTCTCTCTCTAAACCCGTAACCCCCCCCTCTCTCTCTCTCTCTCCAAACCCCTAACCTCAATCTCTCTTGATCTCTTTGTCTAAATATCTTACCCCAAATCTCTCTCTCTCTCTCTAAATGCCTAAACCTTACCCCCTATCTCTCTCTCTAAAACCCAAACCACCATTCTTTCTCTCTCTCTCTAAATCCCTAACCAACAATATCTCTCTCCCTAAATGCCTAACCCTTACCCCTAACCTCTCTCTCTAAAACCCTAACCCCCGTTGTTGACACCAGATCTGAAAGAACCTAGAGTTTTTGCTAAAATGACCTAGAAAAGAAGAAATCATCACAAAAGGTTGAAATAAAGATTTTTATATGGAAAAATAGATTATAAAAAACCCATATTTATAAAGTCCGCCAGCAAATTTATGGAAAGGTTAAACTTCAGCCGTTTTCCGACGGCGGAGATATTATGGATCAAGATCTACGGTTAATATCACTCCCGCGTCGCCAAAGTAATCGTTAGCAAACGGTGGAAGGTGGTAGCGGACATAATACCACTAAGACACGTGTCCAATATCTATTCATCCGCGCAGGTGATAGGATGGTATTGGAAACCACTATGGCGCCGCGCGGAACCGCCCATTATGGAAATGTGAAAAATTCTATATTTAGCAGAGCATATAAATGAATTGGCAGAGCTTCTAAATTTGGCCAATATGGTCAAATTAGGCGGATAAAGCACTGGTGAATCTCTAAAATAGTTAGTGAAGCTCTAAAATGGTGGAATGGATAAAAGATAGCGGATCTCCAAAATGCCCAAGTCTTTGTTTAAAAATTTAAAAGTTTATAGTTATTAATATAAATATTTTATATTAATATTCAAACCCAATCACCAAAGTCTTGGCACGAATCTCAAAGTCTTGACAAAGTTTGGATAAGCGGCTACTATTCATTCTGCTCACTCAACTAGCTCGAAGTTTAAAATTATAAAGCGGTCGCGGACTAAATACCACGGGAGCACGTGGCGCATTATTATTCATCCGGATCATGCGACGGTGGTATTATAAACCACCTTCCGCCCACGCGGAACCACCATTCACGGAGAAGTGAAGTATAATAGCACGTGCTTTGTGTTATTAGGTGTTGTGCGCGTCGGGGTATATAAACAACATGATTATTTCGCGCTCAACCAATGTGGGATATATCCCATAGAGAAAATCAAATGGGACAAGTAGAACACGTTTTTCTGGAAATGACTGTTTTAGTCATTAGCTTCAAAGAGCTGTTTCCGCCAAACCGAGAAGAATTTTTAGAAACTGAAAGAGGTTTTTCTTCAGCACGGGCCAATCTTCAAAAACCTCTCTCAGTTTTTACACAGGTGTCATGGTTTAAGAGAATCGAAGTCATCTTCACGGGGCAATTTTCCAGAATTTCAGTTTACTGTTTTAGTCATCAACTTCAAAGAGCGGGTTCTTCCAAATGAAGATGAATTTTCAGAAACTGAAAGAGGTTTTTCTTTAGCACATGCCCAGTTACAAAAACCTCTCTCAAAATGTACACAGGTATCTCCATTTGAGATATACAGCCAGGTCTTTGGAGCCTATTTTTCAGCAAAATTACTTCCTGAAATAAAAAATAAGTTGTAACTGTTTCTATTTTTAGAGTTTCAGTTAGGTTTTGAATTCAAGATTAGGTATAGGTCGCCTTTCTATATATTGATATGTAAAAAGACATGTAAAGGGGGGGAACGAAAATGTCCATTCTGGGTTTTTGAAGTTGTTTCCAGAAATTAATAAAGATTTCAGAGTTGAGCATATTTTTATCAAAGATTCATGTGTTGTTTTAAAATTACAGTCCGTACTTTCCCTTTCTTTACATGTGCATGTCAATCTTCTTTGTCATTCTTTCCATTATGTCTTTCTTCTATGCTTGAATGAAAGTCTAAAATAAATTGAGATTCATATTTTCCATGCCTCAGTTTATTGCATTCAAGTATCCACCTGCTTCTCCAAAGTTAACAGTGGATTCATCCGAAAATTGATGCCCATTGTTGATGGATTGTCATTAATTCTTTCCTGTCACCTGCAAAATCTTATTGACTGTAATAAAACAGTTATCTTGCCTTTGTACAAACATTTGTTTGACTGCTGATCTATTATTTTTCTGTTTCTTGACTCCATTGCCCAATGATATCTTATTTCCTGTTGATCTAACCACATTATTCGAAGCCTACAAGTTTTTATTATTATTTTACAAATTGGCCATTGAGTTTATTGTCAAACTGCTGTCGTGGTGACATTGGATGGCAGATTTGCCGAGAGAGCCCTCTCTGGCTGAAAGAGGCCAACTTTCAGTCTAAAGATTGGTTTGAAATAGGTTACCTCGGGGTTTCTTTGATACAGCCCAAGGAAAATCCGAGTGCTAACATTTTGGCGCCGTTGCCGGGGAACGAGGGTTTCATTTTCCCTGGGTATGAACGACAAAGTTACAGATTTGATTGTTGATGGTGAACAACGGTCAGATATCAAGCAGGCTGTGCATCTTTCACCTGGCGACTCCATCTTCAAAGAATCCAGTTTTCAGAAATTTTATGGCGACTCCACATTAAAGAAATCCAGTTTTGCATTGGTTCATAGGCTAGTCTCCTCAGTTTTCATATCAGAATCTACAGCTCCAGTATTTTGAGATGGCCTCGTTATTAAGAAGGTATGCTCCTATGAGCAGGTCTCATATTCCTGGTTTTCCGAATCAAATTCCTAAAATAGATTGGCAGTCTTATTTGCCTAAATTCAGAGATGTAAACAATGATAATGCTGCTTTACATTTAATCAAATTTCATGCACATATACACAAGTTGAAGATTAGGTTTCATGAGGACTGTCTTATGAAGATGTTCATGGCTTCTTTAGAAGGAAAAGCAAGGGATTGGTATGAAAGTTTAAGACCTGGTAGCTTGTTTTCTTTAAAAGATTTTCACATAGCATTTTATGAGCATTATGCAGTAGATTTTTCAGCTTTGTCTTTAGTGGAAGATTGCTGTGATCAATTTGAAGGTTTCATACAATACCTCAAAAGTATTGGTGAAGATCTGGAAGGTATGAATGATGAAGACTTGTCAGAAATATTTTATCATTTTTCTTCGCAAGTCCATGGCCATGAGGATCGAGAGGAGTTTGCTGTAGATAAGATCAATAAAGAATTGATATTAGTTTCCTGTGATCCCTCTTTGAAAACAAAGGTTGAATCGTTCGCTACTTCGTATACAAATGATGAATGCATTCAGCATCAATCTGCAGAAGAGAAGGAAAATGATAGTTGTTTGATTCAGAAAATGCACAAGCCACCTCCTCTTTTAACAGAAGAAGAAATAGATCAGCTCCTGCATAGTGATGCTACGACTCCTGCTTATACAGGTTTGCAGTGTTCGCATAGTCCGGGATATGTAAGTGAATCTTCTTCCATTTTTGGGCATGTAAATCTGAAATTAAATGGTGACAGTAATGAGGATCTTTTGAAAGAATCCATTAGTGATGATGATTCTCCGCAAGAAAATCATCTATTAGACACCAGTTTCTTTCATCAAAAAGATAGAGCTGTCATATTTGAAGACCTTGCAGAGTGTTTGCTATTTGAGGATGCATTAGATTATGAGGATAATCATTCATTTCTGGAAAAGAATGTTAAGAAAGAAAAAATATTCCAGCTCTCCCATCAAGTTGCAAAAAATCCAAAGGTACTTCAAATAAAATGTATATTTTTTGATCCTATACTTGAGTATATGAAGAAATTTCTCAGTTTCGATTTGCAGCTGGGTTTTTATTTTGAGAATAAAGAATATCATTGGTTGCCGGTGCTGTCATATTTTCTGTTAGTGACTTATTTCAACAGTGAAAGAAACAGATTATTTGAACATTTGATGGATTGGCTTCATTGGCATTTCCGAATTACTTAATTGATGGAAAGTCTTTGACATTCTAAAGGTAGGGTAGGTAGGAGAAATAAGTTTGCCAGGCAAGCAGTCTTCAGTATGTACAGTAGTGTTTTCAGTTTTCTATAGTTAAGTGGTTTTCAGTTACAGTTTTGGATGGAGGACTGGTTACAGGATACAGGATACAGGATACAGATTGCAGGTTTTAGGTTTTCAGGATTGGGAGCCGCCCAATGGATTAGGCACTTGGTCTACGATGTTCTTTGCTACCTCGCGGGGAGGATAGCATCCCCAGTTGGAGCCAGTTGTTGACACCAGATCTGAAAGAACCTAGAGTTTTTGCTAAAATGACCTAGAAAAGAAGAAATCATCACAAAAGGTTGAAATAAAGATTTTTATATGGAAAAATATATTATAAAAAACCCATATTTATAAAGTCCGCCAGCAAATTTATGGAAAGGTTAAACTTCAGCCGTTTTCCGACGGCGGAGATATTATGGATCAAGATCTACGGTTAATATAACTCCCACGTCGCCAAAGTAATCGTTAGCAAACGGTGGAAGGTGGTAGCGGACATAATACCACTAAGACACGTGTCCAATATCTATTCATCCGCGCAGGTGATAGGATGGTATTGGAAACCACTATGGCGCCGCGCGGAACCGCCCATTATGGAAATGTGAAAAATTCTATATTTAGCAGAGCATATAAATGAATTGGCAGAGCTTCTAAATTTGGCCAATATGGTCAAATTAGGCGGATAAAGCACTGGTGAATCTCTAAAATAGTTAGTGAAGCTCTAAAATGGTGGAATGGATAAAAGATAGCGGATCTCCAAAATGCCCAAGTCTTTGTTTAAAAATTTAAAAGTTTATAGTTATTAATATAAATATTTTATATTAATATTCAAACCCAATCACCAAAGTCTTGGCACGAATCTCAAAGTCTTGACAAAGTTTGGATAAGCGGCTACTATTCATTCCGCTCACTCAACTAGCTCGAAGTTTAAAATTATAAAGCGGTCGCGGACTAAATACCACGGGAGCACGTGGCGCATTATTATTCATCCGGATCATGCGACGGTGGTATTATAAACCACCTTCCGCCCACGCGGAACCACCATTCACGGAGAAGTGAAGTATAATAGCACGTGCTTTGTGTTATTAGGTGTTGTGCGCGTCGGGGTATATAAACAACATGATTATTTCGCGCTCAACCAATGTGGGATATATCCCATAGAGAAAATCAAATGGGACAAGTAGAACACGTTTTTCTGGAAATGACTGTTTTAGTCATTAGCTTCAAAGAGCTGTTTCCGCCAAACCGAGAAGAATTTTTAGAAACTGAAAGAGGTTTTTCTTCAACACGGGACAATCTTCAAAAACCTCTCTCAGTTTTTACACAGGTGTCATGGTTTAAGAGAATCGAAGTCATCTTCACGGGGCAATTTTCCAGAATTTCAGTTTACTGTTTTAGTCATCAACTTCAAAGAGCTGGTTCTTCCAAATGAAGATGAATTTTCAGAAACTGAAAGAGGTTTTTCTTCAGCACATGCCCAGTTACAAAAACCTCTCTCAAAATGTACACAGGTATCTCCATTTGAGATATACAGCCAGGTCTTTGGAGCCTATTTTTCAGCAAAATTACTTCCTGAAATAAAAAATAAGTTGTAACTGTTTCTATTTTTAGAGTTTCAGTTAGGTTTTGAATTCAAGATTAGGTATAGGTCGTCTTTCTATATATTGATATGTAAAAAGACATGTAAAGGGGGGGAACGAAAATGTCCATTCTGGGTTTTTGAAGTTGTTTCCAGAAATTAATAAAGATTTCAGAGTTGAGCATATTTTTATCAAAGATTCATGTGTTGTTTTAAAATTACAGTCCGTACTTTCCCTTTCTTTACATGTGCATGTCAATCTTCTTTGTCATTCTTTCCATTATGTCTTTCTTCTATGCTTGAATGAAAGTCTAAAATAAATTGAGATTCATATTTTCCATGCCTCAGTTTATTGCATTCAAGTATCCACCTGCTTCTCCAAAGTTAACAGTGGATTCATCCGAAAATTGATGCCCATTGTTGATGGATTGTCATTAATTCTTTCCTGTCACCTGCAAAATCTTATTGACTGTAATAAAACAGTTATCTTGCCTTTGTACAAACATTTGTTTGACTGCTGATCTATTATTTTTCTGTTTCTTGACTCCATTGCCCAATGATATCTTATTTCCTGTTGATCTAACCACATTATTCGAAGCCTACAAGTTTTTATTATTATTTTACAAATTGGCCATTGAGTTTATTGTCAAAATGCTGTCGTGGTGACATTGGATGGCAGATTTGCCGAGAGAGCCCTCTCTGGCTGAAAGAGGCCAACTTTCAGTCTAAAGATTGGTTTGAAATAGGTTACCTCGGGGTTTCTTTGATACAGCCCAAGGAAAATCCGAGTGCTAACACCCGTCTCTCTCTCTCTCTCTCTAACCCCCAATCTCTCTCTCTCTCTCTCTCTCTCTCTCTCTCTCCAAACCCATAACCCTTACCCCCATATCTCTCTCTATCTAAACCCATAACCTCCATTCTCTCTCTCTCTTTCTCTCTCTCTCTCTCTTTTAACCCCTAACCCACAATATCCCTCTCTCTATCTCTTTCTAAACCCCCATCCCCAATCTGTCTCTCTCTAATGCCCTAACATAAAATTTATCTCTCTAAACCATGAACCTCCAATATATCTCTCTTCCTCTCTCTAAAACCCAAACTTCCAATATCCCTCTCTCTCTCTCTCTCTAAGCCCCTAACCCCCCCCTCTCCCTCTCTATCTTTCTATCTATCTATCTAGACCCCTAACAACCAATCTCTCTCTCTCTCTCTCTCTCTCTCTCTAAACCCCTAACCCCCCCTCTCTTTCTCTATAACCCTAACCCCTAACCTCCAATCTCTCTCTCTCTTTCTACCCCTAACCCCCCCTCTCTCTTTAAACCCATAACCTCCAATTTCTCTCTATCTCTCTAAACCCCTATCCACATATCTCTCTCTCTCTCTCTCTAAACCCCTATCCTCCAATCTCTTTCTCTCTAAACACATAACCTGCAATCTCTATTTGTCTCTATCCAAACCCTTAAACCCCAAACTCTATTTTTCTCTCTTCTACACTACTAACCCCTAATCTCTCTCTTTCTCTCTCTCTCTCTCTAAATCCCTAACCCCTAATCTCTCTATGTTTCTCTCTCTCTCTCTTTATCTAAATGCCTACCCCCAATATATGTCTCTCTCTAATAACCTAACTTAAAATCTCTTGCTCGCTCTCTCTCTCTCTCTCTCTTTAAAAACCTAACCCCAAATATCCCTCTCTCTTCTCTCTCTCACTCTATACCACTAACCTTGAATATCTCTCTCTCTAAACCCCTAACCCCAAACTCTCTTGGTCTCTTTCTCTCTCTCTCTCTCTAAATACCTAACCCCTAATATCTCTCCTCTCTCTCTATCTCTTTATCCAAACCCATAAACCTTACACCCATATCTCTCTCTCTATCTAAACCTCTGACCCCCATTCTCTCTCTCTATAAATACCCAACCCACAATATCTCTCTCTTTACCTATTTCTAAACCCCTACCCCCCAATCTCTCTCTCTCTAAATCCATCACCTCTAATCTCTCTCTCTCTCTCTCTAAACCATTAAATTCTGATCTCTCTCTCTCTCCCTCTCTAAAACCTAACCCCCCCACTCCCTCTCTCTCCCTGTGTGTGTGTGTGTGTTTGTGTCTAAATCGCTAACCCCAATATATCTCTCTATAAACCATTAACCCCCAATGTATCTCTCTATATAAACCACTAACCTCCAATCTCTCTCTCTCTCTCAACACTTAACCCTTAATCTCATTCTCTCTCTCTAAGCCCTTAACCCCCAACCTCTCTCTCTATAAGGCCCTAACCACCAACCTTTATCTCTCTCTAGCCTCCAACCTCTCTCTCTCTCTCAAAACCCATAACCTCCAATCTCTCTATCTCTCTCTCCCTCTAAAACCCTAACCCCAATCTATATATATATATATCTCTCCCTCTCTCTCTAAACCCCTAACCTCCAATCTCTACCTCCTGTAAACTCCCAACCTCCAAGCTTGCTCTGTCTCAAAACCTCTAACCCACAATCTATCTATGTGTGTGTGTGTGTGTGTGTGTCTAAACACATGACCCCCAATCTCTCTCTTTCTCTAAACCCGTAACCTCCTATCTCTCCCTCTACCTATAAAACCCTAAATCCAAATTTCTCTCTCTCTACCTATAAACCCCTAAATCCCATTTTCTCTCTCTCTCTCTCTCTGCCCCTAAACCCTTAACCTCCAATCTATCTCTCTATCTCTGCCTAAAACTCTAACCCCCAATCTATCTCACTCACTAAAATCCTAACCCACAACCCCTTTCTCTCTCTCTCTAAACCCCTAACTCCTGATCTCTTTCTCCCTCCCTCTCTCTCTCTCTTTCTAAACCCCTAACCCCCACCTTCTCTCTCTCTCTCTAAAACCCTCTACTCCAATCTTTCTCTCTCTAAATCCCTAACCTCTGATCTCTCTCTCTCTCTCATACCCTAATTTCAAATCTCTCTCTCTACCTCTCTCTAAACACCAAAACCCCAATATTTATGTCTCTCTCTCTCTCTCTAAAGCACTAACCTCTAAACCCTTAAACTCACAATCTCTCTCTGTCTCCCTCCCTCTCTAAACAACCAATCACTTTGCCACTCTCTAAACCACCAATCCCTCTCTCTCTCTCTCTAACCTTCCATCTATCTCCCTCTCTCTAAACCCGTAAAATCCATTCTCTCTCTCTCTCTCTCTCTAAAATCCTAACCTCCTCCCCTCTCTATATATCTATCTAAACCCCTAACCCCCAATCTCTCTCTATCTCTCTCTCTCTCTAAACCCATATTGCCCAATATCTCTCTCTCTCTTTAAACGACTATTACATAATCCCTCTTTCTCTCTCTAACCCCCTAGCCTCCAATATCTCGCTCTCTAAATTCCTAACCCTCCTAACCCTCAATCTCTCTATGTCCCACTCCCTTTAAAAACCTAAGCCCCAATTTCTCTCTCTCTCTCTCTATACCCCTAAACCTCATCTCTCTCTCTCTCTCTCTAAACTCATAGCCTCAAATCTCTCTCTCTCTCCCTCTGTACCCCTAACCCTCGACTCTCTCTCTCTCTCTATCTAAACAATTAGCATCCAATATCTCTCTCTCTAAACCCCTAACCTCCAATCTTATACTTATAAACCCATAACCCCCAATCTCTATATATCTCTCTCTCTCAAACCTTAACTCCCAAGCTCTCTCTCTCTCTCTCTCTACACCGCTATCCCCCTCCAATATCTCTCTCTAAAGTCCTAACCACAATCTCTCTCTCTCTCTAAACAACTAATCCCAATATCTCTCTCTATTTAAAACCCTAACCCCCAATTTCTCTCTCTCTCTCTCTATGTCTAATAACCTAACCCCCAATCTCTCTCTCTCCCTCTAAAACCCTCACCCCTAATTTCTCTCTCTCTCTCTCTCTCTCTCTCTCTATATATATATATATATATATATATCTAAACCCCTAACCTCCAATATCTATCTCTCTAAACACCTAACGCCCCCCCTCTCTCTCTCCAATCCCTGACCCCCAATATATCTCTCTCTATCTAAACCCCTAACCCAAAATCTCTTTCTTTCTCTCTCTCTCTCTAAACCCCTAACCTTCAATCTCTTTATCTCTTTCTCTAAATGCCTTACCCCAAATCTCTCTCTCTCTCTCTCTCTCTAAATTCCTAACCCTTACTCCCAATCTCTCTCTCTCTCCAAAACCATAACTCCCATTCTCTCTCTCTCTCTCCAAACCCCTAACCCCCCCCTCTCTCTCTTTAAATCTGTAACCACTAATCTCTCTCTAAACCACTAACCCCTAATCTCTCCTTCTCTCTCTCTCTCTCTCTATAAATCGCCAACCCCTGATCTCTCTATGTCTCTCTCTAATACCCTAACCTAAAACCTCTCTCTCTCTAAAACCCTAACCCCAAATATCTCTCTCTCTCTCTCCTCTCTCTCACTCTATACCTCTAACCTTGAATCTCCCTCTCTCTCTCTCTAAACTCCTAACCTCCAATCTCTATCTCTTCCTTTCTTTAAACCCCTAACCTCAAATCTCTCTCTCTCTCTCTCTCTCTCTAATCCCCTAACTCCCCCTCTCCTTGTCTATCTATATATATCTCTATCTATCTAAATCCCTAACCCCCAATCTCTCTATCTCTATCTCCAAACCCATAACCCTCAATTTCTATATCTCTCTCTCTAAACCACTAACCACAAATTCTCTCTCTCTAAATCCATAACCCTCAATCTCTCTCTCTCTAAATACCTAACCCCTAATATATCTCATTTCTCTCTCTCTTTATCCAAATTCCTAACCCTTACCCCCATATCTCTCTCTATCTAAACCTCTAACCACCATTCTCTCTCCTCTCTAAATGCCTTAACCACAATCTCTCTCTCTTTATCTCTTTTTAAACCCCTACCCCCCATCTCTCTCTCTCAAAATCCCTCACCTTTAATCTCTCTCCCTCTAAACCCCTAAACTCCAATATCTCTCCCCCTCTCTAAAACCATGACCCCCCTCTCTCTCTCTCTCTCTCTCTAAACCCCTAACCCTATGTGTGTGTGTGTGTGTGTAAACCACTAATCCCAATATGTGCATGTGTGTGTGTCTAAACCCCTAACACCAAACTCTCTCTCTATAAACCATTACCCCACAATATCTCTCTCTCTATAAACCCCTAACTCTCAATCTCTCTCTCTCTCTCTCTCTCAACCCCTAACCTCCAATATCAATCTCTCTCTCTCAACCCCTAACCTCCAATATCAGTCTTTCTCTCTAAGCCTCTAACCTCAAATCTCCCTCTCTCTCTCTAATCCCCTAACTCCCAACCTCTCTCTCTCTATAAGGCCCTAACCCCCAACCTCTATCTCTCTATAAACCCCAACCTCTCTCTCTCTCTCTCTCTCTAAACCCCTATTGCGCAATGATGCTCTTTCTCTCTCTAAAGTCCTAACCCTCAATATCCATATGTCTATAGCTCTCTCTAAACAACTAACCTCTCTCTCTCTCTCTCTCTGTATATATATATCTATATATATATATACCTAGCCACCAATCTCTCTCTCTCTAAATGCCTATCACTAAACCCTAACCTATCGCACTCTCTAAAACCCTAACCCCTATTCTCTCTCTCTCTCTCTCTCTCTCTAAATCCATAACCCCCAATCTATCTCTCTGTCTCTCTCTCTTTATTTAAAACCATAACTCTTACCACTAGATCTCTCTCTCTATCTAAACCATTAATCCCCATTCCCTGTCTCTCTAAACCCTTAACCCAAAAAATCTCTCTATCTCTTTCTAAACCCCTACACCAAACTCTCTCTCCCTCCCTCTCTCTCTCTCTCTCTCTCTATCTATCTAAACCCCTAAACTCCTAATATCTCTCTCTATCCCCCTCTCTCTTTATTTATACCCCTACCCCCAATCTCTCTCCCTCTCTAATACCCTAACCTCAAATATCTCTCTCTTTCCAACTCTCCCTCTAAAACCTTAACCCCAAATCTCTATCTCTCTCTCTCTCTCACACACACACAATATACCACTACCCTTCAATATCTCTCTCTCTAAACCCCTAATGTCCAATATCTCTCTTCCTCTCTCTAAACCCCTAACCTCCAATATCCCTCTCTCTCTTTAAGCCCGTAACCCCCCACTCCCTCTCTATCTATTTATCCATCTATCTAAGACCCTATCCCCCAATCTCTCTCTCTCTCTCTCTCTCTCTCTCTAAATCCCTAACCCCCCTCTCTCTCTAAACACCTAGTCTCCAATCTCTCTCTCCCTCTATACCCCTAACCCCCATCTCTCTCTCTCTCTAAACCCATAACCCCCAATCTCTCTCTCTCTCTCTCTCTCTCTCTCTCTCTCTCTAAACCCCTGACCCCCAAACTCTCTTGGTATCTCTCTATCTCTTTCTCAACCCCTACTCCCCAATTTCTCTCTCTCTCTCTCTCTCTCTAAATCCCTCATCTCTAATCTCTCTCTATCTCTAAACCCCTAAACTTCGATCTCTCTCCCTCTCTAAACCCCTAACCCCCCCTCTCTATTAACCTCCAATCTCTCTCTCTCTCTCTCTCTCTCTAAACTCCTATTGCATAGTCCCTCTTTCTCTCTCTAACCCCCTAGCCTCCAATATCTCTCTCTCTAAATTCCTAACCCTCCTAACCCTCAATCTCTCTATGTCCCTCTCCCTTTAAAAACCTAAGCCCCAATTTATATATCTCTCTCGATACCCTAAACCTCATCTCTCTCTCTCTCTATACCCCTAAACTTCATCTCTCTCTCTCTCTCTATATATATACCCCTAAACCTCATCTCTCCCTCTCTCTCTCTAAATTCATAGACTCAAATCTCTCTCTCTCTCTCCATTTGTACCCCTAACCCTCGACTCTCTCTCTCTATCTAAACACGTAGCATCCAATATCTCTTTCTCTAAAACCCTAACCTCCAATCTTATCCTTATAAACCCACAACCCCCAATCTCTATCTCTCTCTCTCTCTCTCAAACCCTAACCCCCAAACTCTCTCTTTCTCTCTACACCCCTAACCCGCTCCAATATCTCTCTCTAAAGTCCTAACTACAATCTCTCTCTCTCTAAACAACTAATCCCAATATCTCTCTCTATTTAAAATCATAACCCCCAATTTTTTTCTCTCTCTCTCTCTATGTCTAATAACCTAACCCTCAATCTCTCTCTCTCTCTAAAACCCTAAACCCTAATTTCTCTCTCTCTCTCTCTCTCTAAACCCCTAACCCCCGTTCTCTCTCTCTCTAAACACCTAACGCCCCCCCTCTCTCTCTCTCTCATCCCCTAACCCCCAATCTCTCTCTCTCTCTCTCTCTCTCCATCTAAACCCCTAACCCCCAATCTCTCTCTCTCTCTCTCCATCTAAACCCCTAACCCCCAATCTCTCTCTCTCTCTCTCTAAACCCACAACCTTCAATCTCTTTATCTCTTTCTCTAAATGCCTTACCCCAAATACCTCTCTCTCTCTCTCTAAATTCCTAACCCATACCCCCAATCTCTCTCTCTCTCTCTCTAAAACCATAACTCCCATTCTCTCTCTCTCTCTCTCTCTCTCTCTCTCTCTCTCCAGACCCCTAACGCCCCCCCCTCTCTCTCTCTAAATCTGTAACCCCTAATCTCTCTCTCTAAACCCCTAACCCTTAATCTCTCTCTCTCTCTTTAAATCCCTAACCCCTAATCTCTCTATGTCTCTCTCTCTAATACCCTAACCTAAAATCTCTCTCTCTCTCTCTAATACTCTAACCTAAAATATCTCTCTCTCTAAAACCCTAACCCCAAATATCTCTCTCTCTCTCCTCTCTCTCACTCTATACACCTAACCTTGAAACTCCCTCTCTCTCTCTCTAAACTCCTAACCTCCAATCTCTCTCTCTCTCTTCCTTTCTCTAAACCCCTAACCTCAAATATCACTCTCTCTCTCTCTCTCTAATCCCCTAACTCCCCCTCTCCTTGTCTATCTATATATATCTCTATCTATCTAAATCCCTAACCCCCAATCTCCCTCTCTCTCTCTCTCTCTAAACCCATAACCCTCAATCTCTATCTCTCTCTCTCTAAACCACTAACCACAAACTCTCTCTCTCTCTCTCTCTCTCTCTAAATCCATAACCCCCAATCTCTCTCTCTCTCTCTCTCTCTCTCTCTCTAAATACCTAACCCCTAATATATCTCATTTCTCTCTCTCTTTATCCAAACCCCTAACCCTTACCCCCATATCTCTCTCTATCTAAACCTCTAACCACCATTCTCTCTCTCTCTCTAAATGACTTAACCACAATCCCCCTCTCTTTATCTCTTTCTAAACCCCTACCCCCCATCTCTCTCTCTCAAAATCCCTCACCTCTAATCCCTCTCTCTCTAAACCCCTAAACTCCAATATCTCTCTCCCTCTCTAAAACCCTGACCCCCCTCTCTCTCTCAACCTCCAATCTCTCTCTCTCTCCATCTCTAAACCCCTAACCCCCTATGTGTGTGTGTGTGTCTAAACCGCTAACACCAAGCTCTCTCTCTATAAACCATTAACCCACAATATCTCTCTCTATAAACCCCTAACCCCCAATATATATCTCTCTATCTCTCTCAACCCCTAACCTCCAATATCAATCTCTCTCTCAACCTCTAACCTCCAATATCAATCACTCTCTCTAAGCCCCTACCCTCAAATTTCTCTCTCTCTCTCTCTCTAAGCCCCTAACTCACAACCTCTCTCTCTCTCTATAAGGCCCTGACCCCCACCCTCCCTTCTCTCTCTCTCTCTATATATATATATAGAGAGAGATTGGAGGTATAATATATATATATATCTAAATACCTAGCCACCCATCTCTCTCTCTCTCTAAATGCCTATCACTTTACCCTAACCAATCACTCTCTCTAAAACCCTAACCCATATTCTCTCTCTCTCTCTCTCTAAATCCATAACCCCCAATATCTCTCTGTCTCTCTCTCTTTATTTAAACCCCTAACTCTTACCACCAGATCTCTCTCTCTCTATCTAAACCATTAATCCCCATTCTGTGTCTCTCTAAACCCCTAACCCACAAAATATCTCTATCTCTTTCTAAACCCCTACAACAAACTCTCTCTCCCTCTCTCTCTCTCTCTCTAAACCCCTAAATTCCGAATATCTCTCTCTATCCCCCTCTCTCTTTATTTAAACCCCTACCCCCAATCTCTCTCCCTCTCTAATACCTTAACCTCAAATATCTCTCTCTTTCTAACTCTCTCTCTAAAACCTTAACCCCAAATATCTATCTCTCTCTCTCTCTCACACACACAAAATATACTGCTACCTTTCAATATCTCTCTCTCTAAACCCCTAACCTCCAATATCTCTCTTCCTCTCTCTAAACACCTAACCTCCAATATCCCTCTCTCTCTAAGCCCCTAGCCCCTCGCTCCCTCTCTATCTATTTATCCATCTATCTAAGCCCCTATCCCCCATTCTCTCTCTCTCTCTCTCTCTCTAAATCCCTAACCCCCCTCTCTCTCTAAACACCTAATCTCCAATCTCTCTCTCTCTCTAAACCCCTAACATCCAATATCTCTCTCTCTAAACCAATAACCCCCAAACTCTCTTGCTCTCTCTCTATCTCTTTCTTAACCCCTACTCCCCAATCTCTTTCTTTCTCTCTAAATCCCTCACCTCTAATCCCTCTCTATTTCTAAACCCCTAAACTTTGATCTCTCTCTCCCTCTCTAAACCCCTAACCCCCCTCTCTCTATTAACCTCCAATATCTATCTCTCTCTAAACTCCTAACCCCCCATCTCTCTCTCTCTCTAAACCCCTAACGTTGTGTGTGTGTGTATCTAGACTACTAACCCCCAATCATTCTCTGTCTCTAAGCCCCAAGCCCCTAATCTCTTTCTCTCTTTTTCTCTCTCTCTCTCTAGAAACGCCTAACCCCAAACCACTCTCTCTCTCTTTCCCTCTCTCTAAATGCCTAACCCCAAACCACTCTCTCTCTCCAAACCCACAACCTCCAAGCTCTCTCTCCAAACCTCTAACTCCCATTCTCTCTCTATCTCTCTCTCTAAACCCTAATCTCTCTCTTTCTCACTCTCCAAACCTCCAAACTCCAATCTCTCTCTCTCTCTCTCTCTCTCTCTCTCTCTCTAAACCCCTACACTCCAATCTCTCTCTATCACTCTATAGATCCCTAACTCGCAATTCATATATATATATATCTCTCTCTCTCTCTCTCCCTCTAAACCCATAAGCTCTAATATCTTTGTCTTTAAACCACTGACCCTTGTTGTTTGTGCCAGAAATTGTTTCTAAGGCTAAGGAAACAAGCTAACACAATCTCAAGAATAAACTCAGTAAATAAGACAAAGTTTTTAGGATTTTTGAATATGATTTGAATGGTTGTAAGCTCTGGGCACAGTTAGGGAATACATCCAATAGAAAAGTAACAACTAAATCATAAGAATAAACTGATAAAGATGCATAACATATCACAAATATCCAACAAAAAGAATGTGCTGAGGTTCATACATAAAAGATAAGCATCACCAGAAAATATACATCAACTAGCAATGAAATTACCATTTAAGAAGCTAAACAAGATTAACAACAAAGCCAGTCACAACAAAAAATGAAGGAGAAAAAGTCATATGTTTCATTATATCATCAGCTAAAGCTCATAAGAGTCACAGTACTTATCTTTTGAACAAGTCTGAAGTTACAATACAATCTGCAGACCTCCTGCTGTCCCCAAAAATCAGAACCCCTTCAATCACTTACCCCCATGTCTAAATACTATGCTCTTCAACATCGATTAGGTTTCTAACCCTAACTGTTTCCAAGATCTCGATGAGGTAGAGTAAAGACAAAATATTTACAAGTTACAAAAATATGCTAAAAATAGCATCTCTTTAATCTATCAGTTTACTAATTGATGACAACTAACTGAAAACAAAACTGTTTCATAAGTCCTTTGCCACCTCAGCTAAGAGGGCGATGCCATCTGGAGTTTGGTCTTTATTCTTGGCCTTCTTTTGTTCCTTCTCCAAGTCATTAATCCTTTTTGTGAGTTTTTGGTTTTTTTGCTGCAAATCTCGAACTGTCTTCTCCAGCTGAGTGCAATGGCTATCAGTAGCCCTTTTTCTTTTAAGTACCTCTTTTGCATCAACCACTAGTTCCTGAAAATTGTCATGTACATCCTGGAGATCCTCCCTTAACCTTCTGTTGGCCATCATCAAACCATCATTGACTTCCTGCATATATCTCATCTGGTGTTTATACTCCTTGACAGACTTCTGCAAATTTTCTTTATCAGCATTGGCTAATTTATCTACTGCAGAATCTTGATCTTCGTCAGGTTTCCAAGGAATGTCGAATTTCTTGAAGATTTCTGTTTCTTCCATCAGCATCTTCTTAGAAGTCTCCTCAATGCTGGGCTTTGGATCTTCTTCACCTGCTTCTGCTACTGAATTAATCTCTTCTTTTAAACATGGCTGCACTTTATCTATCTCTGATTTATCATCCTCCATGGATCCTTCATCTAAGATAGTCACCTCATCTGTTTTTAATTTAGGGTTTAATAACTTTTTCATGTTTAATCTCAATTTATTTTTCGACCTAGTTTTAGGTCTCCAAAATGTAGATGCCTCCCCCATCATCTTCATTTCTTTCCCTTGGTGTTGAATAGCAGCTAATTCCACCACTTCCAGCTTTTTGATTTTCTTATTAGGCTTTGTGGTTTTGCCATCAGAAACTTGAACTTCTTCACTTTCAGTTTTGATTTTAATCTCAGCAATAGGCTGTTCTTCTTCTAACATATAACCTTCATCATCTGAAAGAACTGTGATGGGACTTCTTGGCTGAATGTATATCTCTTCTTTAGTTACAGGAACCATTTTAATGTCAACCTTTTTCTCCTGCTGAGGATCTGCTATAGGTGTTGAATGCTCTTCAGGCAATTCCTTTTTGTCTTCAAACAATGTGAACCTGCTTTTAGGGTAATCTGAAACCATTTTGAGCCGATTGTCATCCTATTTCCGTTCTGCTACCTGCTCAGTCTCCTTCTTGGCTTTAACATCATTTTTATTTGTAAATTTGACTGAGTGACCCAGCTTTTTCATCATCACTTTCCCCTTGTCAGCCTGTCTCTTTCGTTGCTGGTCTTCTTTTTTAGGATGAACATTTGACCAAAACAAAAAGAAATCCCAAGTTCTTCCCTCGTGTTGCAACACTGTAGTGATGATCAGTTTAATGAGACCGTGGTGAAAAAGTGACTGGGAAGTGTGATCATCGTGTTGCTTTATCTTGCTAGACATTTTCTGCAGGCTTTTTAAGAAAAAGAAGGGCAGATTTATTTTAGAAACTCCTGCTAAGTGTTGAAGGAACCTGAAATGATATTTAAATACAAGTGAATATCTTCCTTCACAGGTCACATAACTTTGAAGTATCCTTATGGGCTCAATCCACTCTTTCCTGAAATTGTGAATGAGAATACCCTTGTTCCAGTCAGGAGTCACATTAGGCAACAAGTACTTTTGGGGTTCAAACTCAAAAGGCAATTTTTTAAACCAGTGCTTCCCCTCATTGCTGATCTCAGTAGCTTCTGCTATTAACTCCACAGTTAATTTGAATTTCAACGCATCCATCATGATCATATCATCTTTAAGTCCCTTCGCAAAATTGCAGGACACCTGAGCATCAAAACCATCTATTTTTTTGAAAAACTTCAACCAACCTACCTGCTGAAACAGTTCTGCACAGTCAGGAAGCTTCTGTATCCAGGTTAGGTCTGTGGGCTCAACCCTGTTGACCTTACCACTTTTTCCCATTATGTTTCAACTTCTGCAATTTAAATGTATATTCTGGTAATATTTGTGAACAGGGGCTGAATTTTGGAAGCCAAAAACACTGTTGAATCTACAGGTTATTAGTAGCACTGACAGGGTAACATTCATAAAAACGAACTGAGATTTTTTAACCCTCCTTCAAACTGGTGTCGCGGCTCATCAACCAACAGCTATTTATCCGGTTAAAATTGCGTTTTAAAGCACAATTTCACCTAACTTTTAACTAATTTGAATAAAGTTGGCTCGAACGAAATAACCCCAAATTTGCTGCTATACAGGATTTTTGAGAATACCTGTAAATCGCTCCTTTATGATTGTTGGAAATCATGATTCAAAGTGCCAGATGAGTCAGCCCCATTGTACAGATGTCCCACGATCTTCAATTTAGCTGTTACCGCTGGAATAAGGAAGCCCTAATTTTCGTGAATCCCTCCACGCCTCTTATTTGTCCAGTTGACAACAATGCTCGGTCTTTTAAATGACTATGGTTATCTCATTAAATGCTCTATGTTAGAATAGGCTTGTGGATAACAACCTCATGCAAATTATCTGAATCCGTGTGGCTGCCTGTCAACTTGAACTACACTTGTGTTGATGATGAACACGACCTCTTCACTACGTGAAATCATTTGAACTCATGATGCCTTCTGCATCAACACGTCGTGAACCCTCTAAAACACATAATCAATGAGTCATTAGCTCGAGCGTGCCAGAATCTGCTGGAAAATCGGAAAAATTTGTGATCACGAAATTCTTGTAGCGCCTCTTTGTAGAATTTTGGCTTCAGCGCTACAAGAAAGTCTCAACACTGTTTTGTGGCTTTTAAACCACTTTTTATCAATTTGTATGGGATTTTGAGGCTATCAGGGTTATGATTGTACCTGTTTTCACTTAGATTAGGATTTTATGAGTTTTGTAATTGATAAAATGACTTTTAAAACCCCTCATCAACAACAAATATAAAACATTTAAAATCTAAAAACATCAAAACAAGTCCAAAATATTATAAAATCCTAAGGGAAACTTACTAAAGAGGAAGAAATCAAAATTAAAAGAAAATAAATGACTTAAAATAAAGTGCAATAAAACCAAAAAGGACAAAACAAACCAAAATTGAAAAAACACAATACTGACTTAACACTTGTTAACACCTAAAAACTGCTCACTAGATCATTCCCTTATTCACATGACCCATTTGTCTATTTTCCACCATTTGAGCCTCTAAAGCCACCAAAAGGTCACCAAAAGATTTAATACACCCCTTTTTCCACTCAAAATGAGTATTTTTCCTAAAAAAGCATAAAAAACCCTCAAAAAGGGTCCAAAATTCCCAAAAATATTAAAAAGGGAATAAAAATATTAAAAATATTCAAAAAAGGAAAAAGGAGGGAAAAGTACCTAAACCATGTTGTTTAATACCATTGGTTTCCACAAAACCATAATGGTATTCCCCACCACCAAAAACTATAAAAAGGTGGTAGGGGCTCCTCACTTTACATCCATCCATCTTCCTATCCTCATGCTGCCAAAATCTCCCATGAGCTTTTGGCCATTGTAGCTACCTTGGAGAAGGGACCCTTTGGAGTTTGGAGCTGCTCACCCTTGGAGCTACTCAACAACCTTCATCATTTGGAGGTATTATTATTGCAAGCACTTGCTTGCCCCCATTTTCAATACAAAGTTATTTTTTCATTTCTTGTTCTTGTTTTCAATTCAAAAGATTATGCACATGCTAGTTTAGTTTTAGTTTTAGATTTACAATTGTTTTTGCTTTAATATTTGAGACTGCTGCTACTAGTTAGCAGGTGCCCATAGCACTAAGCTTGGTTGCAAAACCAAGCAAACAACCCCCAATATCTCTCTCTAAACCCCTAACCTCTCTCTCTCTCTCTTAAAACCCCTAACCTTCAATCTCTCTCTCTCTCTCTCTCTCTCTAAACACATAACCTCCAATCTCCCCCTCTCTCTCTAAGCCCCCGATCCCCCATCTCTCTCTAAACGCATAACCTCCAATCTCTCTCTCTCTCTCTCAACCATAACCCCCATTCTCTCTCTCTCTCTCCTTCACTAAACCAGTAACCCCCAACCTCTCTCCCTCTCTCTCTCTCTAAACCACTAACCCCCAACCTCTCTTTGTATACCCCTAACCTCTAATCCCTCTCTCTATATCTCTAAAAATCTAACTCCCAATGTCTCCCTCTCTCTCTAAACCCCTAACATCCAATATCTCTCTCTCTTTCTCTCCCTCCAAACTCCTATCCCCCAATAGCTATATGTCTCTCTCTGTCTCTAAACCCCTAAACCCCAATCTCCCTCTCACTCTAAACCCTCAATCCCCCAATCTCTCTCTCTCTCTCTCACTCTCTCTCTAAACCCCTAAATCCCAATATATATCTCTCTCTAATTACCTAAACCCCTAACATCCTCTCTCTCTCTCTCTAAACCCCTAAAACCAATCTCTCTCTCTCTCTCTCTCTCCAAATGCCGAACCCTCAATCTCTCTTTATCTCTCTCTAGGTCCCTAACCCCCAATCTCTCTCTCTCTCTAAATGCCTAACCCTTACCCATAATATCTCTCTCTCTCTAAAACCATAACACCAATTCTCTCTCTCTCTCTCTCTCTCTCTCTCTCTCTCTCTAAATCTCTATCCCCTAATATATCTCTCTCTGGTATAATGTTTAACCAATTCATTTTGGATCGATCAAATTGGTATGAAAGTTGTAACACGGGAAAACTACGAAAAACACCTAAACATGTAACCCTCTCTCTCTCTCTCCAATATGTCTCTCTATATAAACCACCAACCCACAATATCTCTCTCCCCCTCTCTCCCTAAAATCCCCTAACCCTCAATCTCTCTTTCTCTCTCTAAATATATAACCCTGAATCTCTCTCTCTCTCTCTCTCTCTGCCTAACCCTTACCCCTAATCTATCCCTCTCTCAAACCCTAACCCACATTCTCTCTCTCTCTCTCTCTCTCTCTCTAAATCCCTAACCCCCAATCTCTCTCTCTCTCTCTCTATCTATTTATCTAAACACCTAACCCTTCCCCCATATACCTCTCTCTATCTAAACATCTAACCCCCGTTCCACCTCTCTCTAAATCCCTAACCCACAATATCTCTCTCTAAACCACTAACCTCCAATCTCTCTCTCTCTCTCTCTCTCTCTCTCTCTCTCTCTCCCTCTATACTCTTAACCCTCCCTCTCTCTCTCTAAACATGTAAAATCCAATCTCTCTCTCTCTCTCTAAACCCCTAACCTCTGATCTCTCTTTCTCTAAAACCATAACCCCCTATCTCTCTTTCTCTCTCTCTCTAAACCTGTAACCCCCAATCTCTCTCTAAACCCCTAACCTCCAAACTCTCTTTCTCTCTCTCTCTAAACTCACAAACCTTAATCTCTATAAATTTCTCTCTAAACCCATGACCCTCAAACTCTCTTTCTCTCTCTCTCTCTCTAAACCCCAACACCCATCTCACTCTCTCTCTCTCTCTAAACCCCAACACCCATCTCACTCTCTCTCTCTAAATCCCTAACCCCCAATATATCTCTCTCTATGAATCTCTAACCCCAATATCTATCTTTGTATCTCTCTCTTTATCTAAAGACCTAACCCTTGTCCCTAGATATCTCTCCCTCTCTATCTAAACCTCTAACCCCCATTCCCTCTCTCTCTAAACCCCTAACCCACAATATCTCTCTCTCTCTCTCTATCTCTTTCTTAACCCCTACCCTCAATCTTTCTCTCTCTCTAATACCCTAACCTCAAATCTCTCACTCTCTCTCTCTCCATCTCTCTCTAAAACCTTATGGGACTTATTATGCATGGGCTCAGATGTTCTTAGTTGGTGTCCGGAGAGATCTGGACAAGGCCAGCCGGGAGGGGGGAGAGTTCTGCTATGCCTCCTTTCTATGTTCATTTTTCTTTGAGTGGGTACCGAATTTGCGACCACGGGTGCCCATTCGTGATGGTTTAGTGAGTGAGCCGTGGATGGTGCGGTGGGGGCAAATGATGCCTCGCGGAGGTGGTGGTATCCGCGGGTTCTTCTCACAGGAGTTTTACGAGCAGTGGGAGCATATCCCTTTGCTGATTGAGGACTATCCATATGCTGGTATGGATTACCGAGGAGATCCTGAGATGCCACGAGCCCAGGGACAGGCCTGGGGTTTAGATGGTATGTTTTGTTCTCTACTATATCATGTGCTTTTAGATTTATTGGTTATGATTATAGTTTAGATATGTATATGATGGTATATTCGCATTGTGCAGATGTTGGTCCTGTTCCACCGGCTGACTATGTGGCGCGCAGGGGACGGGCATTGGTGGTTGCTCCACCTCCGGCAGCTGTACCGCCTCCACCTGGTCGAGGATTTGGGGCCGGTGGTCGAGGGGCTGGCCCTCGAGATGATGTTGTTGCTGGTGTCTAAGAGACATTGGGTATGATTGTATCAGGATTCCCAGAGGATGGGTGGAGAGATTTGGATCAGGACATCATCGAGCGATGTTTCGAGGCGCCTCGTGAGTGGCGTTCGATGTTGTTGAGAGCGGCATTGATGGCGGCAGATCCATTGCTGTTCTAGATCTTGGCCCATTTTATTGCCATTAATAGCCTGAAATTTTCAATTTTCGGGTTCATTTTTCGGCGTGTGCGTACGGCTTTTGCCTCGCGGCTTTTTTCCCAACAGTCGTGCAGCTCATCACGACTGCGCGTCCCTTTTCCGTGCGGTTCTCCGCAGCTTCGCGGCCAATTAGCGCGCTGCACATCGCGGCTTCATGGACCTTTTCCGCGCTGCACATCGCGACTGTGTGACGAAATCCCGCGCTGCACATCGCGGCTGAATCCCGTGCTGCCCATTGCGACTGTGCGATTGAAACCTGCACGGTCCATCGTGGCTGTTCTGTCAAAACTCGTGATGCCAATTTTTTCCATTCGGCCAATCCGGTTAAAAAATTAATTTTTTACTGTATTTTCTGCCCACATAACACATTTTATAGTATTAAAATTCCTGCACTTTTTACAGCTAGAAATCTTTTTACTATTTAGAATGCTCATTTGAAAAAGTCTTTTTAAAAATTTTCAGAAATTGAAAGAAGGATTTATTTGCATTTTATCTAGATAAAAATTTTGCTGTTTACTTCCTTGATATTTTGCCCATAGCAATTTTTGAAAAAGAAATCCATTTATTTCTTGAAAAAGTCATATTATTTGCTTTCCTATTTCAAAAGATCCTTTGTTTTTTGAATATTTTCCGCAAAGCATTTACTTTTCAATTTCAGTTTAAAATACCACACGTGCACCCACTCAAACACATAATTTAAACTGAGCCTTAAAATTTACCCTAACTTCAACCAAGTTTTAACCCCACTTGGGGAGCACTTAAAAGAACTTTGTAGCTAGGTAGTATTGAGGGGATAGGTGTTCCAATAACACCCCTTAGTTATTACATTTGAGACATAGCTGTTGTCCATTAGGGAACCAAAATCTCCTAGTATTTTTTGGCACGGTCATAACCAGTTTATCGGAAGGCCTCTCCCCTAGGAGGGTTGAAGTCGCGAGGATGGTTCCGAAAGCCTGAGTGGAATACCGAAATCCATTCAGTAACCGAAGGATACCATTCGCAGTTCTCGGGATATCCCTGTATGGGGGTATTGCGGTAAAAGGACCAAACGACAGATTTACCTTTTCTAGACGTGTCATGAACGGAGTATCCTAGTTGCCATTCTTTAGGATTGATTACCCGGTGTCCCTCCCGGTAGGGGGATATCTAGCCATTGATTCAACACTCAATGTTGTCTGACTTGGATTTCATCACCTTGCAGAGAATATCGTTTGTTGATTCACAATACTTTTAGTTAGGTGTTTGCATGATACAATCCACCTTTGGTCTAGTAGCACCTCTTTTTTCTAGAAGCTGTTTGTCTGTTGGTACTCTGACCATTTTTTGCATCCTTCCACTTATTATAGCACAACTGCTATAATAAGTGCTTTTTGAGGTTGATTTTTTGGCCTGAGAGCCTTTATTTTCACTCCCCTTTTTGCACCCTTGGTTGCATTAGGGTTTTGAGTTTTTTATACAATACCATCTTACACAGAAGATTTTTACACAAAAACTTATTTCTCACCATTGAGAACTTTAGATGCTCTCGTCGTCTTCAGGGTGAACCCCCAGAGTTCAGTCTACTTGTCTCTCCACGTCACAGACGTCGAGCCTTATCCCTTGACTCGACACATCGTCGGTCAAACAGACAGTCATCCGATTCAGACACGCCTCACTTCACATCTGATTTTGAGGAAGAATCCGAAAACCCTACCGAGTTATTACCAACCAACCTCATGGCTGGGACACAATTCGACCCACTTTTTACCAGCACCATAGGAGATACATCCACAAACCCTTCTACTACGGTGCCATCCATGGCAACAACCACACCCCTAAGTATGCCTAATATGGGGGAAACTCCACTTTTAGGAATTCCCAACACAGGACCACCTCCTATTATGGGTATGCCAAACATAGGGGTCACACCCCCTCTCATTTCCACAACCCATATCCCAGGAATCCCTACTACTATTCCTAACCCTGGTGTAACCCATGTTGCACTTGGAAACGCTGGCCCATACCAGACCACAACTATTGGAGGACATATACCTTCAATACCTAGCATACCCTTAGGCGCTACTGGACCCCTACATCATACCACCATGACTAGTCATGTCCCAGTAACTGCGCCACATCCATCTGCTAGCTTACCGTACATGGTGAGTCTAAACTTACCAGACTTAGCCAGGTTAACCAATGATCCTATCAGACACGATCCTGCATGGCCTCACATTCCCACCAAACTCCCCTTCGACATCCCTAAGTTTGAGGGCAAGGCAGGTGAGGACCCCCAGAACCATATCATGTCTTTCCATCTATGGTGTTCCTCCAACTCCATAGTGGACGACTCTGTCTGCCTCCGTCTGTTACAGCACACCTTCACTGGCTCTGCAGCTAAGTGGTATATCGAGCAGCCCCATGGGACCCATGCCACATCATTGACCACATTCATGAGTGGCATCGACGCCGAAGCCTCTGCAAAATCAAGTTAGATGACCGTATCTTCTTAGATTGGTTTCTAAAATCCCTCCTTCCTCTCATTGCCAAGGATGTGGCATCCGAACGACCCCAGTCTGAAGAAGAGGCCATCCTCAAAGCCCAACAATTTGACCTCATTTACGCCCAATCGGGTTATCTGTATACCATTATACCAGACGCCCCTCGGGGCGAGTCATCCCAACACGATGCGCCGGGGGCATCCCATGCCGCAGATGGCATCATTGGTCGTATGGCCTCACATCCGCAACCCTTTTCCATTGCACATCCTAGCCATAGTCCTGACCTTTCACGGGCTACATCTCAATCTGGAGCAACCAATTCATATGCTCCCATGGCACATCACCACCATACCCACGGACCTTCATGTACACCTCAGTGCTTTGGTCATGCACCACCTGCATACGCCCCCCCAGCCGTACCTCAACTAATGTATTATCCACAGCAAGCTGCGACAGCTAGCCAAACACCTCCAATAGATCAGGGTTACCAACAACCCCAGCAGGTAACTGGACCACCTCCAGCCCCATCGGCTTATTATCCACCACAACCTGCTCCCGCACCTGCGGCGAACCAAAATCCTCCCACGGCTCAAGGGCAAGTGTACACACAACACAATCATCCCCAACACCAAAAAAACCAGCGCAACCAAGGTGGGTAACAAAACCGTGGAAGAGGACGTAACCGCGGAAACAACCAACAACAACATCAAGGTCCTCCACCTCCCAATCCTCCCCAAAATAACAACGCTGCTCCTCCCAACCAGAATCTGGATCGTAATCCCAGGCAGCCCAAGAACAATAACCTTAGAACAAACCATCCTTGTTCTATTTGCGGGGTCTCTGGCCATTACACACATGCTTTCCCACATTTGGAGCGAGCTTGACAACTCTGGACTGATGATGCCCATCGTCAAGGGCAAGCGGCTCCTCAGGCGCCACCCAACCCTCCACCACCTCAAAATCAACCTTTGGTGCTACAAAACCCCTTTCCAACCCAAGGCGTAGTGAACACTTAGCCATTAGCTCCCCCTCAGGGCAATGCGCCACCACAACAAATCACTTATGCCGCTCCTGATCAACCCATGTTCGATTCAGATACCCACCACTTGTTGATGATGTCATCCACAGATGCCAACCTCCAAACCCGCCGGAACCAATATGGCTCCACCTCTGAAGCCCCTCCCTCTGACAAGAACACTAACATTCATCCCACAGATCAGATGTTACGTATACCTCCGCTCCTCTCGATGGCGCTTCTAAAGCACCTCGCTTCCCACTTCATCGCATCAACAATAATCCCAATGCTCGTGCTGCGTTGAATTACAACATTGTAGACGACTTAGCCCAATCTCTTGCAGCCATGTCTGCTTTAGAAGTCTTAAAAAACTGTCCTTCACAGCGCAAGAATTTACTCTCTGCCATTGGCGCTATTGACCCCAATGATTCATAACTGATGGCATTCGATTCAGACCAGTCCGAACCTCGCTTGCCTTCCACTTTAGCATTCCAAGTTTCCGTTTCCGTTCGGAATCTTGTCATCCATCGGTGCATTATCGATGAAGGGGCCTCTACATGCGTTATGTCCACATTCGTTTGGCAGAAGTTGGGATCCCCTACTCTCCAGCAGTCCACCACTGTGTTGCGAGCCTACGATGGCCGTTCGGCTCAACCCCAAGGTCTATTAGCTAATGTACCCGTCCAACTGGCTGGTAAAACCATGCTCATTGACATTGAGGTCATCAATGCCCAACTTGACTATAACTTGTTACTGGGCCGCAGCTACATGTATGCCATGCGGGCAGTTGCCTCATCCGTTTTTCATACTATGATGTTCCCCCATGAGGGACGCATGGTCAAGGTCGACCAACTTACCTATTACGATCCCAAGGCCCCCGCCGCACCTGAAAATGTTCTCCCCATGGTTGAACAACCTGTTTGTGGTTCAACTACCTCGTTTGTTTCCTCCGTGGGACCCGGACTTTACTCCGACGCGTCGATGACGTCTACATTCCAATCCATTCCACCACCGTCACCGGAGACACACGTCACTAACCTCTGTACTCTTTCCCACAATACAAAAACACCCAACAATCAACCATCCTTGTTACCTAAACCACCATTGGTCCCTAGTCACATTGGTGTTACACCCATCCACACGATCCCCTTTCTATTTCCTCCCTCAGGCGTAGTAAGCGCTCCGGTTATGGCTACCCTTAGTCTCCCCGGGTTAACATTGGGATTACCCATGTGGTATATTTCACCTCCCGTTCCCCCACTGACACCAAATGTCATCCTGCAACCGGTGCAACCCATTGTTACTTCTACCCAACCACCTCCCAGTATCACTACCCCTTCGTCATCTACGAATCCCCCTCCTCTCATCAGGCCCATTGGGGGCAGAGGCCCACAACCATACACTGCAGTTGCCCCACCCAAGGCAGTTAAACCTCCCCCTGTGTTTTGTGCTCCTCCTAAATGCTCATTGTGTGATGAGTTAGGCCATCCAACCCATCAGTGTCCACAGTTACCTGCATTACAGGAACACATGCAAATGCTTGACGACGACCCCAACATCCCGGTTGTCAAAATCGACTCACACCCCATGCCTCGTGACAAATCACTGGGTACCAACCACCCTTGTGCGATATGCGGTATTTACGGCCACTACTCACATCACTGTCCTGATATTCCAGATTACAGAGCAGCTCTCTATGAGATGAACAATTTGGACCTTGAGACGGCGCCCCCTACAATCGAGGAAATCTACCCTCCTGTATCATCCTCATCCAGATAGATTAACACCGTTTACATGATCTCTTCGACTACTACTACCTCGTCAACCGATTCGACCACTCAAAGTTTCCGCAATGATGAGGAGCTTCTAGAGGCTCTTACTACCCATGATTACCCCTGGGAAGATATGCACCATCGTTCACACTTCCTCCCAGAAGAGACCTCATCCACCACCGCTACCCAATTCGCGGTTGAGTCCAAAGATTCCCCTCCTACTACAGTCGACTGGTTTAAGGATCCTATTCCTACTCCTCATGCCTTTGAGGAAGGTAACATGGCCAATATCTCACCCGTCATCCACATCGATATCTCTGACCCACCGGGTGCCCTTGAAATCATTACATTAGGAGCCTCCTGGAGTGAGCATGATATTGAGGAATACAAAAAACTGTTCCAAGAATTCCGTGATGTCTTTGCTTGGCCCTATACCAAAATGTCTGGTCTTGACCCCGCCATTATAGAGCACCACATTGACATATGGCCTGATGTACCCCCCGTTCATCAGCAACAACGACCCAGTCATCCTTCACCATCTTCCTCCTCGACAGAAAGTAACACCATTTACACGATTTCCACTGGATACCCCTCTATCTGGTCGGCCCCCTGCCATTTATCCCTTTCATACACATGTTCCACTTTGCTACGTCGGTTTTGCTGATGGTGTAAGCCGTTGGTCCCCCACTCTGGCCTCCACAGCTTGGGTAATATACTCCCCTTCATATGAGTTGATCCACATCGACGGAGTGTGTTTAGGTGCTGCCACCATGAACCAAGCTGAATATGATGCCGTGACCGGTCTCTTGGCCGCATCTCTCCAAATGAGCATATATCGCCTTAACATTTTCCTGGACTCACAACTTCTTGTTTCCCAGCTCAACAATGATTACCAGGTACGCGATTCCTGTCTATTCAGAAAATTTTTGCACACTAAACAAATGATTCGACAGTTTGAATCCATTTCATTCACACATGTCCCAAGAAACCTCAATAGTGTAGCAGACCATATGGACAACAATGTACTTGATTGGCACACCAATCAAATCATTTCATAAAGAAAATGCATCCACGTGCATAACATGTGCCTCCACGGGCATATACCAAAACAAAATGTGCATCCACATGCATAACATGTGCCTCCACGGGCATATACAAAAAATCAAAATGTTGCATCCACGTGCATAACATGTGCCTCCATGGGCATACAGAAAATCAAACATGCCTCCACGGGTAAGCAAAAAGACAACAAATGCATCCATGTGCATACACGACTATATATCAACATCATATACATATATATGTCAAAACATGTCATAAGTGCCCTCAGCACCCAATATACAAAAATACATCAACCGTACAAAAAATAGCTTCCCCATATGCTCATCGGCATTTGGGGGCAAATACATATCATCTAATCATCACGGTCTCTAGGCTCCTCTGGTGCCTCCTCTGCTGGTCCCGCCGGATCATGCTGAGCCCGGACTCACCTCTCCTACGGCCCCGCTGGATCATCCCGTAAATGAATCCTGCCCTCCGTCGGCCCTGCCTGATCCCGTCGAAGCCTATCCCTCAACTCGGCCGCCATCACTGCCGCTCTCAACAACATCGAGCGCCACTCACGAGGTGCCTCGAAACATCGCTTGACGATGTCCTGATCTAGATCCCTCCACCCATCCTTTGGGAATCCTGTTACAATCATACCCAGTGTCTCTCGGACACCAGCAACAACATCATCTCGAGGGCCAGCCCCTTGACCACGGGCCCCAAATCCTCGACCAGGTGGAGGCAGTACAGCTGCCGGAGGTGGAGCAACCACCAACGCCTGTCCCCTGCGCGCCACATAGTCAGCCGGTGGAACAGGACCAACATCTGCACAATGCGAATAAACCATCATATACATATCTAAACTATAATCATAAACAATAAATCTAAAAGCACATGATATAATAGAGAACAAAACATACCATCTAAACCCCAGGCCTGTCCCTGGGCTTGTGGCATCTCAGGATCTCCTCGGTAATCCATACCAGCATATGGATAGTCCTCAATCAGCCAAGGGATCTACTCCCACTGCTCGTAAAACTCCTGTGAGAAGAACCCGCGGATACCACCACCTCCGCGAGGCATCATCTGCCCCCACCGCACCATCCACGGCTCGCTCACTAAACCATCACGAATGGGCACCCGTGGTCGCAAAGTCGGTACCCGCTCAAAGAAAAATGAACATAGAAAGGAGGCATAGCAGAACTCTCCCCCCTCCCGGCTGGCCTTGTCCAGATCTCTCTAGACACCAGCTAAGAACATCTGAGCCCATGCATAATAAGTCCCTCTCAGCACAGAATCCACCATCATCGTTTGTCCCCCTGACAAACGATGTGGCGCCGCGGCACCCAACACCCGCAGAACACAAGCCCCGACAACGTGCATGTCCCACTCTCGCAGTGATCTCAGACTCAGCGCGCTGTTCTGTAAAATCGCCCCATCGACACAGAAAGTTTCTAGGAGATCCTCCATGTCAACACCTGCCGGGATCCTCGGTAGAAGATCCCCCACCTCCCCTAAGCGAGGCAACCCAGTAAGAAATAGACATCTGTGAGGGTGATCTCCAACCTCTCACCCCCAACAACAAAGGCACCCTCTGCAAGTACCCACCAACTCACCAACTTGTTCAGTAGGGGTCCTACTGAACGCATTGGGGGAATCTGAGCGAACTTTAGCAGTCCACTCTCTGCCAAAACCTGCCAGACATGTGGATCAGTCCGAATCTGGATCATCAAGTCTTCCTCCATCTCTCACTCTCGCCACGATGTCAATGGCCTCCTTAGCATCCTGCCAAAGAACGAAGAAAATTTTAGCACCATATAATTTTTTTTCGAAAATACCATCGCGGCTTTTCCATCAAAAGCCGCGATGATCATCGCGGCTTCTATACGAGAACCCGCGATGGACATCGCGGATATTGGCCAGACAGTCACGATGAACATCGCGACTGTCTCCCCCATACCCGCGATGAACATCGCGACTTTCAAACTGACAGTCGCGATGAACATCGCGACTGCCAGCCTCAAACCCACGATGTCCATCGCGGTAAAGGAGCCGAAACTCGCGATATTCCACATTGGAAGGCCAACATGGAATTTCGCGGCCTTCGAGGGCCCGCCGCTAACCAAAAAAGACATAATTGAAAAGGCTAAAGCGAATAGAGTTACCTGAAACTCACGGAATCGAAAACCAATGGTGAAATCTCCTGGAAATCAAGAAAGAGCTCTGACTGCTCTGCCAAACTCATACGTAACAATGACACATCACATGGGCCCCACGCCCTATTTATAGAGATTCCACCATTTCGGTGTCATACGACGTCCATTTCTCAAACCGTTGGTACCATTAGAATCAGAACAGCGAGAACTTCATGACAGTTCTTTCCTTTTCCTATTTTCACCAGGTCCATTTTTTGACCATTTTTTCACGCCCTCGTTGCCTCGGTTTGCATGCCACATCGGCCGTCGTCCATTTTTGACGAAACTTATATTGCCGGATTCAGTTTTCCGTGCTCGTGATGATGCTTGAGATCATTTCTCGCTCTCACGCCCAGATTTTTTGGGCATTTTTTCCATGCCCCCTCGTTGCCTCGGTTTACGTGCCACATCAATCGTCGTCCGTTTTTGATGAACCTTATATCGCCGGATTCAGTTTTTTGTGCTTGTGATGATGCTTGAGATCGTTTCTCGCTCTCACGCCCATTTTTTTCAGGCATTTTTTCCATACCCCCTTGTCGCCTCGATTTGCGTGTCACATCAGCCGTCGTCCGTTTTTGATGAACCTTATATCGCCAGATTCAGTTTTCCGCGCTCGTGATGATGCTTGAGATCATTTCTCGCTCTCATGCCCAGTTTTTTTAGGCTTTTTTTCCATGCCCCCTTGTCGCCTCGGTTTGCGTGTCACATCGGCCGTCGTCCGTTTTTGATGAACCTTATATCACCGGATTCAGATTTCCACGCTCGTGATGATGCTTGAGATCATTTCTCGCTTTCACCTCCATATTTTTTGGGCATTTTTCCCATGACCCCTCGTCATCTCGGTTTGCATGCCACATCGATCGTCGTCCGTTTTTTACAAGCCTTATATCGTCGGATTCATTTTTCCGCGCTCGTGACGATGCTTGAGATCATTTCTCGCTCTCACCTCCAGATTTTTCAGGCATTTTTCCCATGACCCCTCGTCGCCTCGATTTGCATGCCACATTGGCCATTGCCCCTTTTTGACAATCTTTATGTCACCAGATTCAATTTTCTGCACTCATTATGATGCTTGAGACCTTTTCTCTCTCTCATCAATCCCTTTTTTGTTCGGTATAATTTTATCCCTTTTTTGGGCCGAGCAATCCCTTTTACGAAAAAGGCACTTAGGGAGTTTCTGTTAAGCTCTTTTCTGACTCCTAAAACAATGAAAAGATCGCCGAGCAACGTTGCTTCCTTTCATGCTCGCTAAAAGTATCTGAAAGGGCGTCTACCTGGTATAAGTTTACCCCTTTTCCGAACCTTGTAGACTAATTACAAAAAAAGAATACTCTAGTCACATCGGCTAGAAGAGTTCTCCATTTGCATAATTTTATGCCTTTTCGGGCCTTGGAGACTAACTTACGAAAAAGAACACCAATGGAGTCCACTTACCGCTTCCAGACTCTCTAAACATGAAAGCGACCATGAGCAATCACCATCCTGGGCTTGTAAAACCAACAGGACAATAATCATAACCACTGCAGAGTCTTCTTATCGTTTTCAGACTCCTTAAAAATGAAAGCACCAATGAGCATGAATAGTCATGGGCTCACAAAATCCACAGGACAGTACCATTTCAGAGCACACTTTTATCCCTTCTTGGAGCTCATTAAAACTACGAAGAAGGACCCAATGGTGCTTCTCGGTGCCACAACAGATCACGTCTACTCATATAGTAGCTTCCCCGTTTTGGTCGCCTTTGTTCAGAGTATTCTGCAGTATGTCACCCTGAGAACACCTCAACAGCTCCCATCAGCTTGACCCCCCCCCAGAGTCAATACATACCCTTCAGTCCTGAAAAGCTATGATAACCACACCTACAAGTCAGTCCCCTACGCTTCCAGGTCAACCATGTCATCATGCTCTGAACAAAGGAAGTTTGAGTCTACCCACTATATGACCCCAGTTACTTCCCATCCCCACGAGTATGTCAGTCCTACCATCAGTACTACCACACTTTAGTTCTACACCTCGTGCTCCTATCAAGGAAACATCATTGCCTTATTAGTTGCTGGTCTCCCTCTGTCGACGACAACCAAATTTATTCCAGAGGATAGACCTAGAGGTCCCTGTGTCTTGGACTCATCACCATTTATGATGAGTGCCTACGAATCATTTCGAGAAGAGTCCTCAGTGCTTCTCCAAATGGTTGTTTCTCACATGCTCGACTTCAACACCTTCATCGCATCGTTGAGACTCACACAGGGTATTGGTCCTTTTCAGTTATTAGTCGAAGACCCCAGATACCTCTTGACTCTTCCACATTTGAGAGTCTATTTATGGAAACAACCAGTTACATTTTTCCTATAGATATCCGGGTTGCGCATGGCGACAGTATTCAGATGTACCCCAATTTTATACTCCCTCGAGTATACAGTTACATATACTTCCCAGAGATGGCTCACAGTCATTGAGTCCCTACAGATGTTGGACACCTTCAGTTTCAGCAGTTCATCAACCCTTCTGAGACCTTGTTCAGAACGGTTGTTGCAGTTATTCCAGTGTATCAGTTATTGAGATCAATCATGTATGATCATGAGTACATCCCAAAACAATGTCCCCTCTGGACCATTATGATGTACCAACAGATTTTTTATGTATTTTTCAGGTCCACCTTCTTGGGACTAATTGTTTTTATATATCTTGATACGAGCATGGGAATGCCCGCCTCGTCCATTATCAGAGATTATTCCTCATTCATATTGAGGCCATGTAATATTGTTTACTTTTTGCATCTTCCAAGGGACATGGATCTAGTCTCCAATCGGTCTCTTCTCCTCCCCAAAACCCCAGAAAAAAGACAAAAGAACTATGATGTCTATCGGCCATACGATGAGCTCCTGCCCTCACACATCAGGGGGCAATCTGTTAACACCTAAAAAGTGCTCACTAGCTCATTCCCTTATTCACATGACCCATTTGTCCACTTTTCCACCATCTGATCCTCTAAAGCCACCAAAAGGTCACCAAAAGACCTTAATACACCCCTTTTTCCACTCAAAATGAGTATTTTTCCTAAAAAAGCATAAAAAAACCCTCAAAAGGGTCCAAAATTCCAAAAAATATTAAAAAGGGAATAAAAATATTAAAAATATTCAAAAAAGGAAAAAGGAGGGAAAAGTACCTAAACCATGTTGGTCAATACCATTGGTTTCCACAAAACCATAATGGTATTCCCCACTACCAAAAACTATAAAAAGGTGGTAGGGGCTCCTCACTTTACATCCATCCATCTTCCTATCCTCATGCTGCCAAAATCTCCCATGAGATTTTGGCCATTGTAGCTACCTTGGAGAAGGGACCCTTTGGAGTTTGGAGCTGCTCACCCTTGGAGCTACTCAACAACCTTCATCATTTGGAGGTATTATTATTGCAAGCACTTGCTTGCCCCCATTTTCAATACAAAGTTATTTTTTCATTTCTTGTTCTTGTTTTCAATTCAAAAGATTATGCACATGCTAGTTTAGTTTTAGTTTTAGATTTACAATTGTTTTTGCTTTAATATTTGAGACTGTTGCTACTAGTTAGCAGGTGCCCATAGCACCAAGCTTGGTTGCAAAACCAAGCAAAAAACCTCCAATATCTCTCTCTAAACCCCTAACCTCTCTCTCTCTCTCTCTTAAAACCCCTAACCTTCAATCTCTCTCTCTCTCTCTCTCTCTAAACACATAACCTCCAATCTCCCCCTCTCTCTCTAAGCCCCTAATCCCCCATCTCTCTCTAAACGCATAACCTCCAATCTCTCTCTCTCTCTCTCTCAACCATAGCCCCCATTCTCTCTCTCTCTCTCTCTCTCTCTCTCTCTCTCTCTCTCCTTCACTAAACCAGTAACCCCCAACCTCTCTCCCTCTCTCTCTCTCTAAACCACTAACCCCCAACCTCTCTTTGTATACCCCTAACCTCTAATCCCTCTCTCTCTATCTCTAAAAATATAACTCCCAATCTCTCCCTCTCTCTCTAAACCCCTAACATCCAATATCTCTCTCTCTTTCTCTCCCTCCAAACTCCTATCCCCCAATAGCTATATGTCTCTCTCTGTCTCTAAACCCCTAAACCCCAATCTCCCTCTCACTCTAAACCCTCAATCCCCCAATCTCTCTCTCTCTCTCACTCTCTCTCTAAACCCCTAAATCCCAATATATATCTCTCTCTAATTACCTAACCCTTACCCCCTAATCTCTCTCTCTAAACCCCTAACATCCTCTCTCTCTCTCTCTAAACCCCTAAAACCAATCTCTCTCTCTCTCTCTCTCCAAATGCCGAACCCTCAATCTCTCTTTATCTCTCTCTAGGTCCCTAACCCCCAATCTCTCTCTCTCTAAATGCCTAACCCTTACCCATAATATATATCTCTCTCTAAAACCATAACGCCAATTTTCTCTCTCTCTCTCTCTCTCTAAATCTCTATCCCCTAATATCTCTCTCTCTGGTATAATGTTTAACCAATTGATTTCGGATCGATCAAATTGGTATGAAAGTTGTAACATGGGAAAACTACGAAAAACACCTAAACATGTAACCCTCTCTCTCTCTCTCCAATATGTCTCTCTATCTAAACCACCAACCCATAATATCTCTCTCCCTCTCTCTCCCTAAAATCCCCTAACCCTCAATCTCTCTTTCTCTCTCTAAATATATAACCCTGATTCTCTCTCTCTCTCTCTCTACCTAACCCTTACCCCTAATCTATCCCTCTCTCAAACCCTAACCCACATTCTCTCTCTCTCTCTCTCTCTCTATCTATTTATCTAAACACCTAACCCTTCCCCCATATACCTCTCTCTATCTAAACATCTAACCCCCGTTCCACCTCTCTCTAAATCCCTAACCCACAATATCTCTCTCTAAACCACTAACCTCTCTCTCTCTCTCTCTCTCTCTCTCTCTCTCTCTCTCTCTCTCTCTATACTCCTAACCCTCCCTCTCTCTCTCTCTAAACATGTAAAATCCAATCTCTCTCTCTCTCTCTCTAAACCCCTAACCTCTGATCTCTCTTTCTCTAAAACCATAACCCCCTATCTCTCTTTCTCTCTCTCTAAACCTGTAACCCCCAATCTCTCTCTCTCTCTAAACCCCTAACCTCCAAACTCTCTTTCTCTCTCTCTCTAAACTCACAACCCTTAATCTCTATAACTTTCTCTCTAAACCCATGACCCTCAAACTCTCTTTCTCTCTCTCTCTCTCTCTCTAAACCCCAACACCCATCTCACTCTCTCTCTCTCTCTAAATCCCTAACCCCCAATATATCTCTCTCTCTGAATCCCTAACCCCCAATATCTATCTTTGTATCTCTCTCTTTATCTAAAGACCTAACCCTTGTCCCTAGATATCTCTCCCTCTCTATCTAAACCTCTAACCCCCATTCCCTCTCTCTCTAAACCCCTAACCCACAATATCTCTCTCTCTATCTCTTTCTTAACCCCTACCCTCAATCTCTCTCTCTCTCTAATACCCTAACCTCAAATCTCTCACTCTCTCTCTCTCTCTCCATCTCTCTCTAAAACCTTAACCCCATATCTCTCTAGATCTATCTTCTCTCTCTCACTCTATACCCCTAACCTTCAATATCTCTATCTAAACCCCTAACCTCCAATTCCTCGATCTTCCTCTCTCTAAACCCTATCCTCCAATATCCCTCTCTCTCTCTCTCTACAAGCCCCTAACCCCCCCTCTCCATCTCTATCGATCTATCTAAACCCCCAACACCGAATCTCTCTCTCTCTCTCTCTCTCTAAACCCCTAACCTCTAATCTCTCTCTCTCCCTCTACACCCCTAACCCCCCCTCTCTCCCTATCTTTAAACCCATAACCTCCAATTTCTCTCTCTCTCTCTCTCTCTCTAAACCCCTAACCTCCAATCTCTCTCTCTCTAAACCCATAACCCCATATCTCTCTCCCTCTCTAAACCCATAACCACCAATCTCTATCTCTCTCTAAAACCCTAACCTCCAAACTTTCTCTCTCTCTCTCTCTCTCTAAACCCATAACCCCAATATCTATATCTATTTCTCTAAACTCCTTGCCCTCAAACTCTCTTTCTCTCACTCTCTCTCCCTCCCTCTCTCTCTCTAAACCCCAACCCCCAATCTCTCTCTCTTTCTCTCTCTCTAAATCCCTAACCCCTAATCTCTCTCTCTCTCTCTCTCTCTAAACCCCTACCCCAATCTCTCTCTCTCTCTATATATATATATCTAATACCCTAACCTCAAATCTCTCTCTCTCTCTCTCTCTCTATCTCTAATACCCTAACTTCAAATCTCTCTCTCTCTAAACCCTATCTCCAAATCTCCCTCTCTCCCCCCATAACCTTCAATCTCTCTCTCTCTCCCCATAACCTTCAATCTCTCTCTCTCTAAACCCCTAACCTCCAATCTCTCTCACTCTTCATTTTTCTAAAAACCTGACCTCTAATCCCCCTCTCTCTCTAACTGCCTAACCCCTCTCTCCCTCCCTCTCTATTTATCTATCTATCTAAACCCCTAATACCCAATCTCTCTCTCTCTCTCTCTAGCCACCTAACCCCCTCTCTCCCTTTCTATCTCTCTCTCTATAAACACCTAATACCCTCTCTCTCTCTAAATCCATAACCTCCATTCTCTCTCTCTCTCTATACCCCTAACCCCCATCTCTCTCTCTCTCTCTCTCTGTTTGTCTCTCTCTCCCTCTCTCTCTCTAAACCCCTAACCTTTGATCTCTCTTTCTCTCTCTAAACCCATAACCCGTAATCTCTCTCTCTCTCTCTAAACCCCTAACCCCCAAATTCTCTTTCTCCCCCTCTGTAAAACCCTAAACCCCAATCTCTTTCTCTCTCTAAATTCATCACCTTAATCTCTCCCTATATCACTCTCTCTTTATCTAATCCCCTAAGACTTACCCCCAAATCTCCCTCTGTCTCTCTAATGTCGTAAACTCTAACCTCCCTCCCCCTCTCTCTCTCTCCCTCTAAGACCCTAAACCCCAACCTCTATCTCTCTCTAAACCATCAATCTGTCTCTAAATCTCTCTCTCTCTAAACCCCTAACCCCCCAACTCTATCCCTATCTATCTATCTACCTATCTAAACCCCTAACCCCAAATCTCTCTCTCTCTCTCTCTCTCTCTCTCTGTCTCTAAACCCATAAACACTAATCTCTCTCTCTCTCTTTCTCAACCTCTAACCTCCGATCTCTCTCTCACACTATTTCAAAACCCCCAACCTTCAATCTCTCTATATCTCTCTCCCTCTAAACCCAAATCCCCCAATTTGTATATCTCTCTCTCCCTCTCTCTCTCTCTAAATCCCCAATGTCCAATATCTCCCTCTCTATAAAACCACAAACTCCTATCTTGCTCTATCTCTAAACCCCTCAGCCCCAATCTCTCTTTGTCTCTAAACTCATAACCCCCAATCTCTCTTTCTCTCTAAACTCATAACCACCAATCTCTCTCTGTAAACCCATGAGATCCAACCTCTTTCTCTACCTATAAACCCCTAAATCCTAATTTCTCTCTCTATCTACCTATCAAACCCTAAATCCCAATTTCTCTCTCTTTCTCTCTCTCGAAACCCCTAACTTCCAATCGCCCTCTCTCTCTCTCTAACCCATAACCTCCAATTGCTTTCTCTCTCTCTAACCCATAACCTCCAATCTCTCTCTCTAAAGTCCTAACCCTCAATATCTCTATGTCTATCTCTTTCTTTAAACAACTAACCCCAATATCTCTCTCTCTCTCTCTTTAAACCCCGAACCCCAATATCTCTCTCTCTTTAAACCCCTAACCCCCAATTTCTCTCTCTCTCTCTCTCTCTCTAAACCTCTAAACTCCAATCTCTCTATCTCTTCCTCTATACCCCTAACCCTCATCTCTCTCTCTCTCTAAAGTTGTATCCTCCAATCACTCTCTCTCTCTCTAAACCCATAGCTTCCAATCTCTCTCTCTCTCTCTAAACCCCTAACCTCCAATCTCTCTCCTTCTAAACCCATAACCACCAATCTCTATCTCTGTTTGTCTAAACCACTAACCCCCAAACTCTATTTCTCTCTCTCTCTCTCTAAAACCCTAACCCCCTCAATTCTACCTCTCTCTAAAGTCCCGATCCTTAGTATCTATATGTCGCTCTCTCTCTCTAAACAAATAACCCCAATATCTCTTTCTCTTTAAACCTCAATTTCTTTCTCTCTCCAAACCCCTAACACTCAATCTCTCCCTCTATCACTCCCTCTTTATCTAAGACCCTAACCCTTACCCCCAAATCTCTTTCTCTATCTAAACCTCTAACCCTCATTCTCTCTATCTATAAACGACTAACCCACAATATCTCTCTCTATCTATTTCTAAACCCATACCCCCCAATCTCTCTCTCTCTAAATCCATCATCTCTAATATCCCTCTCTCTCTCTCTGTCTAAACCCCTAAACCCCCCGTCTCTCTCTCTCTCTCTAAATCCCTGATCCCCAATCTGTGTGTGTGTGTGTAAATCGCTAATCCCAATCTGTGAATGTGTGTATGTCTAAATCGCTAACCCCAATCTCTCTATTTATAAACCATTAACCCCCAATCTCTCTCTCTCTCTCTCAACTCTTAATCTCCAATATCACTCTCTCTCTCTAAACGCCCGACCTCATATCTCCCTCTTTCTCTCCCTTTAAGGTCGTAACCTCCAACCTCCCTCTCTCTCTCTCTCTCTCTCCAAACCCGTAGCCTCCAATATCTCTCTCTCTAAACACTTAACCTCCAATCTCTATCATTCTAAACCCATAAACCCCAATCTCTATATCTCTCTCTCTAAACCCCTGACCCCCAAACTATATTTCTCTCTCTGTAAACCCCTAACCCCCTCCAATCTCTCTCTCTCTCTCTCTCTCTCTCTCTCTCTCTCTAAACAACTAACCCCAATATCTCTTTATTTAAACCCCTAACCCCCAATCTATCTATCTCTCTCCCTCTCTCTCTAATCACCTACCTCCCATTCTCTCTCTCTCTAAACTCCTACCCACCAATCTCTCTCTCCCTATAAAACCCTAACCCCCAATTTCTCTCTCTCGATATCCCTCTATCTCTATCCCTCTCTCTACACACCTAAAACCCCATCTCTCTCTGTCCAAACCCCTAACCCCCAATCTCTCTCTAAATCCCTAACCCCTAATCTCTCGCTCTCTCTCCAAACCCCTAACCCTCAATCTCTCTTTATCTCTTTGTCTAAATCCCTAACCCCAAATCTCCCTCTCTCTCTCTCTCTCTCTCTCTCTCTCTCCAGAACCCTAACCCTCAATCTCTCTTTCTATCTCTCTCTCTCTCTAAATGAACCTGACCCCTAATCTCTCTCTCTAAAATCCAAACCCCATTCTCTCTCTCTCTCTAAATACCTGACCCCCAATCTCTCTCTCTTTATCTAAACCCCTAACCCTTACCCCCATATATTCTCTCTCTATCTAAACCTATAACCTCTGTCTCTAAACCCCTAACCCATAATATTTCTCTATCTATCTCTTTCTAAACCCCTAACCCATAATATTTCTCTATATATCTCTTTCTAAACCCCCACCCCCAATCTCTCTCTCTCTCTAATGCCCTAACCTCAAATTTCTCTCTCTCTTTCTAAAAACCTAACCCAAAATCTCTCTCTCTCTCTCTCTCTCTCTAAATCCCTAACCCACAATCTGTGTGTGTGTGTATGTGTAAACTGCTAATCCCAATTTGTGCATGTGTGTATGTCTAAACCACTAACGCCAATATCTCTTTCTATAAACCATCAACCCCCAATCTCTCTCTCTCTCTCTAAACCCCTAACCCCCAATCTCTCTCAACCCCTAACCTCCAATCTCACTTTCTCTCTCAACACCGAACCCCCAATCTCTCTCTCTCTCTCTCTCTCTCAACACCTAACCTCAAATCTCCCTCTGTCTCTCTAAGGTCGTAACCTCTCTCTCTCTATCTCTCTAAGACCCTAAACCCTAACCTCTATCTCTCTCTAAACCATCTCTCTCTCTCTCTCTCTCTAAACCCCTAACCCCCCTACTCTATCCCTCCCTATCTATCTATCTATCTAAACCCATAACCCCAAATCTCTCTCTCTCTCTCTCTCTAAACCCATAAACCCTAATCTCTCTCTCTCTCTCAACCCCTAACCCCCAATCTCTCTCTCTCTCTCTCAACACCTAACCTCAAATCTCCCTCTGTCTCTCTAAGGTCGCAACCTATCTCTCTTTCTCTCTAAGACCCTAAACCCTAACCTCTATCTCTCTCTAAACCATCAATCTCTCTCTCTCTCTCTCTCTAAACCCCTAACCCCCCAACTCTATCCCTCCTTATCTATCTATCTATCTAAACCCCTAACCCCAAATCTCTCTCTCTCTCTCTAAACCCATAAACCCTAATCTCTCTCTCTCTCTCTAAACCCATAAACCCTAATCTCTATCTCTCTCTCTCTAAACCCCTAACCCGCTCTCTCTCTCTCTCTCACTATTTCAAAACCCCTAACCTCCAATCTCTCTATCTCTTTCTCTCCCTCTAAACCCAAATCCCCCAATTTATATTTCTCTCTCTCCCTCTCTCTCTATAAATCCCTAATGTCCAATCTCTCCTTCTCTATAAACCCACAATCTCCTATCTTGCTCTGTCTCTAAATCCCTCAGCCCCAATCTCTCTAAACTCATAACCTCCAATCTCTCTCTCTCTCTAAACTCATAACCCCCAATCTCTCTCTCTCTCTAAACTCATAACCCCCAATATCTCTCTGTAAACCCGTAAGATACAACCTCTTTCTCTACCTATAAACCCCTAAATCCTAATTTCTCTCTCTCTCTCTCTCTCTCTCTACCTATCAACTCCTAAATCCCAATTTCTCTCTCTTTCTCTCTCCTAACATCCAATCGCTCTCTCTCTCTCTAACCCCTAACCTCCAATCACTCTCTCTCTCTCTCTCACCCCTAACCTCCAATCTCTCTCTCTCTCTCTCTCTCTCTCTCTCTCTCTCTTTAAACCCCTAAACCCAAAATCTCTCTCTTTCTTTAAACCCTAACCCCCAATTTCTCTCTCTCCCTCTCCTTATCCCAAAATCTCTCTCTCTGTTATAGCGTAATTTTCCACCTTGTGAGCATCAGCATTGATTGGCCTTCAGGATCCATTTCATTGACTCAAATCTATCATTTTCCCTCTAGGAACACACAAATCCCTATTTTTGTTCCTGTACGCTAGCTGTTCCACTATAGCTAGCGTACACGTAGGTTGTTCCACTATAGCCCGCGGACACCAAGTTAAATGATAAAAACCAATAAATAATTACTTTTTACTCCCAAAAAGCGGTCTTAGGGTGACCTTTGACCCTCCATATACCAAAAAATGACTTGATTCGACCTTTCACTTAGCTTTGGAAGGCTATATATTGAGCTCTTATGGTGTATGGAAGGGAGGAGAAAGAGAAAGCAAGATAACTCTAGTGGATTTTTGTCGTGACTTGAGTCTACACTCATTGATCCTTGTTGTTGTGAACTCCTTATGTTCACCTACCAAACTCCTTTCATAGTTTGAGTTTTCCATTGCATGGGGGATTGAAGTGGTGGAGGCACAAGTGGAGAGACCCAATTCTTGGTTTAGATTGGTTACCGGCAAGAGGTCCTATATTGTACTTCTTGTTATTTATTAATGGAAATACCCATTTTCTCGTCCAATTGATGTTGTGAATATTGTTAAATTACATTGGGTTATATTCGCTTATGATATCATGGATCGTGCTATTGATTATGCTGATGTCTTTCACATGTTATATGCACTTGCTTGTACTTGTTGTTGAGACTAATCTGTAGGTTCAAGTGTAGAAGTTGGAAGCTCAACTAGGATCTACTTCGAACATCCGGTTGAAGGTTGGTCTTTTTTCATTATCTTAGCATTGTCATTTATATAGCATTGCATTGGGAATTGAGTTATTTTCTAGTAGTCAGTTGTCTGTTGTGGTCTACCCCAAGCCATAGGAAGCTTTCTCCATAACAGAATTGGCGACTCGGTTGGGGATAACATCCATTTTGGGATATTTTTAGGCATTTGTCCTTATTTTGAGTTGTTGTTTGTTGAGCTTCTATGTCATTGATTGGCCGTCGGGATCTATAGTAGAAAACTAGTTTTTTCTAGGTTGTTTGACCTTTTTTGAGCTCATTTTATTTTCCCTGTACGCGGGTCAACCTAGTTTTGACCGCGTCTACCCACCTCTGTGTGAACTATAGACCGCGTCTACCCGCAATTGTTCTTTGAACATTTTCGTACAACTCTAGGATTGGTTGATTTTTGGCCTTGGGTGTTTTCTGGGTTGATTTTGAGTGTTCTTGAGTCTTAGTTGGCCTGTTTCCTGACTGTTCCATGTCCTTTTCGTGACCATAAACTCCTCTTTCTTTTAATTTTTGAGCTTTTATATTTTTCCCAATTTCTTGTTTTATAGCTCAATAGCTTGGCTGAAGCTTACTGTTTGGGTCTTGTTGGGTTGTCTATTTGATATGCTCTGCATTTCTTTACTGAATAGTTAGATTTTGCTTGCATTTTTTCATTTCATTATATTGAAAAAATACAAAAACATTGTTTTGCATTTTCCTTGCATTTATAAGAGAAAATACAAAAATATTTGATTTATGTACTGCATTTTGCATCTGAGTGCTTGTGATTTCATCTAGGACTTGCTTGTGCATTGAAATGTTAAAGAGATTGCATTTTATTTCAAACCATTGGATTGATTGTCATATTAGTGGCATGATATTTTATTGATTAGATGAGTCTAGTGTTTTTCGGTTGTGCATACCATTGAGTCTTATACATCATCAGTTTCACAACCATATCCTTTGAGTAATTATAGCCATTAAAATCAATGCTTAATCTTAAAATTGATTAGAAACGATTTTCATTTTATAGGGTGCACCAACTAGCTTAGTTTTAGAGTCTTGGAATAGATCATTGTGAGTTAACAATACAAGACTGTTGAACCAACATTATGTGTCTGACCAGGGAGTGGTGAAACCCATGATATACATCAGTGTTCTCAGGAAGCTCTACTCAAACCAGAGTTAAGCATGAGGTCATGGGAGGTTGGTTGTGGAGATAGCCCTCCAATACTGGCTGAACGTGGGATATATTTCCAGGATTTGTTCGTGTATGGGGGCTCTTGAGGGATCTATACCTCTTGAGTTTCGGGCCTAGTTACCCTACCCATATGACGGATCCCATCTACGACTGTCCTCCTGAGCATTGGTTATATTGTGGTGACCTTAGTTTCCTTACCTAGGTATCGCATAGGCTGCTTGTAGTGGTTATACTGTGTGTATCCTAAGTCAGATAAGGGTTGGACAACATAGTTTCCTGTTGTATAGGGATTTGACCCTGTGCACGCAGTGAAGTCTGGGAACCCTTATAACTTATTTTTTTACCTCCGGTTATAGTTTGGGAGTCTCAAGCCTCTCCTAGACGAGACATACTGGCTATAGTGTCGGGAGTTCCCTTGAGCCAGTCCTGTTTGTGTGCATTTGGCTGTAGTTTCTTTAGGTCTGTGCTCTTTGATCGATAGTTGGCCATTAGGAGATGTTCTATTTCTTTGGAGTTATTGTGGAGCGAGATCCACCTCTCCACCGGTCTCGTTGTTTAGCTGGTTTACCAGCTGACGAGGTAACACATCCTTTTCATAAGAGACACCGGAGGATTCCCTCTAACACTTTTGAGAATTTTGATAAACTTCACGAGTACATTATGACTTTTGCATCTGGCACACTGGGAAGAATTCCCGTGACTCCATTGGTGGATGTCGATGGACAGCCCGTTCCTTCCACTCCTAGGGAACTTGGAGGGGAAGGTTCACCCCCACACGTCACTTTTGCAAGTTTTGGGCCATATCCACCCCCAAAGACAAATCCATCTCATGGTACTTACCCACAGGGATTTCGATATGGGATGCCAGATCTCGATGACACCACAAACCCTTCGGCCACTAATCCTTCTTCACTTCATATGCATAGTCTTAATTTGAATGTTACATCCACTTTGTCGGGTAGTCAAGCTAGCATTAGCCTTGGAGCTATGGGCATTGTCCCTCCTAGGGGCGATGCATCCTCTTCTTCTCCATCCAGCGGTGACACAACCTCTTTCACTCCCTACGGGGGCAGCACATCTACTTCTGCTCCGTCTGGGGGCGGCACAACATTTTCTGCTCCATTTCAATTACATCTAGTCATGTCCCTTCAGCTTCTACAGCTGTTGGGGGAGGACCACGTCCTAGGATTGGCCCTCATTTTAGTGGGAACACTTCACATAGCACAGCTCACATTACACAACCTAACGCGCATGTTTCTACACATATACCTGTGAATACGAGCACGAAGGCTAATCAACATGTCCCTCCTAACACTGGGGGTGGGCACATTCCCAACACGGGAGGAGGGTGCATACCTTACACTGGGGGTGGACACATTCCTAACACTGGGGGTGGGTACATTCCCAACACTGGATGTGGGTACATTATCAACGTTGGGGATGGGAACATTCCTAATACTGGGGGTGGAAACATACCCTATAATTACGGTCATTACTCAACTGCTTCTCCTACAACTAGCACTTATATGCCCCATCAATATGGTGGAAATCCTTCTTATAATGCAGCAAATTATGGCCCTTATTACAACCCTCCTCACTATGGTACTCACAACACATATATGCCTTCGTACCCTTATACGGGTCACGACGGGGGCGGTTATCAGCCCTATGGTCATGGTCATGGTTCATATCATCCCTACGGTTCGCAAGGACAACCTCTTTTGGGAGCCTTTAATCCAGCTTCACAGCCACCGCTCCCGTTTCTTGCTCGTCTGAACCTACCCGATCTTTCAAAGCTTGCAAATGATCTGGTGTGTCACAATCCTTCTTGGCCTCCAGTCCCTACCAAGCTCCCTTCTAACATTCCGAAGTTCAAAGGGAAGAGTGGTGAGGATCTGGGTGATCATGTTACAACTTTTCACCTTTGGTGCTCCTCGAATTCATTAAATCATGACTCTATTCATCTGAGACTATTTCAACACACCCTCATGAGAGTAGCCACGAAGTGGTATGTCGAGTTTCCTGGGGGAACCTACAGGGGTTTTAATGAGATAGCTTTGGTTTTCTTAGATCACTTTGAGTTGCCAGTTCGCTACGACATTGGCACCAAGATTTTATCTACCTTCCCCCAGAACAAGTCCACGCACATATACGATCATATTCAGGAATGGCATCGATGGAAGAGGCTAGTGAAAGCCAACATTCCTCCAGAGTTTCTGTTGGACTGGTTCCTCAAGTCTTTGCTTCCATATATATCTAAAGACATTTCAGTTTCTGGTATTACGACGAAGGAACAAGCTATATTCAAAGCCCAACAACTAGATTTACTCTATGCTCAATCGAGCATCCTGTATGATATTATCCCTAACGCATCGCGTTCACGACATGAATCCAAGCTTGTTCCTGGACCACATGTTGATGGCAATGTGGGATCCACAAGTACTTGACTAGTAGACTTGGTTACCAACCAAATGCATAATTTTTCTATAAGCTAGTCTACCCCCGGACAGGCTCACGCCTCGTCCACTCCTACCCAGTCGTCTGATGTTCATTCTATACAGACGACAAACCCATCAGGTAACCAACAACCTAGTGGAAAGAAGAAGGGGAGAAACAACCGTAAGGGTGAGAATAATTCGAATAATGGAAGTAATCGAAACACTCCTAGGAAAGAGAACGCCAACCCTCCTTGGGATGGCGGAAATGCTAGTGGGGACCGTAATTCGAGATGTAAAGTGAAATTCCCTTGTAAAATTTGTGGGGAGGATCAATTGACTCACTTGTGTCCTTGAATTGAAGAAGCATTGAAGCATCTTGCACAGATACCAACTGTGTTGAAAGATACCCTTCCGCATCATCAGAATATGGCTTCGAATGCTCCCACTATTGGCTATGGGACTAATGAAACTACAATGTCTTCTTCTCAGGATGGTGGCTACAGATGCATGAACATGGTCCAATCTTAGGTTAGTGTTGCTACGCGTCAACGCAATTATGGTGCACCACAACCAAATATGGGGAATGAGCCTCCTCCTCCTCCTCACACTTCACTACATATCGAGAAACCCACTACTATGCTGTGGATACCAAAAGGTGTTCTTAAGTGCTCGGTGCACAATCCTAATGCCTGAGCCACCTAGAACTACTCTATTGTAGAATATTTGGGCCAAACTTTGTGTGCAATGTCGGCTCTTGAGGTGTTACAGGCATGTCCTTCACAGCGGCACACCCTTTTATCTGCTTTGGGAGTTCAGGATGAGAATAGCCCTAGCGTCATTAAATTCGATACTATTGATGTCCGGCCTCTCTTACCTTACCATGTGGCTTTTCAAATCCATGTAAGGTGCTTGGATAAGTTTTTTAAACGCACGGTAGTTGACAAAGGTGCTTCCACCTCAGTAATGTCATTGGATTGCGGAAGGCTCTTGGCTCTCCTCCCCTGTCTAAATCTATGACTATGCTTACTGCGTTCGATGGTCGGTCATTTAGGATGCATGGTATTATCCCTTCCCTTGAGGTCCACTTGAGTGGGATATCTGTGCCTATTGAAGTCGAGGTAGTTGATGCACCCATCGACTACAACCTTATACTTGGAAGGAATTGGATCTACGCAATGAAAGCGATCGTATCCTCCATATTTAGAGTTGTCTGCTTTCCTCCTGAAGTCAAAATCGTGACGATCGATCAACTAGACTTCCCTAGTTCTAATTTCGTAACATCGCTGGGAACTGTTGTTCCCTAGATCAAATATTCTCAGCCGACAACTGGGAACATTGGTGTAGAATTGTATCCATCCTTGATGGGATCATTCGACTTTGTTGCACCAATTGATTTTATTGGGACCATTTCTGATAGTGCGACTTCCTCTTTGAATAATGTACCATTCTGGACCTCGTATTTCAATGATTCGTGGACTGTACCATCCATGAGTACATCATTTGGAGACATTTTGCACTCTAGAACGGCTATGCCGCTATCCGCAGCTGAGCTTGCTTACCGTGAAATTCTACATGCCACTGTAGAGCCGGATCCACCCTCGTCATGGACAGAAGAGGAAGATCCTGTTATGTTGCCGGCATGGGCAGTCAATTCGTCTTGCTTGCACGATTGTATTGATGGTACTTTGACTTTGGATGAAGCCATCATTGAGGCCATGTGTGGTAGTGAGAGGCCTTGGGAAGATTTGCATCATCGATCTTATTTTCTTCCTAACCTCAATATTATTAAGCGAGAAGAGTTTAGGATGACTCTTGAAGAGAAGGTTGGTCACCCTGTGGCTCCTTTCAATTCACACAGGATTTACGTGAAGAGGAATATGGTGAATATCTCCCCAACCATACCGATCAACATCTCTCGCACACCCGGGAAGATAGAGAACGTTTATATCGGTGCTAATTGTTCTCCTGATGAGATCCGTATCTACATCGAACTATTCAAGGAATTTCGAGACATTTTTGCCTAGTCATATGAGGAGATGCTAGGAATAGACCCTAGTATTGTCTAACACAAGATTAATACATATACCAATGCCAAGCCTGTTCGGCAACAACTTCATGCTGTGAACCCTAGGAAGGCAGCCGCGATTAAGGCAGAGGTGGAGAAATTACTTAAAGTTGGTTTCATCTACCCGGTTCCCCTTACTGAATGGGTGTCGAATCCTGTTCCCATAGATAAGAAGAAAGGAACCATCTATGCATGCACAGACTTTAGAGATCTGAACCGCGCATGTCTGAAAGACAACTTTCCCACACCATTCATAGATAAAATCTTGGATGCATGTGCGGGAAGTGAGGTTTTTCATTTATGGACGGTTTCTCCGGATATAATCAGATCTAGATAAAACCCGAGTACCAACATAAAATGACTTTCATATGTCCTTGGGGTACATTTGCGTACCGAAAAATGCGCTTTGGCCTTAAAAACGTCGGAGCTATGTTTCAACGTGCTATGACCTATGCATTTCACGACCTTAAGCATATAGTGGAGGCTTACTTGGACGATCTTGCGGTCCATTCTTGTAAGAGAGTGGACCACCCCAAGCACCTCCGCCTTATTTTCGAAAGATGCCAATGTTATAAGATTCGTTTGAATCCCAACAAGTGCATATTTGTCATGAGAACAGGTCGCCTTTTAGGGTTCATAGTTTCACAAGAGGGTATAAGAGTCGATCCTCTTAAGGTTGATATGTTACACCCAAAATCTACTCATCATGAGATTCAGTGTACACACCCCTGAAGATATCTTGACTAAATAATTAACTTGGGAGGATTTGTACCCAGTTGTACTAGGTTTTGAGAGGTCGTCGCAGGTTGCACTCATGCAACATGCGACGTCACAGCTTGCTTCATTGCAGGGTGCGATGAAGGCAATTAATGGGAAAAAATAGCTTCTTCGAGCTTCTTCTCGAAACTTGCTGACTTGGGGCCCTATCCTTGACCTCTAGGGTAGTTGGTACTCAGTTCCTAACACCTTGGGAGGATCCCCTATCTCTCTCCTACCATATCTCAACCTATCCTATCCATACCCTATCCACTTAGTCCTATATAAGAGAAGTTCTACTCCTCTCCAAGGGGAGGAAGGCTATGGTGTCTACATGCTGGTGAAATCACTCTTGAGAGATCCCTACTCATCCTTGAGAGACCCAAGCTTCCTTAGGAGGAAATGGAAAATCGATTTGTTGGAGAAGGGTTGCAGTGTTAAGCCTTGGTTGTAGTTCTATATCTCTACTATGTGCTTCCCTATTTTTATAGTAATACAAATGCTTTCCACCAATATTGTTCATGTGTGTAATGATATTGAGTAGTCTACCTGCTTAATTGTTCACTTAGATCTCTTATTGTATAGATGCCCTTTACTTGTTTCTCTTTTTTCTTGTCTTGACAGGTATTGCAACTTAGATCTGATGACCGTGAGACGTGGAGCAACATTCAGGAGAAAGGATTGCGAAGTGAAAGGTAAGACATCTAGTACTCGATCCTTAAGTAGATCTAGGAAATGCATTCATAGCCTGTCTTATTTTTTCTAGACTTGCATTGAGCTAGGGAGATCCGGCTTGGGTTCGCTCGAGTGGATTGTCCATCAAAAAAATCTGGTGACCATACTGGGGAATGTTCATTTTGTCTTAATAGTTGTCAATCTGGGAGTCATTTTCAGTTGATTGCTTGACACAAGCCTTTCATTTGTCATTTGCTTCTTGAGTCGATATTCACCATCATATCTTCACATCGAAGAGTCTGATATGTTTCCTCTGAGTTTAGAGTACTCATTTCCAAACCATTTCATGGTTCATTTCTTGGAGATATGATCCATTTTAGAGCTTAGATCTCGCCCGTTGCACCTGGTTAGTGAAAACAAAGCAACACTGTGTCTCTTCTAGTCTCTGTCCTCTCCTTGTTAGCTAATCGTCGTAGTCCTTTCATTGGTATACCGCGACAGTGTCGCACTTCCCGAATTGGTAAACTGTGACATTGCACTGTGTACAAACACAGAGTGAGCCGATCTGTCGAACTTGGCATGCAGGCATCCCCCCTCCATCTGTTGATATGAGCTTTGGTTTGCTGTATGAACTCCCTCCGTGCTACAAGATCCAACCAGAGATCCCATATTTTATTTGTGTGTCGAGTGTTTGGCTTGGTTTGGATTGGTTTTGGGCCCCGCTTTGGACAAGTTTTAGAACCGGTAGTGGCAGATACTCTTGTCTCCTCCCCCTTCATCTGCTCACACTTGCATTCCCTCATCTCCATTAACTGATCTAGTTACTACATTAGATCAGCTCCCAGACCTCATTTTCATTATTCTTTTGAGCTTGGCTTGCTTGGTTTGCTTGCTACTGTCTGATTTTGAGTCTTGTGTGTCTTCCAGTCTGACTAAGTGCTTATCTTTTCTTGAGTTTTCTGAGTGTACTGAGTGTTGCAAGTAGTGTTTTCTTTTCAATCATTTACATCTGAAAGCATAGTTGCTATCAAGCTAATCTTGTGTTGCATCCATCGAAAAGTTAAAAGTGTTTCTTTCCATCATTTTTCAAACATTATTGAAGAAAATCTATGCATTGGAATGTCTTGCTCATGCATTTTTTGGAAAAAAATGAATGGATATGTAATCTGTTGTGTTTTTCCTAAAGTATGAATCCCTCATCTTCTCGAAAGACTCACACGTGTTTAAGCTTTTGCAAGATTAGTTCCATGCTAAGGAAAGAGAGACACATTTTTAATTCTTATTGCTTTTAGATCATTGAAAGTTAAATTGAAAATCTCACATACTCCACCTTAGAATCCTCTCTTTTCATTACCTAGTGTCATTTTGCTTCGAAAAGAAAAAGAAAAGGAAAAAATGTTGTGATTTGGATTAGTAGTGTTGTTATTTTTTGTGTCTCGTTGAAAAATGAAATGAATGTTTCAGTATCATTTTTCGTAGAGTTGGGATTGTGTTGCATCACATTGCTTTGGCAAAGTCATTGGAAAGAAAAAGAATATTTCTCCTTCCCATAGGTAGCATTCATCGAAAGAAAAGCATACTTTTCACACGAAGCTAGGGCTTGCATCATGTTTCTGATTATGTACTCACCTCATGCATTCACCTAACTGTCCAAGATAAAATTAACGGTATAACTAGGGTAAAATATTTAGAAACTTGTGTGTAAGTTAGAGACATGTTTCGGCGTCGTTAAGCGTGGCAACTGTCATTATTTGCCAGCACTGTATCCCGGGGGTATTGTAGTCTTCCACGTACTTATCGGTATATCGAGCTCCTTCACATACCCACCAAGTACCATAATCCATACTTGGCGTATATCGAAGGGTGTATCACGTACTCGGTAGTATATCGGAAGGTATCTTGCCGAACGGTTGTGCATTAGACAGCACCACTACGGATTTGTGCTCCCATGTACCTTGCGTATATCGGGAGACACCACTAGGATTCCTGAAACCAACTGAGTTAACCATTTGGCCGTCTTGGAAAAGAAATACACTAAGAACAACACTCGGGGAGATTAGCATGCACGTACTGTCCAGGTAATCGGGTATGCAGGCAAGGGAACAGTCCCAATCCTCCTTGTCGTGTCATATTGTTGGACCCTGCAATATATAGCGGTTTGTGATGCCTTGATAATCCCATGAGGTTCCAGACTTTGAATCCACTATGTCACATAAGTCTGCTTGTTGCCTTATTTTGAGTAGGTTTTTTTGGACTGCTTTTCTTTTGTAGCATACCCTTAGGAGAAACACTGTTTCAGCCACCCTGGTTGATTTTCCTGATGCTCTGGAGGATTTTCCCTACAGAAGATCCCGTAGGATCTTGAACTTATCACCCAAATATCCCCTTAATCTGGAGGTTATTTCGAGGTTAAGAATGGATCAGCGTAACATGGTCTTAGTTACTGAAGTTAAAAACCCAACCCTGAATGTTGGAGGACTCTTGTTTCCCCCAACTCCTCCAGACTCATCCACCTCCAACCCCCCACAAGGTGAAGAGGTGGAAATTTCTACTTCACAAGACGATACCCTCCTGGCAGTTATGCCTGAAGAGCCTGGATCGTTGGAAAGGATAAATCAACCCCAAGACGACCCCACAGCAGTTGCTAGTCTAGCTGCAGCCTATTGGACATCTTCTATCGGCCACTCAGTGGCTCATTTTTCCATCGCATCCCCACCCAAATGGACTACTCCAGAACTCTCTAGACCCTTATATAGGCCCAACCCCGCCGATATTTTAGGCCCTATCCAAGAGCGTTTGGAACGATTACGGGTTAGGGGTAATGAACTTCGAAGACAAAGTCTCGAGCAACATCCTGGGTATAGAGATACCTCAGTCCATCCAATATCTTTTGGATCGTCAGAGAAATCTTCCCACAACGTGACCATTAATGAGACTGGTCAACCCTCACAAGAGTCCAGTCTTGCACCTCAGGTGAATCAACCGGTTGAAGGACAACATTCCAACAAACCTGTTACTATTGTGGTTACTTTACTAGCTCCTCCCCCACCTCAAAATTCAAGGGGAGGATACTCCATTCCCCCGGATCATCTCATTGGTAATGTTATTACTACGGTAGCTAATCAACAACCTATGTCAGCTCAACCTTTGAATAGTGGTCAGATCATTGTGGCTGGGTGGAAATCCCTGTTTCCTAACCAGAACATAGGCGATGGAATCCCCAACGGACCTCCCATTGGACCTCCCCAACCCGCTAGACCATCCACCATGGGATTATCTCATGTTGGGGGGGCATCCCATGTAACTCAACCTTCATGGAGTCAAGCGTATCCAAGTTCTGTTAACCCCACGCCAGGCCAATCTAATCCTGGAAACGCACCATACGGGATACCCTATCCTGGAAATCCCTACACTCTATGGAGGAAACAACCTATTTTACAACATGGACCCCAACCAACTATCCCTCAAGCACCACCACCCCCGATCAGTCCTCCCCCACCTCCTGCTAGAGGCGGCGGGCCCCCACCTAACTTGGAGGAGGTGGACCTCTCCCTTCTGGTGGAGGTCCACCCCATTTTAACAACAATGGCCTCCACCCTTTCGGCGATGGTGGGAATGGTCCACCACCTCCCCCTAGGTGGAGACGGCGGAGGACCACCCTATTATGGTGGAGGAGGACATTTACCTTCGAGTGGTGGAGGTGGCCCACCACCCCCTCCAGGAGGAGGTGGTGGCAGACCTAATTACTATGGTGGTGGTGGAGACCCTCATCCTTCCGGCAGTGGAAGTGGTGGGGGCCCCCATCCTTTTGGCGGTGGAGGTGGTCCACCACCCCCTCTAGGAGGAGGCGGTGGTGGGTCACCTTATTATGGTTATGGACCCACACCTCCTACCAGTGGTGGTGGCGTACCTCCACCCCCACCCGATGGTGGCGACGGACCTCCACCCCCTCCCGGTGGTGAAGGTGGACCCCCACTTTATTGGAATGGACCATCTTATGGCGGTGGACCCCCTTACGGTCCGGGCAACACACCCCCCTATGGTCAATTTCTTCTTGGTACACCTTACGGTCATACTGGTCCTTACATGCCTTATCCGTATGATCAATACGCACAGCCTAGTCCACAGCTGCCCTTTTTGGCTACCTTGGACCTACCTAACCTATCTCGTTTAACTAACGAACCCATTTACCACGGAACTAATTGGCCACCTGTTCCAATGAAACTTCCGTCTGATATCCCAAAATTTGTTGGCAAGCCGGGTGAAGATCCTAAAAACCACATGATGACTTACCATTTATGGTGTTCATCTAATTCTTTAATGGACGACTCGATTTGTCTTAGATTATTTCAAAGGACTCTCACCGGTTCGGCTGCCAAGTGGTACATCGAGTTACCACCCCACTCTTTTCCTGATTTTGGTTCTCTTTCCATGAACTTTTTGACTCATTTCCAGCTGCCTATATGGTATGAAACTGGTACCGAGCTTTTAACCTCGCTCCGTCAGAATACCGCCACTCACATTTCTGATCACATTCATGAATGGCGAAGGAGACGTCATCTCATTAAAGCTCCTATTCCAGATCAACTCCTGACAGACTGGTTTACGAAGTCCCTCATTCCTGTCATAGCACGAGATGTTGCCATGGGAGGTGTTGTCACTGAAGAATAGGCCATTGCACGTGCCCATGTGCTAGATTTAGTTTATACTCAATCTGGCACATTGTTTGATATTCTTCCTGACACACCTTGTGACGCTAATGACCCCACGAAACCACTTAAGGGACCCCAAGCCGATGGCATCATTGGATCTTTTCACATCCAACCTCCTCATCAAACTGTTGGTTCTTCGCACCCCCAAGGTTCGTCCCCATTACCAACACAGGCTAGTCTCAGTACCACCAAGTCATCCGCTCCTACTTTTACTGAAGAAGTGAATTCTGTCTCATCAGCTTCACCTCAGAAGTCTAGCAGTAAGGAGAAAAACAAGGGAAAACCCAAGAAATATTCTGCCCAGCAGGAACAGAAAAGCACTCCTGATGACATCAAACAGAAGCGAAAGCTCAAGTATCCTTGTTTATTGTGTGGAGATGATCACTTCTCCAAAGAGTGTCCCCATATAGACAAAGTCCAAAAGTTTCTTAGGGGTAAACCCACTCCTGTAGTCCTCAACAACCCGTTTCCTGCTCAAAACCAACAGATGATTGCTCAACCTCCCCCCTCCCAGGGGGAACCATCCAATACTGCGCATGTTCTCATGTTGCATAACAAGACGATCAATTTGAGCACTCGCTCGCGACCATATGACCCAGTCTCTTCGAAAGAACCTGTTGGAAGTAATACTGAAAAAGCTTCCAACTCTATACCTGATGTCACTGTACCGTCAACTTCTCTCACCATTGAGAATTCTTCCTTAGGATTGATATTGCGACCGCCCAAGAGAACGATTAGAAAAACTGTTTTCAATCCTAATGCTTGGGCAACACAGAATTACAATATCATAGAAGACTTGGCACAAGCCCCTTGCGCCATGTCCATGCTGGAAGTTTTGTAGAATTGTACTAATCAACACAAAACTCTCCTTGCAGCAATTGGTGCAGTTGACCTTGATTCTTCGAATACCATCATGTTCCGACTTGACTACTTCAAGCCGAGGCTTTCCCATCATCTCGCCTTCCAAGTAGCTGCAAACATTATCGAGAAAATTGTCCATCGCACTCTTTTGCATGAAGGCGCCTCTACTTCTGTCATGTCGATCGCTTGTTGGAGAGCCATAGGCTCTCCCGAATTGAATCGTTCTCCTACCACATTGAAAGCATTTGACGGACGTGGATTTCAACCTCATGGGCTCTTACAAGCTCTCGCAGTCGAGTTGGGTGGAAAGACTATGACCATAAATGTGGAAGTGGTCTCTGCCCCAATAGATTATAATCTCTTGCTTGGTCAAAATCAGTTTTACGCCATGCAAGCGGTAGCCTCTTTAGTCTTCCGCATAGTACAATTCCCCCATCAAGGATGAATTGTTACCGTCGACCAGTTATATTTTTGCACGCCGGACACTACTACTCATCCTAGTGACCATATCCCTTCCATTGGAAAAACATCAAAATAGTATGAGAGTATAGGGGTTGGCCTTTTGAAAGATTCATCTCTGATGGGCATTTTTCCCATTTCAGATCCCCCTAATCATGTTTCCTTGGTAAACATGATCTCTGCAGAGATTTCATCTCACTCCACTGATACTTGGCTTGTACCGGATGAAGCCACAACACACCTGATTGAAGATGCCATGCCTCTTTCACCCGTTGAATGTATTTACGAGGATATCTAATCAGCACTAGAGGACCACTTAGTTTTGGCCTCTCCACCCTGTTCTCTACGATGGGAATCATCTCTACCTGATCTCTTACTTCGGACATTTCATTCCGATGAGTCCATCATGGAAGTTATGAATGTTGATGATGGTCCGTGGGATGATCTCCATCATAGGTCGTCTTTTCTTCCACCATTGAAGTACATAGAGGACAACATTACCACCATCTTTTCACCTGATATCTACCCATTCCCTCAATCTCCCATACTTACATGTCTTTCGAACTCTGAGGGAAACCTAGCCAACATTGCGCCTACCACCCCGGTAGACATTTCTGTAAAACCTGATGTAGTGGAACACATTCGCATAGGCCAGAAGTGTTCCCCTGAAGAAATAGCCATTGTTATGGCCTTATTCAAGCAATTTCGAGACTTGTTCACTTGGTCCTATGAGGAGATGCCTGGGATAGACCCCGCAATTGTTTCTCATGAAATAAAAACCTATCCTGACATCAAACCTGTATGTCAAAAGTTGCGACTGGTACACCCCCGGAAGACTACAGCAATCAAGGCAGAGATTGAAAAGCTCTTAAAGGCTGGCTTCATCTATCCCGTCCCATTGACGGATTGGGTCTCAAACGTTGTCCCTGTGAACAAAAAGAAGGGCACCATTCGCATCTGTGTTGATTATCGGGACCTTAATAAGGCTTGTCCAAAAGATAACTACCTGACCCTGTTCATCGACCAGATCATCGACAATTGTGTTGGGAGCGTCATCTTTTCATTCATGGATAGCTTTTATGGTTACAACTAGACGGAGATCAACCCAGCCGACCAACATAAGATGACCTTCATCTATCCTTGGGGGACGTTTGCATATCGCAAACTCCCGTTTGGCCTTAAAAACACTGGCGCCACATTCCAACGGGCCATGTCGTATGCCTTCCATGACATTAAGGACTTTGTGGAACCTTACCAGGATGATCTCCCTGCTCATTCAAAGCAGTGTGAGTTCCACATGGATCATCTGACGGCCATCTTCCTCACATGCAGACAGTACAGTATCCGTCTGAATCCTCATAAGTGTATCTTTTGCATAGAATATGGACACCTCTTAGGGTTTATTGTCTCGAAGGATGGGATCCGTATCGATCCCTTAAAGATGGAGGCCATTGTCAACCTACGACCTCTGACTAACGTGACAAAACTTCAAAGTATCCGAGGGAAGGCGACTTATTTACGGCATTTTGTTTGTAACTTCGCGGAGACGACTCAAGGCTATATGAAGTTGCTTAAGAAAGACATCCCGTTCATTTGGGACAACCAAGCTCAAAAATATTTTGACAGCATCAAACATACCATCACGCATGCCCCCGTCATCCAACCGCCAAACTATTTCCGAAATTACATCTTATATCTCGCTGCTTCTGTTACTACTATCGCCATGGTTTTGGTACAGGAGGATCAAAACGCCCAGGAACATGTAATATACTATGCAAGTAAGGGTCTCACTGGCACTGAAACTACATATTCCCATGTCAAAAAACTTGCTTTCGCGGCAGTCATCACCGTCCAAAAGTTCCGACACTATATCTTGCTCCACACCACCACCATCATCGCAGAATCGAACCCCATGTACCACGTACTCACACGTCAGGTGCTTGGGGGAAAGTATTCACGCTAGATTGTGATACTACAAGAATTTGACCTTCTTTTCGAGAAATCCAAGTCTAAAATGTCTTTGGTGTTTGCTGAGCTTAATTGTGACCTTCCCCATCTTGATGTAGAAGTTGAGCACAATGATTATTTTCCGGACGAATCATTGTTTCTCATCAGTATGATTGATTCGTGGTATGGAGATATTTCATTATATCTTCAAACCCAATGCTTCAATCTTGAACTGTCTCGCGACGACCGTCGTAGAATACATCACCATGCGAAGTATTATCTGATCATAAGCGATACTTTGTACCACCGTGGCATCGATTCAATTCACTGACATTGTCTAACTCATGATGAGGCTGAACGCGTTCTGAATGACTGTCACGCTGGGGCATGTGGAGGTCACCTATCTGGGATGGCTACAGCCCAAAATATCTTGCGTGCAAGATATTATTGGCCTACTATCTTCAAAGACTGTATTGAGGCCATGAAAAGATGTCCTCCATGTCAACACTTCCATATGAAGAAGCGCACCCATCCCGCCCCATTACACCCGGTTATTTCCGTGCGCCCCTTCGCAAAATGGGGCATTGATTTTATGCACTGTAAGCCTACCTCAGCCGGGGGGCATAGTTACATCATAGTAGATGTGGATTACTTTACAAAGTGGGCCGAGGCAATGCTTACATACGAAAACGACGGTAAAACTGCTGCACTCTTCATGTTCAATCATGTAATAGCACGGTTTGGAGTTCCGCAGGCGATAGTTATCGATCATGGTTCTCACTTTCATAACCATATGGTTGATGAAATGAGTGATAGATTGGGTTTTCACCATGAAAAATCAACACCTTACTACCCACAGTCCAATGGACAGGTCGAGGCCATTAACAAGGTCTTGAAAACTATGGTCCAAAGGATGGTAGGTATGCATAAGTCCAACTGGCATAACATGCTCTTTTCAGCATTACGGGCCTACGGAACTTCCATTAAAACCGCCATAGGTTTTACTCCTTTCCAATTGGTGTATGGATTGGATGCTGTACTCCTTATAGAGTGCAAAATCCCGTCTCTACAACTTGCGGTCGAACTTCTTCCTAAAACTACTGCCGAGGAAGAACGTTTCCTATACTTATCAAAACTTGACGAGTCCCACCGAGATGCTGCCCTTGCTAACGAAGCACACAAGAAATGCATCAAAGCTCAGTATGATAAGTCAGTAGAACCCCGTATCTTCAATGAGGGTGACCTGGTCCTCACATACGACCAGAGGCATGATAAACTAGGAGCAGGAAAGTTCGAGTCCATGTGGCATGGACCTTACATTGTCAAACATGTTTTGGAAAAGGGAGCTTACGAGCTTGAAGACTATGATGGAATCTCTTTGGGTGAACCCCATAATGGGATTTACCTGAAGAGGTACTATGCTTGAACCTATCATGCATAGATTCTCTTGTATATATACTATACATGGCATGCTTTTGTGTTTTTGTGTGGTGTGACGTGTTTATTTTTTAGTGTCTTTAGATCTTATTTCCGCTTCTTATACCATGTTCTGTCTGTGTGTGAAGATGGCAATGTGCTATGGATTTGTGGAAGGCGCCAGCCGAAATACCCTTAACCTTTCCTCGACAGCCTGGGTATTGTATTCCCCAACAGGAGAGCTCATCAGCTCAGGAGGAAGTTGCCTCGGATTTGCAACCAACAATGTCATAGAGTATCTGGCGGTAATTGGAACCTTAACCGATGCTACTTCCTTGGGTATGAACCACATTGTCATCCAAATGGATTCTCAATTAGTGGTTTCCCACCTCAACTGGGTCTATGCTATCCGTGATCCTACCTTGCTCCGTCTCTTCAGATGAGTACAACTCCTGGAAAGGTCATTTGAATCCATTCAATACCTACACATTCCACGAGAGTTAAACATAATTGCTGATTCGATGGCCAACTTCATTCTAGATTGGTACATCGCACACACATAATACTCATAATATGTAAAAGCATTCACGACATGTAAATAATGTATTGTATAAAAGCAAACATATGAACAAGATCACATCATTCATCATTTTAAAAAACACATAATGTATAAATCGCCGAGAATGTCTGTATATATATATCATCAAAAGTAGTGCTAGTACAAAAATTTGAAGCACGAAATATTTCAGTAAGTCTCTACAAAAATCTAAAGCCTCGTAGCTTTCAGTAGTACAAAATTTGAGGCTTCCAAGTCCTCAGTACAAGTATAATGACATCATCAGGCCTGACGCCTGGCCTGTACACCCCCACGACGGATAACTCTCTGTCGCTGAGTGAGGAAGCTATCCACAGTCCTCACTACCTTGCGGAGTAAGAAATTGAAGCGTATCGACGCCCCAACTCCAAACCTCTGCATAGGTCTCGGAAGGTCATCCACTACTGGCTTAGGAACATCCACTGTCAACTAGCACAAGTTCCTGTACACCTCCTCCATCTCCACGATGGTAGCATGAACACTTGGGGGCACGACTGCTTCCCCACCTCTATCTCTCCTCGCCAGAAGAGAAGCTCCCATGGGCCATACGGGGCCCACATCTGCACACACATGTTATATACTTGTCAGCACTGCATAAAAAAAATCATAAATATACAAAACTGAAAAATACAAAGGTTTTTGTTCTTACCCATGTCTCCCCATGCTGCACCCTCGGGCAACACCAAGTCAGGATCCTCTCTCAAATCTGTACCACCATATGGGTAGTCCTCAACCATGAGTAACTGGCCTTCTAGCCAGCTGAAGAACTCGCCACCAAAGCTAATGATAGGACCCCTGCCATGGCAGGCCATCACCTTTTCCCATTTGAGCATGTGGGGATATCTAGGCTCCCTGTTATCTAATCACACCTATGGGCACAAGAGAGGGATCCGCTCCAAGAGGAATGATACCACGATCAATCCATATCCAAACTGCTTGAGCTCTCCTAGCCAACACTTGGTTAGCTGAGCTCGGACATTTGTGAGGAGACCCTCACACCAGTTGAAGATCTGGGGGGACATACAGTCCTCCACATAAAGCGTCCGAGTCCGAGTGTCCATGTGTGGGGCTTGGCTCCCTGCCACTCTAGTAATCGTGAACAATATGGTATGCAGTCGGTGGTCCAAAACATCCCTGATAAGAATCTTCCCATTGGAAGATCGAGCAAGAGCGGTACAATGCTGTGACACCATGTCATCGACAGTGCGATCACTATCCCGTGTTCCAGTGAGAGCTACAGGGTCCCCTCTCTGGGACAAACCAGTAAGAAAATAGATGTCCTCAAATCATTCACGCACTCTGGATCATTGGCAGCTTGTACGTCTTCCACTTCGTGTTCTCTTTCTCGCCACTCTAGAACCATGTTTTCTTGCTAGCAACCTGCCAAAATGGGCATTTAAACACTGTTAGATCCTACTTTAACGACAACAAGTTCTCCTTTTTGGGTTTAATTTGATGTTTGGGAAATGCATCTCCATCATCTCAATATGATTTTGCACACAGTGCGATGACGTCGCACCCCACGAATTCAGGATTTGCACTGAGTCGGTCTCGTCATAGTTCCCAAAAAGGCAAATTGTGACGAGCCGAAGGCAAAATAGCCCTCCATGAATTCACCAAAAAACTGAAAATTTGAACCTAAAATCAAGATCTAATCCACTAGAAAGTTGTTGGATGAAGTTTAGGCTTACCTGCTCCAGACGGTGGGTGAAGAGGTGGCTCGTAGCTCCCGAAATCGGTGAAAGAAGTTTTAGCTCCAAATTAGCACTTCTGCTCCCAAATTGGCAAATGAAACAATGGTAACTATTTTTGCCCCATTTTTCTATTTATAAATGAAAAAGAATATTCCTTTTTCAAATATTTGATGCTTTAGGGTCATTTACCATAGTTTTAACCATTTTTTATCATATTTGGGACATTACCGGACTATTTAACCTAGTTTCCGAGTGTGTAGGAGCTGTAAGTGGTCTTTTTGTGCCGTTTCTTGTATCACAATGGTCATCACAGGTATGAACACTCCCTTGAATGGTTTGTTGTTAATTTTGCAACGGTTAGTTTGTAATTATTTCGTGACAATGAGTTTACTCTTCGTTTGTTCTCGTGCTCTTGAAACTATGAGAACAATATCGAGTTACGATTTATCACTTTTTCGGGCTCATTAAACTCCAATGGAAAAGGACACCCCCTGGAGTCTACCGTTAAGCTCTTTTCAGGCTCTCAAAAAATGAAAAGATTGCCAAGCGAACTTGTCACGTTCACGCTTGTTAAAGTATTTGAATGGTCGTCTTCCTGGTGATAGTTTACCCCTTTTTCGGACCAGGAGGCACTAATTATGAAAAAGTTATATTCCAGCTGATCATGATTGTAAGAGCCTCTCCCGCGTTGTTTTACACTTTTTCGGGTGATGAGGCTAACTTTAATAAAAACGACCATTGGAGTCTTCTATAGTTCTTTTTAGACTCTCTAAACATGAAATGATGACTGATTTTACCTTTTATGGACTCGTTAAATTTTCACATTGAAGGGCCCGTCATGGGATGAACCCCTCCTATCCCAGGTTTGAAAAATATTTGGGATTGGACTCATCTATGAGATGAGCTATACCAAGCATCTAGTTACCCTCATCAAGCTCGTAAAAAACACATGAGGCACTCATCATTCATGATGGGGAAAAAAGGAAAGCATTTGTAGTTACACTTTTGTCAGTGGCAGTACCTAGTCATTCTTGAACATGGCACTCATTTGCATTTGCATACAGTACTTGGGTCATCTGTTTGTCTATGAGTCCCCGCTTACTTTCTGAGTCCTGTTACTCCTTTGAGTCATTCAAAGAAAGATTCCATCACCAGTTGCATTAGAAGTTTGCGTCATACTCATTATGTCAATACTGCCAAGTCACGCCATGCCCATGTTCAATAACACGTCTACCATTTATCATCTGCAGTCAGTACACCCCCCACCATGTCGGTCTACTCCAAGTCAGTCTCACATGTTACTGCACCATCTGATCCACTCTACACATCTTTTGTCGTTTTTCGTGTCTATGATGGGGGATTGATCATGGCCCTCCTTCGACAGATTCATCTTTGTTGACTTCAACACATCATCCAAAGATTGAATCTAGAAACCAACCAAGTACCTTGGCCCTCCATGCCTCAATGGTAGGTTACCTCACTTTCAACATGAGTTTCCATCATTGAATCTTGATTGAAAGATTTCATCTTGCATTCGAATTCAACTCATTTATTCATGCTTGATGATATGTACTCTGATACCTTGGGAATCATTGACATTAATGGTGATCTCCCTCGCACTTGTTAATGGTTTACATCAATGATTGGCAATCAAGTGGTTTCTACTATGTTCGACGTCAAGACATTTGTAATCACATGAATAGATTCGTATCATTGCGGATTGAACTTGAAGACCCTGGGAAGTCATTCTTTACCCAGGTTGTGATGGAGTTTGTATTGAGTCATATCACACAGATCCACATTTGTATTGGTCGTGGCTGTGTTATCATCTGATCATGGATCTACGCTTGTGTCTAGTAGCCATGATTGTGTTCAGTCGATCATTACTACCATGGATCTGCATTGTATTGGTCGGCAACCACGTTGTGCATCATATGAGATTGTCAGTTCAAAGTCAGTTGTACTGTAGCAGTGTCCTTTGTCTGACAAGTCTATTGCCATTTATTCTATCAAAGCACTTCACCTGTCCATCTTCAACATCTTCATGCTTTGGGGGGCATTCTGTTACACCCAAAATCTACTCATCATGAGATTCAGTGTACACACCCCTGAAGATATCTTGACTAAGTAATTAACTTGGGAGGATTTGTACCGATTTGTACCAGGTTTTGAGAGGTCATCGCAGGTTGCACTCATGCAACATGCGACGTTGCAACTTGCTTCATTGCAGGGTGCGATGAAGTCAGTTAATGGGAAAAAATAGCTTCTTCGAGCTTCTTCTCGAAACTTGCTGACTTGGGGCCCTATCCCTGACCTCTAGGGGAGTTGGTACTCGGTTCCTAACACCTTGGGAGGATCCCCTATCTCTCTCCTACCATATCTCAACCTATCCTATCCATACCCTATCCACTTAGTCCTATATAAGAGAAGTTCTACTCCTCTCCAAGGGGAGGAAGGCTATGGTGTCTACATGCTAGTGAAATCACTCTTGAGAGATCCCTACTCATCCTTGAGAGACCCAAGCTTCCTTAGGAGGAAATGGCAAATGGATTTGTTGGAGAAGGGCTGTAGCGTTAAGCCTTGGTTGTAGTTCTATATCTCTGTTATGTACTTTCCTATTTTTACAGTAATACAAATGCTTTCCACCAATATTGTTCATGTGTGTAATGATATTGAGTAGTCTACCTGCTTAACTGTTCACTTAGATCTGTTAATGTATAGATGCCCTTTACTTGTTTCTCTTGTTTCTTGTCTTGAAAGGTCTTGTAGCTTGGATCTAACGGCCGTGAGATGTGGAGCAGCATTCCAGAGAAAGGATTGCGAAGTGAAAGGTAAGACATCTAGTACTTGATCCTTAAGTAGATCTAGGAAATGCATTCGTAGCCTGTCTTATTTGTTCTAGACTCGCATTGAGCTAGGGAGATCTAGATCGCATCCACTTGAGTGGATTGTCCATCAAACATGAGGCAATACTTTGGTTGCCTCCCTCGCGTAACCTAATTAAAATTCAGAGCCTCCAAGGGAGAGCCACTTTTTTATGACGCTTCGTAGTGAATTATGCTAGTCTTACCAAAGGTTTCATGTGACTATTGAATAAGGACACACCATTTATCTAGGATGAGCGAGCCCAACTGTCTTTTGACAATTTGAAGAAAGCTTTGGTATCACCCCCTCTGCTTAGTCCACCCGACTTTGCTAGAGATTTCCTACTTTATGTGGCCGCGTCACTTGAGACAATTGGCATGGTCTTAGTTCAGGTAGATGATGCACTCCAAGAGCATGTCATCTATTATCTTAGTCGAAATTTAGTAGACGCTGAACTGAGATACACTCATGTGGAGAAGTTGGCACTTGCGACTGTCCATGCAGTCCAATGTTTACGATATTACATCATGCTTAGGAAAACCACTGTTATAGCACATATCAATCCAATTCAGTTCGTACTATTATGACGTCTTATAGGGGGGAAGTACAATAAATGGATTGTTATTCTTCAGGAGTTTGATCTGGATTTTGCTTCGACGAAGTTGGTGAAATCCTTGGTTTTCGTTGAGCTCATGTCATATTTTCTGCGACTTGATGAGGACATCGTCCATGAAGATTCCTTTGTGGATTAGCATTTGTTTCTTATCACGTCCTCAGACCCTTGGTATGGGGATATTATCGTATATCTCCAAACTTTGAAGTTCCCTTTGCACTATTCACGGGATGAACGACGGTGTGTGAGCCACCAAGCTAAAGATTATGTCATTGTTGGTGACACTTTGTATCATCGGGGAAAGGATTCTATCCTCTGTTGTTGTTTGAATCATGAAGAAGTAGAGTTAGTGCCGAAGGACTGCCATAGTGGGGCATGTGGTGGTCACTTATCTAGGCTTGCGACATCCCAACGCATCATGCAAGTAGGGTACTTATGGGATTCGATCTTTAAATATTGCAAGTAGGGTACTTAGGGTACTTGTCACCCTTGCTAGGTGTTTTCTTGAAATATACACTCGCATCCAGCACCCCTTCATCCGGTCATCATTGTCGGTCCCTTCACTAAGTGGGGGGTGGAATTCATGGATTGCAAACTAGATTCGGCTTGGGGGCATCATCATATCATTGTGGTCATGGACTACTTTTCCAAATGGGATGAGGCCATGCCTACCATAAAAGCTGATGGTGCTACAGTAGGCCCCTTCGTGTTCAATCAGATTATCGCTCAGTTTGGTATTCCGAAAGGGATTGTGACTGACCATGCAGTCACTTTCAGAAACAAAATGATGGCGGATTTGTCACTCAAGCTTGGGTTTCGTCAAGAGAAATCATCTTCTTACTACCCCCAAGCAAATCGTCAAGTTGAGGCAGTCAATAAGTCCTTAAAGACCATTCTCCAACGTACCATCCAACAAAGCAAGAGCAACTGGCATATTATGTTATATCCGGCTTTGTGGGCATATCAAACCGCAGTCAAGACTGCGACCGGGTTCTCACCATTTCAGCTAGTGCACGGTGTGGAGTCTATATTACCGATTGAATACGAAATCCCTTCATTAAAACTAGCCATAGATATCTTTCTTGATACGTCAGATGTTGAGCAACGTTTGATCCACCTTGAGCAGCTAGATGAGCAGCGTTGAGATGCTGCCGTGGCTATAGATTCCAACAAATGTCGTGTCAAGGTTCAATAAGATAGTTTTTCCATCCTTGACAGTATGCTGAAGGTGACTTGGTCCTCTTGTATGACTGAGCTAAGGAACCCCTGGGGGCAGGTAAGTTTAACCCCATGTGGCACGGTCCTTACATAGTGAGGCGTGTCCTTGAGAAAGGAGCCTACGAATTGGAAGATTATGAGGGGAACGCCTTGAAGGAGCCTAGAAATGGGCTCTACCTCAAGCGGTATTATGCTTAAGCTTCTAGCTCGAGCTAATACTTTTGTATACTATTGTATAGTTGCTTCTGTACATAGTTTATATTTCTTTTGGTTTTTTCGGATCTGTTGATTCACTTCCATTTGGTTGATAGATGTTAGCAGAATCTCCTGTGTTCTTAGGATTCACGGATGGTGCTAGCCGTCATACACAACAACTCACTTCTGCTGCATGGGTTATTTATTCACCGGACCATCAGATTGTGTCTTCAGGAGGTGCCTGTCTCGGTCCCACATCCAACAATGTGGCTGAGTATAGTGCCGTAGTTGAGCTACTTCGGGATTCCATTTCGCATGTGATCCAGTCTTTAGATGTCCACCTAGATTCACAACTGGGTGTGTCTCAATTGAATGGCCGGTATCGCGTGAGGGATCCTACATTACTATGGAGGTTCTTAAAGGTAAGACTCTTGGAGCGTCATTTTGTTTCCATTACATACATTCATGTTCCAAGATGTTTTAATTATGTATCTGATGCATACGCTAATTATGTCCTAGATTGGGATTTGTCACATTAATAAAGAAGCACACAAATAAACATTCATTCACACATTTGTACATACACATATAGTAGAACCGGAGAACCATAGTTTTTTATAAGTAACATGTCCAAAAAGGTGGTGTCACAGTACAAAACTGGAGCCCATAGCTCTCAAAAATATACATAATCGATACAAAATATGGGACTCGGAGATATCTAAGCCCTAGGAGGAGGCCTAGCTTCCTTGACAGGATTATTCTAATAGTAGTAGTGAACTGCTTGGGCTATGTGCCTCACTAGTCGCACCCAGGTGCCCGGTACTCCCACAACATGTCACTGCATCGCCTCTGGCAGATGCTCCACCTCAATCATGGGTACTCTGTTGGTCATACAAGACAGGTTGACCCATACGGTCTCTAATGTGTGCTCTGCTGCAGCACCAACTACCTCTACACCCCTTCCCCATCGACGATGTTTTCTGAATCCTTCTAGTCTTTGCGGACCAACATCTGCGAACAAACAATGGAATGTCAATATGTGATACTACTTCAAAAATATTTTTGCATTTTCATATATAATAAAAAATACCACAAAATTAAATATACAAAATGTAAAAAGATAACATACTGATCTCTTCAAATGCAGCCCCTGGAGGAAGCGACATGTCGCGATTGCCATGGAATTCTATCCCGGCATATGGGTAGTCGTCAATGGAAATGACCTGCCGATCCCACCAGTGGAAGAACTCATTTGTATATGGTGATGCCTGTCGGCCACCACCCTATCGCTTTATTACCTCGGCCCACCGGGTCAAGGTTGGGTCAGGGAGACTATGCGAAGGGACTTCAACCCTCGGATTGAGCCCTGGAACATTCTCGAAGAAAAAGCTACACAGTATACTTCCATATCTGAAGTTCTTTTCCTGCCCACGCCTGCACTCTGTTAACTAGGTCTTCATAGACACCAGTAATGTTGTGCACCAGTCATATACTATGGGCCTCATGCACTCTGAGGCGTAGAACATCATCGGCCTCGAAGCCTGGTGTAGAGCTACTGAACCTATAATCCGGACGAGAGTGGACACTATGATCTTCATACTCAAACTAACTATGGACCCAATGGGTACCTGAATCCCCACCTTTTGGGTTCCGGGAGGACAGTACCGTTCTATTTAGTTGGGAATGGTGATCCCACCACCTATAGTGCGAGATCAAAGACTATTCACCTCCCCTCAGTGGGACAACCCTATAATGAAATATATGTCATCCACCTCTAAGGAGAGTGTTTGGCCATCCATGTTGAAGTTCTGTGTGTCTACGTCCCAGTAGTCTATCAACCGATGGAGCAATTGGTTTTGGGCCCTTAAACCCCCAATATTCCAGAATTTTTAAAGGCCACATGCTTGTAGTGCTTGCTGTGCGGGCAGATATTAGTGGACCATCTCATCCACAACATCATGCTCTCTTTCCCTCCACTCTAGAATCATCTTGGAGGAAGAAACAAAAGATTTTTTAGATTTTAACATTTAAAAAACCAACCTCACGGCCATATCTGCGGGAAAAAGAGTAGATAGGGGCGTCTACCCGCAGTCAATGCATGCGTTGACCACGTCTAGCAGGACCTACCCATGACCCACAGAGCTGTAGCCCGCGTATAGCGCCGTGGAGGAGTAGCGCTTGCCTAATAAAAATAATGAACCACTAAAAATTGAAATAAAAGATATCAAATGAAAGAGGGGGATGAGATGACTAACCTGCTCCAGACAGTTTGTGAAATGGACCACAATTTCCAGAATCAACAACTGAACTTTGGAGGTGAAAACTAACCAAAACCACTATTTGGATGAAAATGAAAATGAATTGGTAAATAGTAATTTATTTTTACTATTTATAGTTTTGTAAACCCACTTTTCTATAGTTTTCACCATTTTAAGCTGTTTTGAACTAATGAAATGTCTTGGAGCACTATTTTGAACAGACTTTTCCGATGAGAGTTGAAATTTTGACCATTTCGTGCCTATGGCAGGTATATTTCACACCCGTCATATAGGTTAGATGTCATTTTCACCTGCATTATGCATTTGACCATTGACCATTTGTCATTAACCCTAGGTGTGACCCTGCTTTGTAACTGACACAGAACCTTCACATTATTATAGAAGTGTCGTTATTTAGGGGTAGGGCTTGTCCAAACATGCGTGCCCTAGTTAGAGCCTTGTTATGCCTTTTGGCGCCCATGCCGTTTTTTCTGCCTAGGATCGGGAGTCCTTTATAGTTACGCCATGACTTTGCGATAAAGAATCATACTCTACTTTGTCTTATGCTGGCCATCTCCCATAAGGACTCCCCCATTTTTACCAAGTTGTGATTGCATTGCATCATCATGCTTGCCGCTTGATCCTTGTGTTGGATCCCACTTACTCAATTGTTAGCCTGGTGCCTGAGCACTTCACTTGTCGAGCCTTGCAGAGCTTTCATTTTACTTTCGCAATTTGATGACCTTTTGACCCTAAGGGAACACCCCCCGAGTGTCCACAACCTACACATGCTTCCTTGCATTGATCATAGGTATGTTCCACTTCTTGCGACTAGTCTGCTCGCTATTTGACACTCGTTCCCTCACTTGTTGTACTATAAGCAATTTTATTCCTTTTCAAGATTTTCAAATATGAAAAAGACCAAGAAAATGAAATATTCCAAAAAGCCGGATGGGAGAATATTTACTTCTTTTTGTTGGCAGCTGTTGTGTCGCCTTTGAATAGAGCATTCATTCCACTCCATCCATTATGAGTCGGGACTGTAGTAGGACTTTAGGAGAGGTACTCATTTCTTAGATTTTACTCCACCGGCTAGTTAAGATTCCATTCATTATGGAGCCCTTTTTTGAAGCCTCCTGCATCGCACAATGTTAATATCATCTAGTACTTGAGTCTATGCTGCCTGAGTCTATCCATTTGCTCATGCTCTTGTTCAAAGGAAGTCCTAAAACTAGAGTTGGCCACTCCTCATATCTCTTGATTATTGCATGTCGGCCATCCTTATTGAGTCAGTCCGTTCATTCGAGTTCTTCCAAATATTTCAGCGTAGTTGTTACCTCGTGCTGGTTGATGGGGGATGCCTTAATGCCCTCCTTCCAACGAGTTTCGTTCCTTTGACTTCAACTCATTTATTCTGTAATTGAGACTTAGAGTTGGTTGAGTACCTTGAGGCTTGCATTCATTAGTGTTAGGTTCTCTTGCCATCGACAGTTTTGGGAATACATCAATGTCCCCTAATCGATGGATTCATCTTAGTGTTTGACCTCAACACATTTATTCACACTTTGATGATTGTATTCTATGCCTTGATTCCCATTTTCATTATTGGTGGGTTATCTCACGTCTGTTAACGGTATACATAATTGTTCGGTAATCAGACAATGTCACATCAAGTTCAACCTCAACACCTTTATTCATTTGATGGGACTTGCACCGCAGATGATTTGTGTAGAAGACCCCAAACGTTAGTAGCATTCAGTATGATGCTCTTGATCGTGACTATACTTATGAGATCTTATTTCTCGTACATCAATAGTCTGTACCTCCAGTACTACACCAGTTGTTTCCTTTTCAATAGAAGACCATATCTTACTGTATGGGTCATGGCTATGACCACTCACGACATACATTCACTATATACTTCCTATCATGGCCATTGTATCAGATTGTTGTATTGTACCGACATGTATTCATAGATATTATTGTATTATGACGAGTGAGATACTCTCTCGATTTGTGTCTCCATCACTCCACTTCTTAGATTTATAATGTATTTCTTCCATTGTAGTACCTTCTCTGACCTCCCACGTTAGGGGGAATCTGTCATAGCGTAATTTTCCACCTTGTGAGCATCAGCATTGATTGGCCTTCAGGATCCATTTCATTGACTTAGATCTATCATTTTTCCTCTAGGAACACACAAATCCCTATTTTTGTTCTTGTATGCTAGTTGTTCCCCTATTGCCAGTGTACACGCAGGATGTTCCACTATAGTCCGTGGACACCAAGTTAAATGGTAAAAACCAATAAATAATTACTTTTTACTCTAAAAAAGTGGTCTTAGGGTGGCATTAGGTGTATGGAAGGGAGGAGAAAGAGAAAGCGAGATAACTCTAGTGGATTTTTTCCATGACTTGAGTCTACACTCATTGATCCTTGTTGTTGTGAAATTCTTATGTTCACCTACCAAAATCCTTTAATAGTTTGAGTTTGCCATTGCATGGGGGATTTAAGTGGTGGAGGCACAAGTGGAGAGAACTAGTTCTTGGTTCATATTGGTTTTCAGCAAGAGGTCGTTTATTGTACTTCTTGTTATTTATTAATGGAAATACCCATTTTCTCGTCCAATTGATGTTGTGAATATTGTTAAATTAAATTGGGTTATATTCACTTATGATATCATGGATCGTGCTATTGATTATGCTAATGTCTTTGACATGTTATATGCACTTGCTTGTACTTGTTGTTGAGACTAATTTGCAGGTTCAAGTGTAGAAGTTGAAACCTCAACGGGGATCTACTTCGAACATCCGATTGAAGGTTGGTATTTTTTCATTATCTTAGCATTGTCATTTATATAGCATTGCATTGGGAATTGAGTTAGTTTCTGGTAGTCAGCTGTCTATTGTGGCCTACCCCAAGCCATAGGAAGTTTTCTCCATAAGGCTCTCTCTCTCTCTCTTTAAACCCCCAAACCCCGATCTCTTTGTCTCTCCCTTATACCCCTAACTCTCATATCTCTCTCTCTCTAAAGTTCTATCCTCCAATCACTCTCTCTCTCTAAACCCATAGCCTCCAATCTCTCTCTCTCTCTCTAAACCCCTAACCTCCAATATCTCTCCTTCTAAATGCATAACCACCAATATCTATCTTTGTCTCTCTAAACGACTAACCCCCAAACTCTATTTCTCTCTCTCTCTCTAAACAACTAACCCCAATATCTCTCTCCCTTTAAACCCCAATTTCTCTCTCTCTCCCTCTATAACTCCCTCTTTATCTAAGACCCTAACCCTTACCCCCAAATATCTCTCTCTCTCTATCTAAACCTCTAACCCCCATTCTCTCTCTTTATAAATGGCTAACCCACAATATCTCTCTCTATCTATTTCTAAACCCCTAGCCCCAAATCTCTCTCTCTCTCTCTCTAAATCCCTCACCTCTAATCTCCCTCTCTCTCTATTTGTCTAAACCCCTAAAGTTTGATCTCACTCTCCCTCTCAAACCCCTAACCCCCCCATCTCTCTCTATCTCTCTAAATCCTTGACCCCCAATCTGTGTGTGTGTGTGTAAACCGCTAATCCCAATATGTGCATGTGTATATGTCTAAATATCTAACCCCAATCTTTGTCTTTATATAAACCATTAACCCCCAATCTCTCTCTCTCTCTCTCTCTAAATCCCTAACTCTCAATCTCTCTCTCTCTCTCTCTCTCAAATCTTAATCTCCAATATCACACACACTCTCTCTAAATGCCTGACCTCAAATCTCCCTCTCTCTCTCCCTTTAAGGGCATAACCTCCAACCTCTCTCTCTCTCTCTCTCTCTAAACCCATAGGCTCCAATATCTCCATTGGTGGGAAAATCTACCCTATAGCAAGGAAACTAATGCTATCAACTTGGATGGGGTGACAGGTAAGTGTATTAAATGTATTGCAGAGATGTTTATGAAAAGAAATGAGTTACAGATCTTGAGAACATACCTCTTAACGGGCGTTCGATCCTAGCTTTATTTGATCCCTCGCTCAGTCCTCAAATCCACCTTCAATTCAGTAAACCTGCAAGACATACACCTTTCTCAGCGTATCTTGGACAATATATAAAGTTTGAAAGAAACAAAAACAATGTTTAACATTCGATATTGACCAAAATAGATCCAAATTAAGATGTTATTTCAGAACACATTTAAATTGGAACAAGAAAGACACTTCAACCTTTATTTTCAAAAGTAAAACTGATGTACAAGTATACCTGACTTTATGATAGGCTCCTGCAGCTTGATTCTGGGCTCTTTCTCTTCTCTGGCTTGGATATCTTCAGCATCATCTCCTCCAATGCAAGCTTCTTATTTAGATCTCTATGTTTCTAAGTTTCTCCATTAATCCATCTAACCTTTCTCTTTAGTATTCCTTGTATTTATAGGATTAGAGAAGTAGTTCAGGTCGATGTATGGTTATGGAGGAAGTTGGGGAAGTTGGGAAACTACCAGCAACTAATCCTCCTCGTGAAATTAATTATTTTTTAATCATCTTTTAAGATGTACGCTACTATTTTTCAGTGGAGTAGCGTTTAGGGCACCACTTTAGTACTTATCAACTAGCGCTCATCGAATTTTAAATGCTGAGCGCTACTATGCTGAGAAGGAGTAGTACTCATAAGGCTTTGGGCGCTACTATTATACACTGGAGTAGCATATGGGCGCTAGTCTCTCTAGGTAGAGTAGCCCTCATATCTCAAAATGATGTTTTTATGGTTTTTCCAGTAATGTCAGGAAATAGAGTAAGTCAAAGTATCATCTATGGTCAACATGCTCCTCCATCCAAGTTGTCCTTTTGTGTGATCAACAGCTCAAGGTGATCACGAACGGAGAGGTGCAAGTTTGACCTATAACAGATACCCCCTAATGTGTGAGGTCAGAGGGAAACGATGGCTGAAATACATTATAATCCAAATCCAGAGGAGGAGCAAAGAACCGCAGAAAACAAGTTACAAGAACACTTGCAACAAAGATCAAGGTCAGCTAGCAATTACATTTTTGACATCATATAGATGTGCAGTGTGGTACAAAATGATCTCCGATACATAACAAGGAGATGTATATAAAGCATGGCCACTTGGAATACAAGCGTGGATCCATGTCAAACTAAGAGGTCATAGCCATAACAACAAATTGGATCTATGTCTCATGGAGAGCCAAATATAAGTGGGGCTCAGTCTTGCGCAACTTGGGTGATAACATAATCAGGTAATGTCATCCAAAATCCCAAGGTCTTCATCCACAATAACTCTAGGTACAAACCCTAACCATGTGAATAGATGAGCTGATAGTCGAACATGGGGGGTATCGTTTGATTACCGGTCATTGATGTATACCGTTAACAAACACGAGGACTTCCACCGATAATGATGATGGGGTACAAGGTACCAAGTACGATCCACCAAGTGTGAGTAGATGGACTTGGAGTCGAACACTTGGGAATCCTGTCGAAGAAGAGACATTGATGTATTCTCATCATTCAACAGCGAGGAAAATTGCCACTGGTGACTGCAATCTCCAAGGTACTAATCGAAACTCTAAACTTCTTTCCCAGAGTAAAATGAGTTGATGTTGATGGGAAGAAGTTCGTTAGATGGGAGGCCTTAAGGAATCCTCCATCATCCAAATCGAGGAACACTCAACTGGTAAGAGCTGATATGGAATAATATGTAACAAGACTGACACTAGGAAGGCCAACACATGAGGTCAAGGTAAACTGCAGAATGGCCGACACAGGGTATATCCTTGAACATTGAGCACGACACAAAGTGACTCAGGCAGTTTCTGACATAATGGGGTAAATAATAATCCTGAAATGTAAGAGACATTATCAGACCCTCCATATGGTTGGAAGAATAACCAACCGGGGGAGTAAACAACTCGGAGGAAAGGTTCACCCTGAGGTCAAAAACTAAACCCAACTGAAAAGATAGACTCAAGTAGGTGGCGTGTTCAAGGATAAAACTGACTGAACTGCCTTTGACAATGAAGATATGATATGTATTTCCCATTCCTTATTCTTTTTAGATAAAATAATACCTTTCTTGTTGTTTTAATGAGTCCAAGAAAGAATGAAAACTCAGTAGGTCCAACCATGTAAAAATTTTAACGAGCCCATGGGAGGAAGACTCAGGACCTTCTTCATTATTTATAGAGTTCGAAGAAGAGATAGAAGATTACTCTATATTACTGATCTCTGGATTTTAATATCGAGCCGAGATCTGTTCTTGCTCGTCAGTGTTTTCAATTTTAAGGAGTCTGAAAAACTTAAACAATAAATCCATATATCTGCTCGTGGATTTTAGTATCGAGCCCAAGCAGATTAATGCTTGCCGGTGTTTTCCTGTTTATAGAGTCTGAAAAACTTAAACAATCCTCTTTTCACCTATCCGTGGATTTTATATCGAGCCCGGATTGGTCTGTGCTCGGCGGTGTTTTCTTGTTTATAGAGTTGAAAAACTTAAATAGTCCTCTACTTACCCTCTCATGGATTTCACATCGAACCCGAGTAGGTGAATGCTCGCTTGGTATTTTCATATTTAGAGAGCCTGAAAACCCTAAAGAAAGGCTCCAAAAGGTCCTTTTTTGTGCAGTTAGTCTCCTCCCCCGAAAAAGTATAAAACAATGAAAGGAGAACTCTTCTAGCGCATACAGAAGTATACCTAGAGTATACCTTTTCCGTAGTTAATCCACCTAGGCCCGGAAAAGGGATAATTCTATACCTAAGTGGATGAGCCTTCGTTTACTTTAACGAGCTCGAAGAGGACAAGCTTGCTCGGCAATCTTGTTTAGGTTTAAATAGTCCAAACAAGAGCTTAAAATGACTTAAAGTTCAGCTTCTAGGATCATAGTTTCATACTCTGCCAAAACTAGGTCTCCAACAAAATATTAGTCGATGCGTCAAAAAATCTCGAATGATATATGAATTTGAAATATTTAACTAGTTGACAAGGTTTATCATCAAGAGTTTTTAAACTTAGGAGATGAATCCTACAAGAATTAAATGAAAATTGAGCTTGGATTAGTAGTGTACCATATGTGTGTTTCAATTGATTAATTAGGTATTTTTTGAAAATTTTGAAACTATAGAAAATTAAACAATGGTGGGTAAAAATCAAACTCTAATTCATATATAATTTCATTTTTAAAAAATCAATTTCCAAATTGTTTTGTAGGGCAAAGATTGGGGCAACCTTTTGCAATTTCAAATCTCCGTGGCGATCAAACCAAGCATCCAAACAACGTTTTTCTTCCACCAAGTAAGTTAGAATTCATCCTACTTGCATTTTCATGGTTTAGTTTTCATTTTTTGAGCAAAAAATTGCTTGCAACGTGATGCTCACATCTTTTGCTGCGCGGGCGCTACTGTGTAATAGTAACAGTAGCGTGTAAACGCGATGGGCGCTACTGTGCTTAAGCAGAGTAGCGCCCATACGTGACTGTGTAATATACACAGTAGCGCTCACACTTGAAAACCTATATACAAGCGCCGAGACTCAAAAAAATTTCATTTTTTGTGCAGGATGGTTCTTCAATGGAGGGAGAGAGAGCATGAGGACATGTATAGGTTGGCCATGCAATATCCGGCCATGCTCCATGCTCTCCGAAGATGCATTTTATTGAAGTTTTACCGAACCGTAAACATGAGGGATTTAAACAAACTGTTTCGAAGACTTATTCAGTACTGGGATGTGGATACCAATACTTTTGTCATCCGTGGGAAAACTTTGGAGCTTACAGTTGATGACATATATTTCATTACTGGTCTCTCCCGGAGAGGAGATGTAATCAATCTGAAAGGGTCTTCTCGTGTGGGTGTAAGATCTGTGCAAGAGTACGTGAATACATATTGTGTTGCCGGAGCAGAGAAATCGGGAAACCAAGTCTTGATTTCAACATTGATGGCCTCCCTTTGAAAGTGATAGTGAGCATGATCAATCGAGTGGCAGGTAGTTCCTCACAACACTTAGCTTCCAGGCACTCAATGCATATTGGTGTACAATGCTTACACGATCATGTCTATCATTGGTGTACTAGTTTACTGGCGAACATGAAATCTCAATTGACAGGCTGCAAATCCGACACAATGAAGAATTTTGGGTACGATAGTATTTTGTGTACTTTCTTCTTTGAGAGGATGCCTGCTATCAGTTTGGGGATGCCTCTACCTCAGGTTAACCCCTGTGAGCCCAGATTAGGTCGTTGGGGTGACATATTCCTCTGCCAGGGTGGTGGGGAAAGTCATTATTGTTACCATATTGATGATTTCTGGGGGTGGTGGGAGAGGCAAGTGCCCGCTTTCGAGCAGTTTCCATATGCTGGATTGGATTTCCGTCATGATCCAGAACTGGTTCTTCCTCCAGGTGAAGCATGGGGAGATATTGGTATGTTTAAATTTTGAGAATTATTTAATTTTTTCAAACTTTTTCAAGTATTTGATTTTTATGAATGAATTTTGAAGTGTTAATCAAGTGTCATATGCAGATCTTGGGCCTGTTTGTCCTGAGGGACATCCTACCATCTTTGTGAGGCCAGCTGATATTGCTGCAGCAGATGCTATGTTGGGGACCTTGGAGAGAAAAATGAGTCGGTTGACTCACGAAATTCCTGCATGCCGTATGGATCAGATACCTGTTGATATGCAGGAAGATGTTGTTGGGGTGCCCCCGGCATGGCTTAGGGTGCTGCGGAAGATAGCTAGGCTAGTCATATGCTATCGCAATGCAGTAGATGATGATGATGTCCCTCCTTCTCCATAGGAGAGAGATACATTCCATGTATATATTTTTGAGGCTACTATGCCCAGTTTTTGTACTCTTATGACTTGACTTGATAGACTTGTGACTCAAAAATCATATATTTTTTGATACAGTATCGGTTATTTACATGCGTATGTGTTTTATGTGTGCAATGTTGTTTATGAAAATGTATGACGCAAATGCCAGTCTAGCACATAGTTTGCTAATGAATAAGCTAATGTGTTTAAACTTCTTGGAATGTGTTCATATATAATAGAATCAAATTGTCTTTCCAAAAGTCTAACTCGTAGAAACTGACGTAGCAATCCAGGATCCCTAATCTGATAGACACCTGTTAATTGAAATACAATTAATTGTGAGTCAAGTCGTACCTCCAAATGTGAAATGCCATGATTGAGAGCATCTCGGAGAAGTTCTATAACTGCACCGTATTCAGCCATATTGTTCATGGTAGGACCCAAACAACCCCCCCCGAAGAGACAAGTTGGCCGGCGGGTGAATAAATGACCCAAGTTGCTGCAGCCAACTGACAGGTGTGGCGACTGGCACCATCAACAAATCCTAAGAAATGTTCGGTTGACATCTGGTACACAAAACCAAAACACACATAAGATCACCTAACGAGCATAACAAAACTAGCTTTACAAACATATACAGTTATGTTACAAGAAAAAGTACTTTAGCCTAAGCATAATACTTCTTCAGGTAGGATCAATGCCTAGATCCTCCTCGTGAGGTCGGGCAAAGGTGTTGTGGAAATCATGGAAAAGATTGGTATACGGAATAATCTCATCGAGATAACAGTCCGTTTCAAAAAAAATGTTTCCACTGACCCCAGTGAAAATGTTCACCAGCAAGGTATTCAATCTATTCCCTTCAACAAGACCAACTTGTGAAGAATTGGAATTAGTATTTTCAATGGGTGTTGGACAAAATTCACCTCTCTCTATCAAATTAAGAAAAGGAAACAAGAAGGACCCAGGATTTGTATGTTCACAAGGATGGTCTAGGTCGGTCATGGCTTCTACCATTTCCTCCTCAGAAGGTAAAGTAATATCTGTACTGTCAAGAGAGTGAATCGGATCCGGTGACTGAGTAGTAGCATAATCCATATTTGACTCAACAGCCACCAATAGTCAACATATGTTCTGTTGCAGTTTGATAAGAATCCAGGTGGGTAACTTCTGCAACAGGGGTGGGCACGGAGGGGTTTGTATTAGTTGGGGGAAACCCAGAATCAGTTGTGAAACTAACCGTGGAAGTTTCAGATGATGAACATCCCTCTATACCAACGAATAAGGTAGGAGCCGGTAGGTCAAAAGTGCCAATTAATGACCCATAAAGTCCTACTTCTAAACTCTCACTAACCGGGGTGGTTTGATCAATCAATGGAACTGTGGTCTCCGAAGAAGTCTGATTGTTTCTCTGAGTGAAATAAAGTTGATCGACTATAACGATCTTACCTTCAAATGGGAACATAACCACTCGAAAAACTGTCGATGCAATGGCTTGCATGGCATATGTCTAACTCCTGCCTAATAACATATTGTAATCAAGCGGAGCATCCAGAACTTCTACTTCTACAGAAATTGTCTTATCGGCCAATGTGACATCAAATGATGGAAAAACCCCATGTGGAAGGAAAGTTCTGCCATCAAATGCAGTAAGCAGTGTGTTAGAAGGGGCTAACTCGGGGGAACCTAGAGCTTTCCAATAGGAAATTGACATTATGCAAGTCGACGCGCCCTCATCTACGATAGCTCGTCTGATGGTCATTGGACCATGAACAACTTCAATCTGAAGTTCAACGTGGTAGGGTAACCGATATTTGACATCAGTCATATCAAATCGCGCAGACATGTTAGAGGATTCCATACTTCCAATAGCTGCCAGAAGTGCATTCCATTGTAAAGGACAACTTTGCAAGACTTGTAAAGTAGACATGGCACAAGGAGTCTGGGCTAAATCTTCAACCACGTTGTAGTTGGAAGCGGCCCTAGTGTTGGGATTGTGCAATGCCCATTTCAAGACACCTTTCAGAATCTTGGGCATTGGGTCCACAGTTATGTGGAGTGGAGTGGATGATTCTAGAATCTCTTTATCCTTTTTCTGTGCGTCCGGGGTATAGTTCCTGTCTCTCGTTTGTAAGAGTGCATCCCAATTAACCATGTTAATAAAAGTTTGATCAACCGCAGCATGTGTAGTGCCCCCAGTGTTGGAGGTGCCAGAAGTTGAGCTCTGCCCTTTAGGGAATGGATCTTTCGGGACAGCAGGCTTCTTTTCTCTTAAGAGCTTCTGGGCTTCTTCAAGCAGAGGGCATTGGTGAGTAAGGTGGTTCTGCTTGCAAAGTTTACAAGGGAAATTAACCTTCTTTTCCTCTTTGTTACCCTCTTCGACATTCTCTTTTTTGGGCTTTTGTTGGTTCCCCTCTCCTTTCTTGCCCTTCTTTTTGTTATTGGGTTGCCGAGGGCCCTTTTGATTGTTCTGAACCTAGTTGACAGGCTCAGAAGTAGAAGGAGAGGTTGTGATAGAAGAAACATCTGCAGTTGATTGTTTGATAGATAAGGCATGAACCTGTTTGGTCAATGCTTCGAAAGCTGCAGAGTCAACTGAACCCACTATGCCGTCAGCATGTGGTCCAGGTTTAGGTCTACTCAGATCGGTATTTGATCACGGTGCATCAGGTATAATCTCATACAATAACCTGGATTGTGCATAAACGAGATCTAACTACTGGGTCCGTAGGATGGCTTCTTCCTTGTTGGATACTCCAGATGTAGCTACTTCCTTAGAAATATAAGGAAGGAGTGATTTCAAATACCACTCAAGAAGGAATTCTGGAGGTATGTTGGCCTTAATGAGCCTCTTCCGTCTTCGCCACTCCTGAATGTGGTCAGATAAATGAGTGGCTTTATTTTGCCTAAATGTAGACAAAAGGTCTGTTCCGGCATCATACCAAACAAGAAGTTGGAAGTGATTCAAAAATACAGTCGCGAGATCCCCAAAATTAGAGAATGTAGCTGCAGGTAACTCAATGTACCATTTGGCTACAGCACCGGTTAAAGTCCTTTGGAACAATCTCAATCTAATGGAATCCTTCATTTAATGAATTCGAGGAACACCATAAGTGGAAGGTAGTGACATGGTCACCAGGGTCTTCACCTGTTTTGCCTTTGAACTTTGGAATGTTTGAAGGTAACTTGGTAGGAACTGATGGCCACGTAGCATTATGACACACTGGATCGTTGGTCAGTTTGGAAAAATCCGGCAAATTTAAAGTTGCCAAAAATGGTAAACGAGGCCTGTAAGACGAAACTTGATAAGTTGGGGTCGAAAAAGGGGAACCACCTATAGTTTGACCCATGAACTGCTGGTAAGGGTTTCCCCCAGCCGTTTGTTGATAAGGGTTTCCCCCAACCATATGCTGATAGGGGTTTCCACCTACCATCTACTGATAGGGGTTTCCCCCAGCTACTTGTTGGTAAGGGTTGACCCCCGCCATCTGTTGTTGCATGAAAGAATTATTGAAATTTCCCCACCCATATGAAAGTGGATTAGTGCTCTGTGGGTTCGTCCGCTGTGGCTGGGTGGTAGCCCCACCATATTGCTGGTTAAAAATATTACCCCCTCCCCCTGAAAATAAGGAAAAAGGGACATTACCTACATGCATATTACATTGATTCATGTTGTGGCCTGCAAAGGTATTGAAACCAGTGGTAGCTGATGTAGACAGTGCAGTCATGGTACTCATGACCGACACGGTTGCAGAAGCACTTGGTCCTACAGTAGGTGTGGAAATCCAAGTACTAGGTATCTGATATAACAGTTGAAAAGCAGGAGGTGGTGCTAAATTGGCTGTACTGCTAGGTCCAACAGTAGGTGTAGGGATAGATGCCATCATTGTTGAACTTGGCATACCTAATGTACCAGTATTAAAACTGAAAGACGGAGTAGACACAGAGGTTGTCTGTGCCTGACTCGGCGTAGCAGTAAAAGAAGGATTTACTGTGTTAGTGTTCATACCTAAGGTGGGAGTTTGGGGAACTCCCTGTTCACCTCCTAGAGTAGACATCAGATGTCTGGGCAAGGAATTATCTGCACTGTAATGGGGCTGCTGGAAACCAATAGGTGACAGAAGCGAAATTCTAGTATTGGTCAAAGGAGGATTGAAAGGAGTGCTATACTCCGCAGAAGTAAGATCTTCAACCTCAACTGAACTAAAGTGTCGTTGATCTGGGGTACCTAGTTGTGGTTCCTCAGGAACCTCTATTTCAAGGTTTTCTGTTGCAGTTTGTTGTTCTTCAGGAAACTCAACTTCAAGTGGTTATTCCTCAGGAATTCCTATTTTAGGATTTTCCGTTGTAAAAATTTCCTCAGGAAATTCAGTTTCAGGATTAGTTTCTGAAGAAACACCGGGGTTTACCCACTTCCGTCTAGCTGGCTGTAAAGGTTCTGTTCTAACTGGTGGAAGGTTTTGAAACCTTCTTGATCGACGAAGTTCTTGATTCTCCGTGATTATAAATATAAAATAACAAACTAGAACCTAGTGGCCATTACAGCTAGGGGGCAAATAGCACGCCAACTAAAAAGTCCTAAGTATGCAAACCAGGAAAAAAAAGATGCCTTCTGGAGAAGAGTCTGGGATGATGAGGGCCGAGAACAGATCAACGAAGGAAGAAAGACAGTTACCCGGGGTCCAAAATACAATGAATAAGGGTGCAAGCGCTGGAATCACCCAATCGCCCTCCCAAAGACCTGCAAGGGATTTCCTCCCACGTCTGTCTTAGGTACAACAGATATACCCTCTGCTGTCACCTATGTATGAACCTAAAGTCAGATACTAAGGATACCACAACACCGAAAACTCCTAGGGGAACAGTCACCATCCGAATCAGAAAGCGTGGGTAGGGTAACTAAGCCCGAAACTCTAAAGAGTCCCCATATGCGATCCAATCCTGGCGTATGCTCGAAACAGAAAGTAGGAGGAGTATTCCCAACAATTTGATCTCACAATGACCTACTACATAGATCCCAGGCAAGCTTTGAGTGAAATGGATTTACCTGTGATAGTCCAACTACGATTTTTGCGTAATGTGTGATCTTGAGTGGTTTAAAGTGATTTAAAATCAAGATCCTAACCAAGACTAGTTGGTGTAGTGTATCCCTAAAAAAGAAAAATTGTTTCTATTTCATTTTATTAAATTTTTTTTTAGGGCTTTATTACTCAAAAGGTAGTGCTTTTGTGTGGCGTGGTTGCAACAGGAAAACAAAAGTGCATAAATTCAAACTTTCTACAACAAAGCTCTTTTTATCTTTTCATTTACTTCTTTTCCAAACTGAAAAACTGAGCAAATCTACTTAAATCTCTTTTTGTTTTATTTTTTGAAATTGTACAAAATAACCTATGCTATCTTGTAACAAAAAATAAGCCTTATTAAACTTAAACTACCAAATTTTTTTCTTTTTCTTTTATTATAAACGAAGAGAGCTAGAAACATGGAAAGCAAAATAAGACTTGTGTGCAATGTGTAAGTATGGCTAAAAATGGTTCTTAAGCTTATAGTTGTCAAGGCACTAGCTCAAAAAAGACTTGATCTACAGGTTTTTTGCAAAGAAAAAGCCTCTAAACTTGGAAACAAAGTGGGAGAAAACAAAAGAAATAGATACAAGAGGACTGACCTAAAGCATCTAACCCTAGCAAGACCACAATGCCAAGTAAAAAGTAGACAAGCAAGCTGCCACTTACCCTACTAACACAAAGAACTGAGAAATGAATCAACCTAAAGCACTTTAGATACACTTGAAACCAGAACAAGACAATAAGTCCAGGAAGATTGGAAATCAACAAGTTCGGAAGACACCCTAAAGGCTCTAAAATGGACCAAACCCTAAAACAAAGGATAGGATGAGTAAAGAGAAGAAAAATGTTGCCACAAACAACAGATACAAAAGTATGCAGGTTTGTAAACCAACAACATACAGTCAAGGCCTAAAAAGTGAAAGTGCTCACCAAAAAACACAACCTAGTCTTCCAAAAAGTTATAAACAGTCCAAATGTTCCAAAGGTAAACATGCGATTCAAAATATGGAAAAAAGAATCAAAGAAAGGTTCTACGACTTAAACAAAAGTTAAAAACCTCATACACCAGTCAAGGAGACCTAAAAACAAAGTCAACAAACCAACAAAAGGCTAAAAACTCAAGCAGAACACTAACAAAAGGCTTCAGGAAACGTACCCTACTGTGCAATAGGGAAACTCGCGCCCCTGCAGAGATGGGTGCTACTGTATGTATAGCACAGTAGCGTATGGGCACTACTGTATGTACAATAGAGTAGCGCTCATATCTCAAAAGCTTAAAAACTGACTTTGGAAAAAGACAAAAAGACTGATGGAAGCAGAGAAAAACAGGCAATCGATACCTACAGGGTTTCTCAACACATAAAAGGAGTCAAAACAGTTCTAGGAAGATAAACAAGAAAAAGTTTCCTAGAGCAAAACACAACTATCCCCAGTGGATTCGCCAGTCTGTTGGCGGGAAAATCTACCCTATAGCAAGGAAACTAATGCTATCAATTTGGATGGGGTGACAGGTAAGTGTATTAAATGTATTGCAAAGATGTTTATGAAAAGAAATGAGTTACAGATCTTGAGAACATACCTCTTAACGGGCATTCGATCCTAGCTTTATTTGATCCCTCGCTCAGTCCTCAAATCCACCTTCAATTCAGTAAACCTTCAAGACATACACCTTTCTCAGCGTATCTTGGACAATATATAAAGTTTGAAAGAAACAAAAACAATGTTTAACATTCGATATTGACCAAAACAGATCCAAATTAAGATGTTATTTCATAACATTTAAATTGGAACAAGAAAGACACTTCAACCTTTATTGTCAAAAGTAAAACTGATGTACAAGTATACCTGACTTTATGATAGGCTCCTGCAGCTTGATTCTGGGCTCTTGCTCTTCTCTGGCTTGGATATCTTCAGCATCAACTCCTCCAATGCAAGCTTCTTCTTTAGATCTCTATGTTTCTAAGTTTCTCCATTAATCCATCTAACCTTTCTCTTTAGTCTTCCTTGTATTTATAGGATTAGAGAAGTAGTTCAGGTCGATGTATGGTTATGGAGGAAGTTGGGGAAGTTGGGAAACTACCAGCAACTAATCCTCCTTGTGGAATTAATTATTTTTTAATTATCTTTTATGATGTACACTATTGTTGTTCAGTGGAGTAGTGTTTAGGGCGCCACTTTAGTACTTATCAACTAGCGCTCATTGAATTTTAAATGCTGAGCGCTACTATGCTGAGAAGGAGTAACACTCATAAGGCTTTGGGCACTACTATTATACACTGGAGTAGCGTATGGGTGCTAGTCTCTCTAGGTAGAGTAGAGCTCATATCTCAGAATGATGTTTTTATGGTTTTTCTAGTAATGTCAGGAAATGGAGGAAGTCAAAGTATCATCTAAGGTCAACATGCTCCTCCATCCAAGTTGTCCTTTTGTGTGATCAACAGATCAAGGTGATCACGGACGGAGAGGTTCAAGTTTGACCTATAACAATCTCTCTCTAAACACCTAACCTCCAATCTCTATCATTCTAAACCCATAAACCCCAATCTCTATATCTCTCTCTCTAAACCCCTAACCCCCAAACTATATTTCTCTCTCTCTAAACCCCTAACCCCCTACAATCTCTCTCTCTCTCTCTCTCTCTCTAAAGTCCTAACTGCAATCTCTTTATGTATCTGTCTCACTCTCTCTAAACAAATAACCCCAATATCTTTCTCTTTATCTCCCTCTCTCCCTATCTCTAATCACCTACCCCCCATTCTCTCTCTTTCTAACCCCCTACCCACCAATCTCTCTCTCTCCCTATAAAAATATAACCCCCAATTTCTCTCTCTCTCCCTATAAAAATCTAACCCCCAATTTCTCTCTCTCTCTCTCTCTCTCTCTCCCTTTATCTCTCTATAAACCCCTAACCTCCAATCTCTCTCTCTCTCTCTAAACACCTAAAACCCCATGTCTCTCTCTCTCTATGTCCCAACCCCTAACCCACAATCTCTCTCTATCTAAACCCCTAACACCCAATATCTCTCTCTCTCAAAATCCTAACCCCCAGTCTCTCTCTCTCTCCAGAACCCTAACCCTCAATATCTCTTTCTCTCTCTCTCTCTAAATCCCTAACAACCAATCTCTCTCTCTCTCTAAAAGACTAACCCTTACCCCTAATCTCTCTCTCTAAAATCCAAACCCCCATTCTCTCTCTCCCTCTCTCTCTCTAAATCCCTGACCCCCTATCTCTCTCTCTTTATCTAAACCCCTAACCCTTACCCCCATATCTTCTCTCTCTATCTAAACCTATAACCTCCATTCTCTCTCTCTCTCTCTCTAAACCCCTAACCCACAATATCTCTCTCTCTCTCTATCTCTTTCTAAACCCCCACCCCCAATCTCTCTCTCTCTCTCTCTAATGCCCTAACCTCAAATTTGTCTCTCTTTCTAAAACCCTGACCCCAAATCTCTCTCTCTCTCTCTCTCTAAGCCCCTAACCTCCACTGTCCCTTTCTATCTTTCTATATATCTATATAAACCCATAAATCCCAATCTCTCTCTCTCTCTCTCTCTCTCTCTCTCTCTAAACCCCTTACCCCCCTCTCTTTCTCTAAACCCCTAACCTCCAAACTCTCTCTCTCTCCCTCTATACCCCTAACCCCCCTCTCTCTCAAAACTTGTAACCTCCAATCTCTCTCTCTCTTTCTCTAAAACCCTATCCTCCAATCTCTCTCTCTCTAAACACATAACCCACAATATCTATCTGTCTCTATCTGAACCCCTAACACCCAAACTCTCTGTCTGTCTCTTTCTAAACCCCTAACCTCCAATCTCTATCTCTCTCTCTCTTTATCTAAACCCATACCCACAATTTATCTATCTCTCTAATACCCTAACCTCATCTCTCTCTCTCTCTCTCTCTCTCTCTCTCTCTCTCGCTCACTTTAAAACCCTAACCCCAATTATCTCTCTATTCTCTCTCTCACTCTATACCCCTAACCTTGAATATCCCCCTCTCTCTAAACCCCTAACCTCCATTCTCTCTCTCTTCCTTTCTATAAACCACTAACCTCCAATATCCCCCTCTCTCTCCCCTTAATCCCCTAACTCCCCCTCTCCTTGTCTATCTATCTATCTATCTATATAAACCCCTAACCCCCAATCTCTCTCTCTCTCTCTCTCTCTCTCTCTCTCTCTCTCTAAATCCCTAAACCCCCCCCTCTTTCTCTAAACCCCTAACCTCCTCTCTCTCTCTCTATACTCTTAAACTTCATCTCTTTCTCTCGAAACTTGTAACCTCCAATATATCTCTCTCTAAACCCCTTATCCCCAATTTCTCTCTCCCTCTAAACCCATAACCACCAAGCTCTCCCTCTCTCTCTAAATCCCTCACCCCAAACTCTCTTTCTCTCTCTCTCTCTTTCTAAATCCCTAACCCCCAATATCTCTCTCTCTCTCTCTCTCTCTCTAAATACCTAACCCATAATATCTCTCCTCTCTCTCTCTCTCTCTCTCTCTTTATCCAAACCCCTAATCCATACCCCCATATATATATATATATATCTCTCTCTAAACCCCCACCTGCCAATATCTCTCTCTCTAAACAACTAAACTATGATCTCTCTCCCTCTATGTGTGTGTGTGTGTGTGTATGTGTCTAAATCACTAATCCCAAACTTTGCATGTGTGTGTGTCTAAATGGATAACCCCAATATCTCTCTCTATAAACCATTAAACCATAATATATCACTCTCTCTAAACCCCTAACCCCCAATCTCTCTCTCAACACCTAACCTTCAATTTCACTCTCTCTATAAACCCCTAACCTCAAATATCTCTCTCTCGCTAATCCCCTAACCCCCAACCTTTCTCTCTATATATCTAAGTCCCTAACTTCCAACCTCTATCCCTCTCTAACCTTCAACCTCTCTCTCTCAAAAACCCTAACCTCCAATATCTCTATCTCTCTCTCTCAAAAACTCTAAACTCCAATCTCTCTACCTCTCTCTCCCTCTAAAACCCTAACCCCCAATTTAGCTCTCTCTCTCTCTCTCTCTCTCTAAACCCCTAACCTCCAATCTCTACTTCTCTCTAAGATCCCAACCTCCAATCTTGCTCTGTCTTGAAACCCCTAACCCCCAATCTCTCTCTCTCTCTCTCTCTCTCTCTCTCTCTCTCTCTAAACCCATGACCCCCAATCTATCTCTTTGTCTAAACCTATAACCTCCAATCTCTCTCTACCTATAAACCCCTAAATCCCATTTTCTCTCTCTCTCCCTCCCACTCTCACTCTCTCAATGCCTAACCCCCAATATCTTTGTCTCTCCCTAAACCCATAACCTCTAATATCTCTTAATGTCTCTGCCTAAAACCCTAACCTCCATTCTCTCTCTCTAAACATGTAACCCCAAATTTATCTCTCTCACTAAACCCCTAACCCTCAATATCTGTCTCTCTAAACCCCTAACCCCTAATCTCTCTCTCTCTCTCTCTCTCTCTCTCTCTCTCTCTTTCTAAACCTCTAACCCCCACTCTCTCTCTCTCTAAAACCCTAACCTCTGATCTCTCTCTCTCTTAAAATTCCTAACCTCTGCTCTCTCTCTCTCTCTAAACCTCCAATCTATCTCTCTCTCTAATACCCTAATTTCAAATCTCTCTCTCTCTAACTCTCTCTAAACACTTAAACCCCAATATTTATGTCTCTCTCTCTCTCAACCACTAACCCCTAAACCCCAATCTCTCTCACATTCTAAACCCTTACACTCCCAATCTCTCTCTCCCTCTCTCTCTAAACAACAATTCTCTTTCCCTCTCTCTAAACTACCAATCTCTCTCTCTCTCTCTCTCTCTCTACCCCTAACCTTCCATCTCTCTTCCTCTCTCTAAACCCTTAAACTTCAATCTCCCTCTCTCACTCTCTTTAAAAACCCAGCCCCCCGTCCCTCTCTTTATATCTATCTAAACCCCCAACCCCCAATCTCTCTCTCTCTCTCTCTCTGTTTAAACCCCTCTCTCTCTCTCTCTCATTAAACCCCTATTGCATAATCACTCTCTCTCTAAACCCCTATTGCATATTCAATCTCTCTCTCTCAAATACCCTCCAATCTCTCTCTCTCTCTAAAGTACTAACCCTCAATCTCTCTATGTGTAACATGCCCCTTTACTGAAAAATTTTATGTTTGAAGAAAACATTATCTTAACTTTTATTGTAAAGATTTATATTTTGGACAAGTGGCCATGGATGACTGTAATTGCACATTATTATTATTTAAATAAATAAAATAGGAGACACTCACCCAAAGAGACTATTGAAAGAGTGTTTACTGACCCACTAGGTGGAATGGAATATGGGGTAGAAGGCACTGGACAAGTGGCAGCATCATGAACTCAGTAACTAGCTATTGTTATGTGACAACTCCCTTGAATTATGGTCATAGTGCCCTGAAAGATGGGACTGGAGCTTGAGGCTCATTTATTTGGAAACTAACCACTAAAGACCTAGGCATTTTTATAAAGCCATCGAATTGAGCAGAGGCTCACACTTTTTCTGATGAGAAAATTTACCTTGTGATTCTGCTGTATGCACACAAGAGATTCGATGAGGGGAAGCTATGTTTTGATTTGTAGAGTAAGTATGTTCCACTTATGCTAAGTGCAGAGTTATTGCTGAGTGCAGAAAGTTATTTCCTGCTTAGGGTAGAGGTTTGAGGTGTGTGGAAAGTCTCCATTGAATGCTGGAAATACAACTTGAGTGCCTTGCTTCTACATAGAGTCTTCTACCTAGTGGTTCCGTAAACAGGCTTGGGGGTCCTAAGGAGCAAGTGACATTGGCTGCTTCTTCTGGAGAAGGTTGGGAGGAACAGGCCTCTTTGGGTGTTTGTCCACCCTATCTACAGTTGCAGGTTCTACTTGCTATTTCATTTCCTAAGTAGTTATAATTTATTTCTATAACTGTTAAGTTAGTATTCATCAGTTAAAGATTGATAATGCAGAAGTAAATGTTTGATTTTATGATATGTTCATGATCTTGTAGACTGTTGAATAAATATATGAATTGATAGAATTAATGCCTTCCCTGTATTTTTCCACATATTGTTTTCTGTACCGTACTCAAGTACATCGAAGGGAGATTAAAATAGATAAATGATATGCATGAGCATAATAAATGAATAGACTAATTCTGTTATAATTCCCATATTTTCTTATTTTGTTTACAAACTGTAAATTTACATATCTCATATATCAGTTATGGAAGAATTCAATGTTTACTATTTTATTTAAGCAATTTAATGCACAACAGTCGCAGCAATAGAAGTGAAATTTCATGAAGAAGCGATCAAAGATTGATTGAGCATGATTCAGAGCTCCAAGAAACATGATCAGCTAAGGGTTTGTGTTTGAATGGATCCTCCGGAATTAGCTTAGCCGCCTCCCACACTAGATGAATTTGCCTTTCAAATTCTGATAAATTCAACTCAGAGACCGGGAGAAAGATAGGAACCACTGTGTTTTATCAAAAAGACAAACATTCGAGAAGTTGTTCTTACTGCAACTGCGGCCAGAAAAAAAGGAACTAGAAATGTTTGAGTGGGGATTGATAGGTCAAATCACTAGTGATAATAATATGTCCTAAATCTTTATATTGACGGAAAGGAGGTGCAGGGAAGGAGGCTGCAAGAAGCGCGGTTATGAATTCATGATTCGACAATCCTCGCCATGGAACATCATGGTTCAGTATGATTGAAGGACGTGTGCAGCATTACCAATTCTGTATTGATTGAGCCAGCATTACCATTTCTGTATTGATTGATGTTTCAGATGATGAAGCTCTGTTTGGATTTGAATTCAGCTGAGAATATTATGGCAACGGATTAGAGGTTGATCTTCTTGGTCGACTGTCACAATGGAATCAAGAAGATGACGGATGGATTTGAAGGAGGCTGCAAGAAGTGCGAATATGAATTCAAGATTTGACAATCCTCGCCATGGTACATCATGGTTTAGTCTGATTGAAGGATGTGTGCAACATTACCAATTCTGCCATCGTTCTTGTATAGCAATACCGATTCTGTCCTGTTGATTTTGGTCTGCTTCTTGGTGGCGTGTGGAGATTTTGATGGGGCAGGTCCAGCTGGTCTTGCTCTCTTAGCCGTGGATGAGGGTTGGGCATTTTGGGGATGTGTGGGGATCACTGAGGATAGCGTGGTGTTGATTGCAGATCACCGGGAATTGTGGATTGGAGGCCGGTCCATTTTTGTGTTTTTTAATTGTATTTCCGTCCTGTCAGCGGAGTTGTTGATCGTTTAGTGCAGGGGATTGGCATGGCAGAGGACGTGGTTTACACCGGTGACGGGGTAGGTGACAGTGGGAATATTGTTGATGGAGATGTCTATGCTGGGATGACTCGGTCGGGGGTGTTGTCTGGACCCTCCATGACTGGCAGGGGGCCAGAGGTATTTTTTGGGCCTCCATGACAGGAAGGGGGCTTACTCCTCGGACAGGGATCTATGCTAAAAGGCTGACTTAATTAAAAAACCTGCTAAGACGGTAAAACAACGGAAGAGACAGGACCATTTAGTGCTGGGGGTGGATGTTACGATGGAAGAGGCGGAGGATCTCTCTCTCACTACTGTGGTAGGACATGTTCATGGCAGAAGATATGGTCGGGGTTTCCTTCAGCGTTGGGTGGCTGAGCAGTGGAAGTATATTGTGTCATCAGCCCCTGAAGTCTGGGTATTGACGAAAGGATGGTTTTCCTTCATCTTAATGAACAAAGGGGAGGTCGATGCAGTTTTAAGTCGACATTGGTCGATGTTGGGAGTTCCTCTTGTCATGAGAAGCTGGTCCCCATTCTTCGACTCAAAAACAGAAAAGGTTGATAAAGAACCGTTGTGGGTGAAGCTTCCTGGGTTTCCAATGCATTTGTGGAATGAAAATCGGTTTGCTGCGATTAGGAATTTTCTTGGTGAATATGTGTGTTCAGATTCCTCCCATATTGAGACTGGCAAGTACACGGTGGCAAAGATACTGGTAAATATCGATCTTCGGCTGGGACTCTCTGTTGAGATCAATGTACAATCCAAGGATGGGGACTTTGTTCAAATTCTGGATTATGTGGGTGTGCCATTTAGGTGCCACCGCTTCCACGCACTTGGACATATGGTTTCCAGATGCCCTTTACCATTTTGGAATTGTAAGCCATTGACTGATGAGGTAGCAGATGTAGGTGTAGATCCAGTGTCGAAGGATTACTCTCAGGCGGTGGAGGTTGATGGGAGTGGGCCTGCTTTTTACAGGGGGGTCATCTACGATTCTGTGGTACCAGCTGATAGCTGTGGGAGGCAGGGATCAGCGGATTTGTTGCCATCTTTGGTGAACAATGGAAAGGTGATCATTGGGAGTGCGGATCTTGATGATGAGGGGGCTACCTTGGGTTCAGCGACTCCTACTACACAGACTACCTCCAGATTGCAACAGAAGTTATCCATAATTCGACGGGGTTCAGCTGAGAATCCCTCGGGTATGTCACATTTATTTTCACCTGCTGTTTCATTATTTGATGTATTTGATGTTTTGGGGGGCGATAGGCTTGGGTCTCCCCCTCTTGCCCATACTGTCATTCCATGTCCGGTTGCTCCTTGTGTGCTGACTGATGTGGATAGTGCTTTCACGCCGCCCATTGTATCCACCAAACACTCTACCTGCTCTGAGGGTCGAAGTATCCGATATGCTCTTCGAAGTAGGGAGGTCCCTGTCGATGGTATGGGGGGGAAGGGACTTCCTGAATTGGCCAATAGTGTTGGGGGGAAAGGTCGGGGCCGTAAATCCCTTTTGTCTAAAGCACAAGACCGGGCTAAAGTGGATTTAGTGATGGGTACACAATCTTCTATTGAGTGGGCACTTAGAGCAGTGAAAGCCTAGGAAGGGGGTTTGATATGAAAATTATGTCCTTCAACTGTCATGGGTTGGCGAGTCCCATTAAAAAATCGTCGATTAGAAGGCCGGTCGACTTAAATCAACCGGATGTATTACTGCTGCAAGAAACTCTGGGTGGCAGTGAGGATGTAGTACAGGATTTAGAAACTTTGCTTCCTGGTTGGAAGTTTGTTGGAGTGGATGCTCGGGGGCACTCTGGAGGGCTGGCCTTGGGGTGGAAGGTTAAGAGTTGCAGATGTGATTGTTCTTGGGGAATATATTTTTGTATCGGTTTGGAAGTTTGGGATGCTAAGATTGGGAGGATGATCACGGTTCTCAATATCTATGGGCCCTATTTAAATAGAGTTGGATTCTGGGACGCCTTGTTATGTATGGATCTTTTTGATGGAAAGGATGTGATTTTGGGTGGGGATTTCAATCTTACTCTAGGGACTTCTGAAGTGTGGGGGCCTCGGGCTGCGCCGGATACATTAGCAAATTATTTCATTCATGCCTTTTCTAGGAAGGATCTTCTCGACATTATACCATCCAAGTTAACTCCAACTTGGAGGAATAAGAGAGCAGGGGAACATCGGGTGGCTAAAAGACTGGATAGGTTTCTGGTGGCCGATGTGTTGGCACTGGGTGTTGATGTTGTCAGGTAGTGGGTAGGGTCAGGTGGGATATCTGACCACTGCCCCATCTTCCTGGAGTTACGAGGTAGTAGGAAAAAACCTCCCAGACCTTTCAAATTCAATCCTAGTTGGCTGAAGGAGGAGGATTATCTTAAGATGGATCAGGATCTGTGGGTTCATCGACCTCTTGATTCTCTGATACATGCAGGTGCACACTTCCAACACAACCTTAAGTGAATCAAAGAGGCCACTATTTCCTGGGCTCATGATAGAAGGGCGATTGATGATCAGACTATGCGGGATGCTGAGCTGAATATTGATCGGATTCTTAACAGTCGGGGAATGGGATATCTGGATGAACAACAGAAAGGTGAGCTGATGGAGTGGGAATGATGCAGGAATGTGATTCTATGTGAGAGAGAAGAGATGTGGAGGATGAAAAGCAGGGCGATATGGCTTCAGTGCGGTGATGAGAATACAAAGTTTTTTCAAGCATATGCTAAGGGGAGAAAATTCACCAACTCTATTTGGGAACTATCTGACAAAGGGGAACCGGTCTCCAACTTTGATGGATTAGCGGAGTTGGGTGTTAGACATTTTGGTGATTTATTCACGCTCAACCTGGAGCCTCCATTGCTGAGGTTATTCGGGTGACTCAGCTTTTCCCTCGTTTTGTGGGCGAGGAAGATAATAGACTGTTGATGGAGGAGGTGTTGCCGAATGAGATCTCGCTGGTCATGCAATCCTTTCATAAAGATAAAAGCCTGGGGATAGATGGCTGGCCTATAGAATTCTTCTTAGGATTCTATGACTTCTTCGGGGAGGAATTATTGAATGTGGTGGAAGAATCGCGAAAGGCCGGGTTTGTCCATAGCCCCTTCAACTCCACCTTTATAGCCCTTATTCTGAAGACGGACAAGCCTGACAGCTTTGATGAATTCAGACCTATCTCTCTCTGTAATTGTATCTACAAGATCATCTCTAAGGTTATGGCGAGGAGACTCAAGAATATTTTGTCTCAGCATATTTCTTGTGAGCAATTTGGCTTCTTGGAAGGTCGCCAAATACATGAGGCCATTGGAGTTGCCCAGGAAGGTTTACACACACTGAAAGTGCAGAAGCAGAAGGGTGCCATGATTAAGATTGATCTCTCTAAAGCATTTGATAGGGTTAGCTGGCTATATATTCGGATGCTTCTTACTCACCAGGGGTTATGCTACGAATTTATTCGATGGATTATGGCCTGCATCACTACGGTAAGCTTTGCTGTACTGATCAATGGTTCTGCTAGTCCAATCTTCCATGCGGGAAGGGGTCTACGATAGGGATGTTCCCTCTCTCCGCTGCTGTTTCTCCTTGTTGCTGAAGGACTCAGCCATTTTATACTGAATGCAAAAGCTGATGGTTCCTTCCGGGGAATATCCATTTCTCAGGTATTGTATATTACACATCTCCTTTTTGTAGATGACATTTTGATATTTTGTGATGGCTCACGACTGGATATTGATAAGGTGGTTGAAGGTCTCCATTTAGTGCAAGTTGCAGCGGGTATGTTAGTGAATATTGACAAATCTACTATCACATGCTCGAATTTAACCGAGCAGGAGATTCAAAGACTGGCTAACAAACTACCTTATCAGACATTGGATATTGATGATGGATTAAAGTACCTTGGCCTTGACTTCAAACCGAATGCTTATCTGAAGGCTGATTGGCATTGGTTATTAGCAAAATTAGAGCAGCGACTACATGGATGGAGTCATAAATGGCTCTCTCAGTCTGGGAGGCTAGTCCTGGTCAAATCAGTTTTGGAAGCAATTCCGGTGTATTGGATGTCTCTTGCTTGGATCCCCAAAGGTGTCCTGGAGCAGATCCAAAGGTTGTGTTTTGCTTTTCTTTGGAAGGGAAAGAGTGAGCATCGAGCATTGGTGTGGGTCAGATGGGAAAAAATTGTTGTTCCAAAAGCACTGGGAGGATGGGGGTTAAAGAATATTTTTCTGTTTGCAAAAGCATTGGGGGCCAAAGTGTCGTGGCGACTGATCCATACACAAAGTCTCTGGAAAAAAGTGGTATATCATAAATATATTGCTCCTCTTACTCTTCTCGAATGGATCAGGATGGGAAATAAGTCGAGGGCAAATTGCTCTGTGGTCTGGAAAGCAGTGGTGCAACATTTCTCTTTGGTCGGTTCTGGATTAGTGTGGAGGATCGAAAATGGACGTCTCAGTCGTATTGGGCTGGACCCCTGGGTTAGCTGTAGGGGTGGTCATGTCCTTCCTGCGGTCTTGAGGACTTATTTGGCTGCTAGAGTTTGTCATTTTCTAGCTGATATAGCGGATTCGGGATCATCTACTCTTTGGAATCAGGGGTGGAACTCTGCACAACGAATGGAGATCTCTGCAGAACTGCAGGGGGCTTGGGAGGATTTTATGCGGATCTTAAGATTTACCAATATTCGACTGACCAATAGGGCTGATGAACTTATCTGGGATCACCATCCCTCGGGTATTTACTCACCAAAAAATGGATATATCCAGCTGAATGTGGAAGTACATAACCGGGAATTGGTGTGGTGGTGGAAATATCTGTGGAAGTTAAGGTGTCCGAGTAAAGAAAAATTACTCTTCTGGGCTATACTGGAAAATAAGGCACCTACCTGGGACATTCTGCAAAAACGATTCCTCCAGGGTCCGAGGTTCTGTCCTCTTTGTAGGGATGCGGAAGAGACTATAGCTCACTTATTTGTTCATTGTCGGTTTACACAGGCTGTTTGGGATGATATTAGCAATTATTTGGATATTAATATGAGGTGGAGGGGAGAGAGCGTCCTTGAAGCGTTCTATGGGTGGTGGTCATTACACAAATCCTCATCCATCCGGGCATTCCCGTGTATATTCACCTGGGGGATATGGATTACCAGAAATCAGCTCATATTTCATGATAGCAGGATCCTGATGGAGACTGTAGTGGCTCACGCTGTGGTGGTGATACAACATTACACGGCACCTGTCTAGGCGATTAGAACATGACCTGTGCGTGAGGAACAGATTGATGAATCAATGCCGTGGGAATTTTTTGATGGAGCTTCATTGGACCACCGATCAGTGTGTGGAGGGGGGGGAATTCTTTACAAAGCTGAGACCCATTATTATCATCTCGTGGCTGGTTTGGGGAGAGGATCAAATAACTATGCTGAACTCATGTCACTTAAACTGTTGATGTTATTTGCACTTGAACAAGGCTGCCTATCACTACAGATTTTTGGTGACTCCATGGTAGTTATTGACTGGGCAAAGGAGATAACACATTGTCATGTGATGGTTCTATTACCTATCCTGGAGGAGGTGATCCGGTTAAAGCAGTCCTTTAATCACATTACATTTACACATATTTACAGGGAGAGGAATGGGATGGCTGATCAGCTCTCCAAGGAAGCAACGCAGCAGGAATTAGCTCTTGGCATTTGGAGGATTACTATTCATTCACTAGGGGGCACTTTCAGCTATTATCACAGACCTTTTCATGAAGATATTGAGACACAGAATTGAGCAATAGCTCAGTTTTTGTTGACCAATGATGGTTTTGTTCTCCATTTCTGTTACAGTAATAGTTTTTATGTAATCAGATATATGTGGGTACTATGGACAGCAGTGATTGTTGTATGGGACATTAGATATGATGTTAATATGGGACAGTAAATATGTGACAATGTAGGGATCTTAGTGATTCTAATACATGTGCAGAGTGTAATTTTGTTCATCTATTTGAAATAAAATTACGATTTTTTCCGAGGAAAAAAAAAGAAGAAGTGAAATTTCATAAACATCCCACTGTCCTATATAGAACCTAAAGTTCTGTTTTAGGTTAATTTAGTCCTTGTAGAGAGATGGATATTATACATTTACTTACTTTAATTATGTCGATTTCCTTATTCAAAAATATTTAAACATTCTGCAAATCTAGATACTAGCAGAATCAAAATAATTACTATAACTTATCATTGTTATTCACAAATTTAAACAACTGTACAGAAGGTCAAAGATCTACATACATAGCATATCATTATTGTTATAAATCAGAAAAAACATAGAATTAATTTATATATTCTAAACTTTTGTCCTAGACCTTAGCAATTCTCAATAACCATAGAAAAATGTTTTCTTCTCTTTTTACATTGAAAACAATCAAACAAAGAAGGACCTTGAAATTTTTACAAACATACTAATTTGTAGATGAGGGTTCCCAAGTCTCATCCCTAACTAGATACAACATAACTTTAAAGATAAACCCTTCGTCTTTAGAGTAAATCAAATAGACTTCCCATGGAAAAGATCGACTTTGTAGAGGCAGTTCATACATAACATTTTTGGGTTCAAAACCCTAAGAGAACCAAAATAACCTTAGTATCAAGACAGTTCGTAATCAACCTTATGGTCAAACCCTTAAACATATAAACATCAAAATCACTAATAGGGTTCCAAACCAGATTCACTGTACATGCTCAACATTAAAGTATTACAGTCTCATTTTTATTTACCCTGTACACATAAAAAAAGGAGGACTTTCTCAACAGCAAAATAGTCGAATGGTTTAGGTCAAATAATTGTTCAACTAAACATTAGATATAAGAGACCAAGTCTCAACACTCAGTTCAACCTCTTAAACTCTTCAAAATTATTTCTTCAACAAAGACAAGTTCAGAGTTCGAAGTTACAACAAGAGGCATTTAGCCATTGGCTCTTGGCCACCAACAAAACAAAATATTTCATAAAATAAGCTTTGAATTAAGATAACACAAGCACGACGCACCTAAACTATATTAAGTACAAATACCAGAACCCTTCCCATGTATCAAATAGCCAAAGGAGGAACACTTTTAACAATTACTAATACTACTGTCCATTACTGAAATAAACCGTAATTGATCTTTGCACAATGACCAAACAACATTAAATTTTACAGTCACAAAATAGGGTCGAAACCCCAAAACAACATTGAGTTCAAAACCTTAAACACCTCTTTTCCATTAAATGACCAAGGTTTAAACCCTTCAATAGATGTTACATTTCAACAAATAATTTTACAGTGAAACACTGCAAGTAGGTTGAGGATCCCATTCTCCCTACATTCATCTTTTGGTTCATAAAACATTACAATGACGACAACACCTTCAACCAAACAACAAAACCATAGTTTCGGCTAACACCCAAACATTGGCCAACAATTGCCAAGAGAAACCTATAGGAAAACCACCGAGGCTTACCGGTCATTATGCAACACCACCACTTAGCTTCAACGCAGCACCTTGTAGACGAGAAGTACCTTCCAACAACACTTTGACGGTTAAAAGAAATTTTAGGAAGTCGAAATAAATTTACAGATAGTAATAACAAATGGAAATTTGAGACATTACCTTTGTAGAGAAACCTTGGATTGAAACTGAGCATTCCTGAAACCGACATCAATCCTGAGCCACTCAAATAGCCATGACTAGTGCATAACCCTCACTCCTGGCTCGACTCTTAAAACTGTAAGCTAATTATTGTAATCCTTCCATTAGATCACTGTTCGAAACTCATGAGGTGCACTAAAAAACCAGAGAAATGAAACCCTAAAGACCCGCAGGCCTGTCGGCCTCTCTACCACACCACTTCGGAACACTGAGTGTAAATGGTTATGCCATCGAAGTGGTAAGACCAAGAGTAGTTAGGGTTGGCACCAAGTTCAAGGAGACCACATGAAGAGCTTCCACGGAGGTGCCAATAGACCATCCACTCACAAGCACTTTAATACACTTTAATGTGCATATCTACCACCAGCATGTCAACCTGCCAACAAACCATGCAGCAGGGTTATCATTCGGGCTAATCCTTAGTTTTACATTATAGTTTGTGTTACCTGTTATCAAACCATCACACCATTTATCCAAGACACGATACCTTTACATGATGACCAAGTCTAAGGTCCCGACCATCGCCTAGGGGACCTGCAACCATAGTATTATGGTTATATATTAACAATAATACCTTTTATTTCATATTGCCAAACCTTGCATTTAGGCCATTACATAGATTATTATATCGAAGCCTTCGTATATTGTAATAAGACCATAAAAGCAGATATCGCAACCATGTTCTAAACTATTGTTATAATGTGCTAAATAGTAATACTATCTATAGTATCAACTATTGTTATAATGTTCTAAATAGTAATACTATTTATAGTATCAACTTTAGAAGAAATACAAATAGTAATAGTATTAATGAAAAATACTATTACTAGTTAGCCATCGCATATCTTAGTAGCATGCTTAAAATGTATAATAACATCAATCCAGGGTTAAATATAAAATACATAGGATCAAATGACATACATATAACTACACTAAGGATAATCGAAAACTTATGATATGATCCTCGTGTCCTAGACACTTAATACTTGGTATAATTCCTTAAATAGGTTTCTAATATTGTTTTGATGCTCAACATTGGTTTATTAAAATAATATAAATGCTGAGAGTAGAGTTTGTTACGATAAAGATAGTTAGACCAATATGATACAGTCATATAGCTGAAACAACAATTAAAGCAGATCTCACCCTGAAATGTTTCGCAAGTCATTCTATTTTTCTCTTCTAAAAACTTGAAAGCTATTTGACGATATTGAGAATCTCCATATTTTCACTTTCAAAACATTATTATTCTCTTACCTGTGATCTGCATCAAGAACGTTCAAATTCTTTAGCTAATAGCTAAGTAAGCCTCGGGGTGTCCATAGTACCCCTTCATCATCAAAAGAAGAACAAACAGTTAGCATATATAAACAATAGAAAGTAACTATATAGAGCATCGACAACATTGCATAAATAAAACAATACAAATGCATGTTCGTTACAATATGGTATTTCAGCATGTCATTTAAATAAACAAACAAGCATCTATTATATTTCCAGATATTCAATATAGCAATTAATGCTATGTTGAAAATTTTTAATTTTGACAAATTTTTGGGATGTTACATGTGGTATCAGAGTGCAAGTTCAAACTCTAGGCTTGAAATAGGCTCACGCGCGCAAAACATAAAATGAAAATATAAAATCTACTTACTAACTTTTATTTAAAATTTGTTTCTGTATAGAACAATTTGACGTTTAAATTGTAGGTATGGACATACCGGAGGAATTAGCAGAGGACAAATATCCTCATAATGAACATAATAATAATGAACAGGAAAATATTAATGAAGAAATCTACGTAGAACTTAATGATCAATCATCTGAATTGTTGCGTACTGTTAAGGATTTAAAAACTGAAATAAGAAGTGTTAAGGAAGAAAATGAAAGAATCTTAAGAGTACAAGAGGAATTAAATCATATTCTGCTGGAAAAGTACCATCAAGATGAAAAAGATAAGAGAACAGAAGTAAAAAATGAGTTTGGAACAATGTCCTACAAACACAAAGATAAGAAATCTAAATACTATAAAACTGAAAGTAACTCTTCTTCTTCTGAATCTGATGACAAAATTTATCACAGAAAATATAATTCTGATCGGGACAACAGTGACAGTGACTGTGGTCCTAAGAAAAGACATAAAAAATATGAACAAATTTCAGGAGAGTTTAAAAAGATAAAACCTCCAACTTTTAATGGCGAAAATGAAAAGGGAGAGGTAGCTGAAGCATGGCTGTCCGAAATGAAGAAGTATTTTCAAATTTATAACTACTCATCTCAATTAAAAGCTAAGATGGCCTATACAATCTGACTGGAAGGGCCGACATGTGGTGGCAAGATGTCAAAAGAGTTAAAAATCTTAAGGACAAGAACGTAAAATGGAGTACATTTAAGAACATGTTTAAGAAATTTTTTTTATCCGAACAATACTATGAAGATAAGTCAAAAGAATTTTATGATTTAAAGATGGGTTCAATGACCATGAAGGAGTTATGCAACAAATTTCTTAGCTTGTTAAGGTATGTACCTTACCTAGCTAAAGAAAAACCTAAGATACAAAGGTTTCTAAGCTATTTACCCTTCCACATAAAGGACAGGATTGAGTACGATAACCCTTCAACTCTTGAAGAAGCCATGAGGAAGGATAATTTCTGTTTTGAATAGAATAAGAGAAGAGAAGGTGTATCGAGTTGGAGGAATAATAAATCAAGTAATTATGAGCATAAAAAGAAGACTTTTCATTTTAAGAATTCTGGAAATAATAAAATTTCAATAACATAAATTTTCAGAATAATAATAATTACAGAGGTAATGCACCACAGAATTTTACTGCTGCAGGAATGTGCCTAATAATAACAACAACAACAACAACAATAACAACACCAGAAATGCTGAATAGAGGCCACCTTTGAAGTGTTATGACTGCGGTGGACCACATACTCGAGCTCAATGTCCATGCAAAAGAAAGACAATCAACAACATTCTTAGCATACAAGCGGAGCCAACTGTTGTGAGGAAAATGCACCTATAGTTCAGGGGAGAAACTACCAACTTATGGTGATAAAGATAGACTTACACGCATTCTGCAAGTACAACAAATAAGTGAAGAGATTAGGGTTTAGAGATGTATGCACCTTATTCAGAAGGTTGATCCTAGCTTTGCCTCCCTCGCTCTTCAATGCTTATCCAGTGTCGCAATGCCCAAACCTGCAAAATGACTTGATACCTTTCTCAAATACATTTGACTACTTATATAAGACTGATATTCATGACAGAAGAAGACATCAGACTATAATCAAACAGTAATCAAATCTAAGACACATCAATAGATCATATTTGGAAAGAGAAGAACGTCTGATCTTTATTAATGAATGAAAGTAAGTACATAAAGTTATACCTTCTTTCAAGCTTGGCACTTCATGAAACCTAGATTCAATGTCTCCTACTTCTGTTCTCCAAGGATCCCAACCTCTAATCAGCTGTGCTAGGGTTTATGAGAAACAAAGGCACAAGAGAGGGGGATGAGGGTCTCCATTCCTCCAGCATAAAAATGTTATAGGCTTGGTCCCCTCACATGGCCCTTCTACCCTCCTTATATAGTTAGTGAAGGAGAGGAAAAGAAGTTATAACCGAGTACGAGGTTCCCCAACGAACTTAACTTCCCCAAATTTTGAGATTTTGACTTGTATAGGAATGTACTCTACTCTACAGTAGACAAACTAGCGCACATGTGGAGGTGGGTGATACTTTAATGAAGCAGAGTAGGGTATAGGCGCTACTATCATGCCTGTGTACCAGCGCCCATGTGAAAAAATGGCCAAAAACAGGCTTTTGTACTCATTTTCAGGAGATGGTTTGGTCTGGAAAAATGTTCCCAAGGGTTGTTATCATCAAATGGGTCAAGAATGAGGTAATTTCAACCATTTTTAGTGTCCCAAATGACCCCTCAATCCATAAGTGTCCTGTTGTGTGACTGAATTTGATCTCAAGAAGTGTCGTAATGCGACCAATGAATGCAAGTGTCGTCACGGACGAAGAGTTTTCATTTTAAGATATAACAGATGCCCCCTAATGTATGAGGTCAGAGGGAGTGAGGGAAATGATGGCTGAAATACATTATAAATAAAAAAGAGTTGAATCATGGAGGAACCGAAGAAACCAAGAATCATAGGCTCAAATGAAGTACCTGAAAGCAAAGGCAATGTTAGACAAACTTATCCTTGGGGTAACTGTCCATGTTCAAATAGTGGAACATGACCTCCAAGAGGATACAATAATGATCCAAATACTGATGCATATATCATGGCCACTAAACTACAAGCGTGGATCCATGAGGAACATAAGTGTAAACATAACCAAATAAATACAAGGTGGATCTATGTCAAAACTGGAGAACATAGCCATAGAGAATAAGCTGGATCTATGTCTCATCAAGAGCCCAAAAAAGTGTGGCTCAGTCTTGCGCAAGTTGGGCGATAACATAAATGAGGTAATGCTATCGAGGATCCCAATGTCTTCATCCAAAAACAACCCAAGGTACAAACCCTAACCATGTGAATAAATGAGTTGATGGTTGAACATGGGGGGTATCGTTTGATTACCGGTCATTGATGTATACCGTTAACAAATGCAAGGGCTTCCACCGATAATGAAAATGGAACCCAAGGTACCTAGTACATTCAAGCAAGTGCGAATAAATGGTCTTTCCATCGAACACATGAAGAATCCATCGGATAGGAGACATTGATGTATTCCCATCTATCCAATAGTGAGGGAAACTGCCACTAATGACTGCAATCCCCAAGGTACTAACTGAAACTCTAAAATTCATTCCCAGAGCATAATGAGTTGAAGTCAATGGGAAGAAGTCCATTGGAAGGGAGGCCTTAAGGAATCCTCCATCATCCAACATGAGGGACACTCAATAGGTATGAGCTGATTTGGAGTAGGACTAAACACATGATGAAACATACTGACACCAAGGAATGGCCAACACATGAGGTCAAGGAAACTATAGGAATTTCTGACATAGGTTATATCCTTGAACAGTGAGCATGACACAAGAGTGACTTAGGTAGCTTTGAACACAAGAGACCAAAATGCAAATCTGCAATGTAGGAGACATTACCAGATTCTCCATATGTTTGGAAGACTAACCAAATGGAGGAGTAAGAACTCTAAGATCAGGTTTACCCTAAGGCCAAATACTAGAACCCAACTTGTTTGATAGACTCAAAACAGGTGCTTTATTCAAGGAGATAGTTGACTTGCTGCCATCATATTGAAAGATATTTGAACATTCTTCCCTTCCCTTTCCTTTTTCATTTTTTAAAGAGCTTGACAGAGAACTAAGCATGCTCGACGGTATTTTCATATTTAAGGAGTCTGAAAAACCTAGAAGAAAACTCCATACACCTATCCGTGGATTTTATATCGAGCCCGGATTGGTCTGTGCTCGGCGGTGTTTTCTTGCTTATAGAGTTGAAAAACTTAAACAATCCTCTATCAACCATCTCGTGGATTTTACATCGAGCCCGAGTAGGTGAATGCTCGCTTGGTGATTTCACATTTTGAGAGTCTGAAAACCCTAAAGATGACTCCAAAGGTCCTTTTTCGTAAAATTAGTCTCCTTCCCCAAAAAAGTGTAAAATAATGGAAGAAGAACTCTTCTAGCGCATACTAGAGTATACCTAGAGTATACCTTTTCCGTAAATTATCCACCAAGGCCTGGAAAATGGGTAATTATATACCTAAGTGGATGTCGGTTTAGTTATTTTAACGAGCCCAAAAAGACAACTATGCTCGACAAACTTTGCCTATTTAAGGAGTCTGAAAAGGGATTAAAAGAACTCTATAGGGATCTTTTCTATAAAGGTTTAACAAGTCCGAAAAAGTAAACTCATGACCTCCTTATTGTTTTTAACAAGCTCAAAGGAGATACAAAAAATGCTCACAACTTCCTTACTGTTTTTAATGAGCTCGAAGTGAAGATGAAAGAAATGCTCATAGCCTCCTTACTGTTTTTAATGAGCTCAAAGGGAAGGTGGAAGAATGCTCATAACCTACTTACTGTTTTTAACGAGCTCGAAGTAAAGGTAGAAGAATGCTTGTAACCTACTTACTGTTTTTAACGAGCTCGAAGTAAAGGTAGAAGAATGCTCGAAATGGGAGGAGACGAGTGTCAGAGACATGCAAAACTAGCTCCAAGCGCATGGAACAAAGCTATGCCTAATGCAAGGAACATGAGCAAGATAAGGACACTTAGGGTGTGTCTCATCCAAGTAAAAGGTGTCAAATTGTGAAGGAAAAATCATACAGGGCTTAGTAGAAATGAGATCAGAGATGGAGGCTTATATAACGAGCTGAAAGTGTGGAAGCCAGCATCAGACTCATTAGCGCAAGCGGGATCATAACAGATGCACATGCAACTTGAACATAAAGATGGGAGCCTTATCAGGGATGGCCAGAAATATATGAGGAAGAAAGATATGACGCTTCTTCTCAAAGTCATGGTAAATCTAAAAAGGCTCCCGAGACTATGAGAAAAACTCGGCATGGGCACCAAAATGGCATAAGGGTGCTGACTAGGGTGACCCATGTTAGGTAGGCTCTGCTATCGGACTAGTGCACAATGCATAAAGAGATGGCTAACACACCAATATCCAATAGGTTCGACCCTATGGCGAATTGGGATGGCAAAGGGTTCAAATGCAACATAACAACGGGGAAGCTTAAACCTACATGCAAGGTTCCGAATATACCTAACATGGTCGCACAAGGTGTCGAAAAGGACCAGTAAACATGTATAAATCCAGCTAAGAATCCCGTCTCCAAGAAACATCAGTACCAAGATCATATCTAAAACATATGTAAAGAAAGACCCGATACAAGTCACTGTGGTAGAAATACTTTCAACTTCACTATCATCAACAACATGCATAAACAAGGCAGAGTTTTCAAATGAAGACTCTACGGTACCCAAGCCCGAGGACTTACAATCAACAAGATCAACTTCAGGATGAAGATCAAAGTTGAAGGACATGATGGAATTTGTAGAAATAAATTCATCATCACGGGAGTTGAAAATTCTAGAAGCAGAATCAAACTCAGCAGGAACACCGATTTGTGGATCTATAGGAGAGTCCAAAGACTCAACAGTAGGAAGATCAGACTTTAAGGTCAAACCGGGGCTAGACATGACTATGACTGGATCAACATCCAAATGAATGGCAGACTGTATTATGGACTCTAGGAAAACTTCATCAGAAGGAAGTATATCGTCCCAGATAGAACACATATCTAAACATTCAGATGGATGTGTCACTTGGTAAAAAGTCGAGACTAAGTCCCGAGAAGGTAAGCATGAACTCAGAGACTTCTTCTAAGTAGCAGTTGAACTCAAGGAACAATATGCCACATAAGTCCCATGTGACATAGTAGTTCCTAATGATGAGGGATCAGATTGGTCTATAGTTGGGTAATAAGGAGGATCAATGAATGCAAGCTGGTCGATAATGACGATGCTTTCGTTATGAGGAAATTCATCACACGAAAGAGCGTAGACACCACAACATGCATAGCATAAACGTAATCATGCCCGGGGATCATATCAAAGTCCATAGGGTCCTTTAAAACCATAAAATCAACTAAGACTATTTTTCCACCCAAAGTAGCAGGTACCTGACAGAGGAATCCGATCAATTCGCTAGGTCTTCTATAGAAGGTCAACGACCAATTAAGAGATGGAATAATAGTAGAGAAACCCAAATCTCTCCAAGCATAAGTGAACAAGATACTAATAGAATCTCCTTCATCAATAATGCATTGGTCAACCGTATGGTTCCCGATATCAACCTTTATCTGGAAAGGTGTCGAAGAAGGAAGACGAGGCTCGGCTAGACTATTCCAATCAAAGGAAATGGTCCTAGGGCTTGGTAGGGGTTCACATGGCATAGATGAAGTGCCCCCTTTTTCAGGATCATCCAAACTGGTAATGCAGAAGACTTCAGGGACATGTGCATCAGTCTCAAAAGGACTGATGGGATCGATCGAATATTGCATCGATTTGATCACTTCACTCTCCAAAGGAAGAGTGGGGTCGACCAAAGATTGCATTGGTTCAACCACTTTATCAACCAAAGGTTGATCTGACTATAGGGAATCTATAGAAAACTAAGGAATAGAGGTTCCTTTAGACATTGACCACACTCTTCATGCCTCTGGAATGGCAGGGCATCGGTGAGTAAGGTGATCTCCCTTACAAAGTTTACAAGGGAACTTTGGTTTCCATCCTATAGGTTGAGACTCCTTTACAACGTTGGTATTCTCAGCATGACTGGCATTGGCTGATAGCTTTCCCCCAGCATGAATTGCAGTGGCTGGTTGCTCAGAAGCAGAAGAATTTTGAACTAAGGACCACACTTTTTGCACTTCTGGAAGTACAGGGCACAAGTAAGTAAGGTGATCTCCTTCGCAAAAATTACAAGGGAACTTAAGCTTCTATTTGTTGGGTTTGTTGACAATGTCAACTCCCTCAGCATGAATTGTAGTGGCTGATTTGGTGTCTCTAGTATGAATCATAGGAACTGGTGACTTGTCATCAATATGACTAGCAGTGATCAATGACGTGTCCTCAACATGATTGACAGTGGTTGAAGACAAACTTTCAGTATGATTTTCAGTGACTAAAAGTTTTCTCCCAGCATGACCTCCAGAGGCTAGGTAGGTGCGCCCTGCATGATTTGCAGAGGTAGGGTGCTTGCCCCCAGCATGACTTATAGATGCTGGGTTGCTGCCCCCTTGTTTTGGCATCTTCTTCCCATTCTTCCTCCATCTATTCCTTTTAGACTGTTGGTTACTAGTATTGCTACTTTCGCCACATGAGGTAGAAGGAGGAGGAGAAGATGTTACTGGAAAGGGAGGCACAGGGTTCTGATGCTCTTGATTTGAGGTTCTTACAAAAGAAGCATCGGGAGCATGCAAGGCATTCAGAGTGGAAAACAACCAAACCGGCAGCCCTATGGTGAATCCAGAAATATTCAGAGTAGCCATTAAGGGAGTGCCAATGTTTCCAATGAATGGGATAGCACAAGGATCCCCCAAAATAGGGGTACCTTGATTGGCACTCGCCGAAATGATAGACATAGTTTCTTGCTCAAAGGAACAAGAAGTTCTCTAAGGAAAACTAAGACAAGTAGCACAAAGAGCACAGCACTAAAAAAGGTCCTAGGTAAATCAAACCAGGCAAACAGATGCCTTCCGGAGAAGAGTCTGGGATGATGAGGGCCCAGAACATATCAACGAAGGATGAAGAACAGTTACCCGGGATCCACAATACAATGACTAAGGGTGCAAGAAATGGAATCACCCAACCACCCTCCCAAAGACCTACAAGGGATTTCCTCCCACGTCTGTCCTAGGTACAACAGATATAACCCTCTGCCGTCATGTGTGTATGAACCTATGGTCAGATACTAAGGATATCACCACACCAAAAACTCTTGGGGGAACAATCTCTGGTCGAATCAGAAGGCGTGGGCAGGGTAACTGAGCCCGAAACTCAAAAGAGTCCCCAAACGCGATCCAATCCGGGTATATGCTCGAAATAGAAAGTAGGAGGTGTATTCCTAACAATCTGATCTCACAAGACTTACTGCATAGATCCCAAGCAAGTTTTGAATGAAGTGGGTTTACCTGCGATAGTCGAACTACGATTTTTGCGTAATGTGTGATCTTGGGTGGTTTAAGGTGTTTTAAACCCAAGATCCTAACCAAGACTAGTTGGTGTATAGTGTAACCTAGAAAAGAAAATGTTACTAGTACATTTTATTAGGGTTCATTTTAAAGGTTACTTGCTTACTCAAAAAGGTAGTGGGTGTGTGAGAGTGGTTATAACAGAAATAAAATACTGAAATGAAATGCTTACCACTAAACAAATCTTTTCTTTTCAATGCAAGTATTAAAATTACGATCTAGAATGCATATGCAAATGCAATTTTTAATCTTTCAAATGCAAAAAAGGTAAAAATAAAGCCTAAATGTACAAAATTAAACTCAAAACCTAAGAATGCAGCTACTCAAGCAAACAGGTATGCAAAAGAAAACTTGTTCTTTTTGAATGCAAAGCACTCTTAAATCCTTTATTCCACTTGCAAGGTACTCTACTCAGAAAATAAATCAATTTTTTTTTATGCTTTTCAATGGTAAGAAACAAAACTGAAACTAACCTACTATCAAAGCAAAAGCAAAGAACTTTCAGGTTTCCTTATTGAAACAGTAAAAGCTACCAATACGACTTTCAGATTCTTATTGATGTAAGCATGCCAACCATTGGGAAAAGAGTACGAAAACTACTTTTAGACCCAAACGCAGCAAATGACCTACAAAGAAGTATGGTTTGGTAAAGTTAGGTCTGCACATAAACAATGCAAACAAGGTCTTGAACAACAACCAAAACACTTGAGCTTTCACTACAAAAGAAAACTAAGAGCATAAGGGAGGATAATAAACCAATCTAAAGATAAATTTCACTCAAATAGATACAAACAGGGTCAAGTAGACTCAGTAGGTTTCAATCCAGCAGAAATGGAGCAAGTAGGTTCAGTCAGACTCAAATTAGGGTATAAAACACCAAACTGGTCCACAACCCCCCAACTTGGGTCCACAAGCCCCAAAAATTTCCAAACAAGCCCAAATTGATCAAAAGAGGTTCAAATCATGAATGTAGGATCAGTACAAGGATGGGAGACCACTTACAGTGGTTTAACTCAGACCTAGGGTCATTGGGGACCCAAAAAATGCAGCCACAGCCCCCAAATTTGGGTCCACAACCCAAAAACTCAAAAATTTCAAACCCAGATTGTGTGCGCTACTCTGTATGAAGGAAACCAACGCCCATAACAAGGGAGAGTACTACTGTACTATACAATAGTAGCGCACATGTGGAAAAAGTTGGAAAAATAGGTTTAAAACCCCCCACACCTGGGTGCACAAGGGTTTGCAAGGGCTGGGAAGGGTCTGTAAAAGCCCAGGAGGGTCAAATAGAGCCTAATAACTGATTCTAATCAAGAAAATGAACAAAGACCATCAAACAAGACTGAAGAAATGACCTTGGATGCCCCTCAGCAAACAAGCTTTCCCTAGCGAAGTCGCCATTTTGTTGTGAGGAAAATGCACCTATAGTTCAGGGGAGAAACTACCAACTTACAGTGATAAAGATAGACTTACAAGCATTCTGCAAGTACAACAAATAAGTGAAGAGATTAGGGTTTAGATATGTATGCACCTTATTCAGAAGGTTGATCCTAGCTTTGCCTCCCTCGCTCTTCAATGCTTATCTAGTGTCTCAATGCCCAGGCCTGCAAAACGATTTGATACCTTTCTCAAATACATTTGACTACTTATATAAGACTGATATTCATGATAGAAGAAGACATCAGACTATAATCAAATAGTAATCAAATCTAAGACACATTAATAGGGCATATGTGGAAAGAGAAGAACGTCTGATCTTTATTAATGAATGAAAGCACATACATAAAGTTATACCTTCTTTCAAGCTTAGCACTTCACGAAACCTAGATTCAAGGTCTCCTACTTATGTTCTCCAAGGATCCCAACCTCTAATCAGCTGTGCTAGGGCTTATGAGAAACTGAGGCACAAGAGAGGGGGATGAGGGTCTCCATTCCTCCAGCATAACAATGTTATAGGCTTGGTCCCCTCACATGGCCCTTCTACCCTCCTTATATAGTCAGTAAAGGAGAGGAAAAGAAGTTATAACTGAGTAGGAGGTTCCCCAACCAACTTAACTTCCCCAAATTTTGAGATTTTGACTTGTACAGGAATGTACTCTACTCTACAGTAGACAAACTAGCGCACATGTGGAGGTGGGCACTACTTTAATGAAGCAGATTAGGGTATAGGCTCTACTATCATGCCTTTGTAGCAGCGCCCATGTGAAAAAATGGCCAAAAATAGGCTTTTTTGCTCATTTTTAGGAGATGGTTTGGTATGGAAAAATGTTCCCAAGGGTTGTAATCATCAAATGGGTCAAGAATGAGGTAATTTCAACCATTTTTAGTGTCCCAAATGACCCCTCAATCCACAAGTGTCCTATTGTGTGATTGAACTTGATCTCAAGAAGTGTCGTCATGCGACCAAGGAATGCAAGTGTCGTCACGGACGGAGAGATGTCATTTTAAGCTATAACACCAACAGTTGGTGATGTAGCAAGAAAAATGCCCAGGATAAATGCAATGCTGAAAAATTGACAAGCAGACCATCAAACGTCTATGGTCGAGATCGAAGGTATGATACAAAACAATTATATTTCAATTTTAATAGATCTAGGTGCAAGTTTGAGTTACATTTCACATGATTTAGTGAAAAGTTGTAAGTTAAAGGTAGAAAAATTTGATAATTCATGGTTAGTTTAGCTAGCAACAGGCACTAAAAGAAAAGTTACAGAATTTGTCAAAAGTTGTGATTTACTTATGAGTCCGCTGAAAACGCAAGTTAATTTAAATGTTTTTCCATTAGGGTCATATGATGTGTTAATTGGCATGGACTGGATTGAACAACATAGAGTAGTACTTAACTGTTATGAAAAATCTTTTACTTGTTTGAATAATGAAGGTAATACTGAAACAGTAAAAGTAATTCCTAGGAAAACATTTGTAAGAAAAATTTATGCTTTACATGTAAAGAAAGTTGTAAGAAAGGGCTATAAAATGTTTGATGTGAATGTTATTAATGATGAATATTCATCTAAAGAAGATAAAATAAAACTGGAAGATATACCCATCCTTGGGGACTTTTCTAATGTATTCCCGGAAGAAATTCCAGGACTACCTCCAAAAAGGGAACTTGATTTCACCATTGAGTTAGTATCAGGTGCGGTACCAAACTCAAAGGCTCCTTACAGAATGAATATTCTGGAGTTAAATGAACTAAAATCTCAGCTGAAAGAATTAATAGATAATAACTACATAAGGCCAAGTGTGTCTCCTTGGGGAGCACCAGTTATCTTTGATAAAAAGAAAGACGAGACCATGCGACTGTGCATAGATTACCATCAAATTAATAAAATGACTGTTAAAAATCATTATCCCTTGCCATGCATTGACATTTGATCAGGTACATGGAGCAGAGATATTCACTAAAATTGATTTAAGGTCTGGATATCATTAAGTTAGAATAAAGGATGAAGACATATTCAAAACTGCTTTCAGAACTCGTTATGGACACTACGAGTTCGTAGTTATGCCTTTCGGGCTAACTAATGCACTGAGAGTCTTCATGTGTTTAATGAATAACATTTTGCATAAGTACCTAGATAAGTTTGTAATTGTGTTCATCGATGATATTCTAATTTATTCAAAAACTAAAGAAGAGCACGATGAACACTTAAGAATAATTCTTTAAGTCTTAAGAGAACATCAGCTTTATGCTAAGTTCAGTAAATGTGACTTTTATAAAGATAAAATACAGTACTTAGGTCACATAATATCTAAAGACGGAATTTCTGTCGACCCAGATAAAAGAAGAGAAATTAACGAGTGGCATGTCCCTAAAGACGTAACTGACGTATGGTCATTTATGGGAATATCAGGTTACTATAAAATTTTTATTGAATGATTCTCTAGAATTGCGAATCCCATAACTTCTTTGCAGAAGAAAGAGAAGAAATTCGTCTGGGATCAAAAATGTGAAGAAAGTTTTAAGAAGTTAAAAGAGTTATTAGCAACACCTATATTAAAAATTGTTGATCCTAATAAGGACTTCGTTGTATGCACCGATGCATGTAACGATGGACTTGGAGGGATCTTAACTCAAGAAAGTCATGCTATTGCTTTTGAGTCTAGAAAGTTAAAAATCCACAAAAATAACTACGCAACTTATGATCTAGAGCTGGCAGCCATGATACATGTACTAAAAATGTGGCGCCATCACTTGATTGGAAGAAAGTTTACACTAATGATAGATAATAAGGGTTTAAAATACTTGTTGGATCAAACAAATCTTAACACAAGGCAAGCTAGGTGGCTAGCTTTCCTTAGCGAGTATGATTTTGAAATTCAACACATTAAGGGTAAAGAAAACAAAGTTGTTGATGCCTTGAGCATAAATGCCAAATTAAGTTTTGTGGCAGCAATCAACACATTTAAGACAGATCTGGAAAATCTGATCGAAGAAGGAATTAAGCAAGATGAAAATTATCAAAAATTGCATGATAAAGTTGCTGAAAATTTATCTGAAAATTTAATAACAAATTAAAACATTAATGAAAAAGGCTTAATGACTTATAAAAATAGAATTTATGTACCTAATGTGTCAAAATTTAAACTGTTGATTTTGGATAAAGTTCATAAAAGTCCTTATTCGGGACACCCTAGTTATCAGAAAATGCTAACTATGTTAAGAAAGGATTACTTTTGTCCCAACATGAAGAATGAAGTGGCGGAATACATAGCTAGGTGTTTTGAATGTCAGACAATTAAGGCTGAACATCAACACCCAGCTGGCCTATTGCAGTCATTGCCAATTCCGGAATGGAAATGGGAAATTATAAGTATTGATTTTATTACAGGTTTACCTAAGAATCAGAAACAAAATGACTCAATAATGGTGGTTGTGGATAAACTTAGTAAATATGCTCATTTTATTCCTGTTAATATTACTTTCAAGGTTGCTAACATTGTAGATGTGTTTATGAAGTAAATATTTCGCTTACATGGGATTCCAAAGGTAATTATTTCTAACAAAGACTCCAAGTTTACTGGAAATTTATGGACAACATTGTTTAAGGGTTTAAATACTAAATTAAATTCCAGTACTTCTTTCCATCCACAAACTGATGGACAGACTAAAAGGGTTAATCAGATTTTATAAGACATGTTAAGAATGTATGTTAAAGATCAGCCAACTAAGTGGGAAGACTATTTGCATTTAGCTGAATTTGTGTACAATAATCATTATCAAGCATCTGCTAGACTTAGTCCATTTGAGATTTTGTATGGAAGGAAATTCTGTACTCCTATTTCTTGGGATAATCTTGTTGACAGATTAATGTTAGGACCAGATTTGTTAAAAGAGATGGAGCTAACCGTGAAATAGGTACAAGGCAACTTAAAAGTTGCATAAGATAGACAAAAAGGTTATGCAGACCTGAAACGCACTGAAAGAGAATTTCAGGTTGGAGATCATGTCTTTGTAAAGGTAAAACCCAAGAAAAGTTCTTTTAAGCTTGAGAGTTGTGCTAAACTAGCACCAAGGTACTGTGGACCATTTAAAGTCCTATTAAGGATTGGACCTGTTGCATATCAGTTGGCTCTACCATCTAATTTAAGAATCCATAATGTTTTTCACATTTCTGTTTTAAAGAAGTATATGCACGATGCTACTCATGTGCTGAATTGGAATGACATACAGGTGGAACCTGAAGGATATTTTTAGGTGGAACCGGACTGTATTCTCAACATGAGGGAAATTATGCTCCAGAATTGTACCATAGGGCAGGTAAAGGTGCAATGGAAGCACCTTAGCCCTGATGAAGCTACCTGGGAACTGGAAAGTAACATGTGGACAACATATCCAGTTCTGTTCCAGGGAGGCTCTGATGAAGAATAAGCAACATTGAGGACGATCTTGAGCTTAAGTGGGGGTGTTTGTAACATACCCCTTTACTGAAACATTTTATGTTTGAAGAAAACATTATATTAACTTTTATTGTAAAGTTTTATGTTTTGGACAAGTGGCCAAGGATGACTGTAACTGCACAATATTATTATTTAAATAAATAAAATAAGAGATACTCACCCAAAGAGACTGTTGAAAGAGTGTTTACTGACCCACTAGGTGGAATGGAATCTGGGGCAGAAGGCAATGGACAAGTGGCAGCATCATGAACTCAGTAACTAGTTGTTGTTATGGGACAACTCCCTTGAATTGTGGTCATAGTGCCCTAAAAGATGGGACTGGAGCTTGAGGCTCATTTATTTGGAAACTGACCACTAAAGACCTAGGCATCTTTATAAAGCCATCGAATTGAGCTGAGGCTCACACTTTTTCTGACGAGGAAATTTACCTTGGGGTTCTGCTATATGCACACAAGAGATTCGATGAGGGGAAGCTTTGTTTTGAGTTGTAGTGTAAGTCTATTCCACTTCTGCTAAGTGCAGAGTTACTGCTGAGTGCAGAAATTTATTTCCTGCTTAGGGCAGAGGTTTGAGGTGTATGGAAAGTCTCCATTGATTGTTGGAAATACAACCTAAGTTCCTTGCTTCTACATAGAGTCTTCTACCTAGTGGTTCAGTAAATAGGCTCGGGGGTCCTAAGGAGCAAGTGACATTGGATGCTTCTTCTAGAGAAGGTTGGGAGGAATAGGCCTCTTTGGGTGTTTGTCCACCCTATCTACAGTTGCAGGTTCTACTTGCTATTTCATTTCCTAAGTAGTTATAATTTATTTTTGTAGCTGTTAAGTTAATATTCATGAATTAAATATTGATAATGCAGAAGTAAATGTTTGATTTTTTGATCTGTTCATGATCTTGTAGAGTGTTGAATAAATATATGAATTGATAGAATTAATGCCTTCCCTGTATTTTTCCACATACTGTTTTCTGTACCGTACTCTAGTACAGGGAAGGGAGATTAAAATAGATAAATGATATGCATGAGCATAATAAATTAATAGACTAATTCTGTTATAATTCCCATATTTTCTTATTTTAAAAACTATAAATTTGCATATCTCATATATCAGTTATGAAAGAATTCAATGTTTACTGTTTTATTTAAACAATTTAATACAAAACAGTCGCAGCAATAGAAGTGAAATTTCATAAACATCCCACTGTCCTGTACAAAACCAAAAGTTTTGTTTTAGGTTAATTTAGTCCTTGTAGAGAGACGGATATTATACATTTACTTACTTTAATTCTGTTGATTTCCTTATTCAAACATATTTAAAAATTTACTTAGTCCTTGTAGAGAGACAGATATTATACATTTACTTACTTTAATTATGTTGATTTCCTTATTCAAACATATTTAAACATTCTGCAAATTTAGATACTAGCAGGATAAAAATAATTACTATAACTTATCATTGTTATTCACAAATTTAAACAATTGTATAGAAGGTCAAAGATCTACATACATAGCATATCATTATTGTTATAAATAAAAAAAACATAGAATTAATTTATCTATTCTAAACTTTTGTCCTAGACCTTAGCAATTCTCAATAACCATAGAAAAATGTTTTCTTCTCTTTTTACATTGAAAACAGTCGAACAAAGAAGGACCTTGAAATTTTTACAAACACACTAATTTGTAGGCGAGGGTTCCCAAGTCTCATCCCTAACTAGATACAACATAACTTTAAAGATAAACCCTTTGTCTTTAGAGTAAATCAAATAGACTTCCCACGATAGAGATCGACTTTGCAGAGGCAGTTCTTACATAACATTTTTGGGTTCGAAACCCCAAGAGAACCAAAATAACCTTAGTATCAAGACAAGTTTGTAATCAACCTTACGGTCAAACCCTTAAACATTATAAACATCAAACTCACTGACAGGGTTCCAAACCAGATTCACTGTACATGCTCAACATTAAAGTATTACAGTCTCATTTTTATTTACCCTGTACACATAAAAAACGAAGGACTTTCTCAACAGCAAAATAGGCGAATGGTTTAGGTCAAAGCATCGTTCAACTAAACATTAGATATAAGAGATTGAGTCTCAACACTCAGTTCAACCTATTAAACCCTTCGAAATTATTTGTTCAACGAAGACAAGTTCAGAGTTTGAAGTTGCAACAAGAGGCATTTAGCCATTGTCTCTCGGCCACCAACAAAACACAATATTACATAAACCAAGCTTTGAATTAAGATAACATAGGCACGACGCACCCAAAATATATTAAGTACAAATACCAGAACCCTTCCCATGTATCAAATAGCCAAAGGAAGAACACTTTTAACAGTTACTAATACTACTATCCATTACTAAAATAAAGCATAACTGATCTTTACACAGTGACCAAACAACATTGAATTTTACAGTCACAAATCAAGGTCGAAACCCCCAAAAAACATTGAGTTCAAAACCTTAAACACCTCTTTTCCATTAAACGAACGAGGGTTAAAGCCTTCAACAGATGTTACATTTCAACAAATAATTTTACAGTGAAATGTTGCAAGTAGGTCGAGGATCCCATCCTCCCTACATTCATCTTTTGGTTCATAAGACATTACAACGACAACGACACCTTCATCCAAAAACAAAACCATAGTTTTGGCTAACACCCAAACATTGGCCAACAGTTGCCACTGAGTAACCTACAGGAAAACCACCGAGGCTTACCTGTCGTTAAGCAACACCACCACTTAGCTTCAACGCAACACCCTGTAGACGAGAAGTACCTGCCAACAACACTTTGAAGGTTAAAAGACATTTTAGGAAGTCTAAATAAATTTACAGATAGTAATAACAATTGGAAATTTGAGACATTACCTTTGTAGAGAAACCTTGGATCAAAACTGAGCATTCCTGAAACCAACATCAATCCTGAGCCACTCAAACAGCCAAGACTAGTGCAGAACCATCACTCTTGGCTCGGCTCTTAAAAATGTAAGCTAATGACTATAATCCTTCCATTAGATCATGGTTTGAAACTCATGAGGTGCACTCAAAAACTAGAGAAACAAAACCCTAAAGACCTGCAGGCCTGTCGGCCTCTCTACCACACCACTCTAGAACACTGAATGCAAATGGTTATGCCATCGAAGTGGTAAGCTTGAAAGTAGTTAGGGTTGGCACCAAGTTTAAGGAGACCACTTGAAGAGCTGCCACGTAGGTTCCAATAGACCATCCACTCACAAGCACTTTAATACACTTTAATGTGCATATCTACCACCAACACGTCGACCTGCCAGCGAACCATGTAGCAGGGTTATCATTCAGGCTAATCTTATTTTTTACATTATTGTTTGTGTTACCTGTTATCAAACCATCACACCATTTATCCAATATGCGATACCTTTACACGATGACCAAGTCTAAGGTCTCGACCATTGCCTAAGGGACCTGCAACCATAGTATTATGGTTATATATTAAAATTAATACCTTTTATTTCATATTGCCAAACCTTGCATTTAGGCCATTACATAGATGATTATATCAAAACCTTTGTATATTGTAATAAGACCATAAAATCACATATCGCAACCATGTTATAAACTATTGTTATAATGTGCTACATAGTAATACTATCTATAGTATCAACTTTAGAAGAAATACAAATAGTAATAGTATTAATGAAAAATACTATTACTAGTTAGCCATTGCATATCTTAGTAGCATGCTTAAAATGTATAATAACATCAATCTAGGGTTAAATATAAAATACATAGGACCAAATGACATACATAGAACTACACTAAGGATAATCGAAAACTTATGATATGATCCTTGTGTCCTAGACACTTAATACTTGGTATAATTCCTTAAATAGGTTTCTAATATTGTTTTGATGCTCAACATTGGTTTATTAAAATAATATAAATGCTGAGAGTAGAGTGTGTTACGATAAATACAGTTAGACCAATCTGATACAGTCATATAGCTGAAACAACAATTAAAGCAGATCTCACTTTGAAATGTTTCGCAAGTCATTCTATTTTTCTCTTCTAAAAACTTGAAAGCTATTTGACGATATTGAGAATCTCCATATTTTCACTTTCAAAACATTATTATTCTCTTACTTGTGATCTGCATCAAGAACGTTCAAATGATTTAGCTAATAGCTAAGTAAGCCTTGGGGTGTCCATAGGACCCTTTCATCATCAAAAGAATCACAAACAGTTAGTGTATATAAACAATAGCAAGTATCTGTATAGAGCATCGACAATATTTCATAAATAAAACAATACATATGCATGTTCATTATAGTATGTTATTTCAGCATGTCATTTAAATAAACAAACAAGCATCTATTATATTTCCACACAGTTAATATAGCAATTAATGCTACTTTGAAATTTTTTAATTTTGACGAATTTTTGGGATGTTACACTATGTCTCTCTCTCAAATCCCCTAGCCTCCAATCTCTCTCTGTCTCTCTCTAAATTCCTAATCCTCAATCTCTCTATGTCTCTCTAAAAAACCAACCTGAATATTTCTCTCTCTTTAAAACCCTAACCCCTAGTTTCCTCTCTCTCTCTCTCTACCCCTAAAACTTCTCTCTTGCTCTCTCTAAACATGTTTCCTCCAATATCTCTCTCTCTAAACCCCTAACCTCCAATCTTATCCTTACAAACCCATAAACCCCAATCTCTATATCTCTCCCACTCTAAACCCCTAACCCCCAAAATCTCTCTCTCTCTCTCTAAAACCTAACCCCCTCCAATCTCTCTCTCTCTCTAAAGTACTAAATGCAATCTCTCTATGTCTCTCTCTCTCTCTAAACAACTAACCCCAATATCTCTCTCTCTCTCTTTATACCCCTAACACCCAATTTATCTCTCTCTCTAACCACCTAACCACCAATCTCTCCATCTAAACCTCTAACCACTAATCTCTCTCTCTCTCTCTCTCTCTCTCTCTATATATATATATATATATATATATATATATCTCTGTAAACCCCTAACCTCCAATATCTCTCTCTCTTTAAACACCTAACCCCCCCATCCCTCTCTCTCTCTCCAAACCCTAACTCCCAATCTCTCTCTCTCTTAAGGTTTGACCCTTACCCCTAATATATCTCTCTCTAAAACCATAAACTCCATTCTCTCTCTCTCTCTCTCTAAATCCCTAATCCCTAATCTCTCTCTCCATCTCTCGCTCTTTATCTAAAAACATAACCCTTACCCCCATATCTCTCTCTACCTAAACCTATGACCCCCATTCTCTCTCTCTCTCTCAAAACCCTTAACTTCCAATATCCCGCTCTCTCTCTCTAAGCCTCGAACCCCCCTCTCCCTCTCTATCATTATATCTATCTAAACCCCTAACGAACAATCTCTCTCTCTCTCTCTCTCTCAAAACCACTAACCCCCCCTCTCTTTCTCTAAACCAGTAACCTAACGAACAATATCTCTCTATGTCTCTCTCTAAACCCCTAACCCCCCCTCTCTTTCTCTAAACAACCAACCTCTCTCTCTCTCTCTAACCCTTCCTCTCTCTCTCTATAAACCCATAACCCACAATATAGATATGTCTCTCTATAAACCCCTGACCCCCAAAATCTATTGATCTCTCTCTCTCTCTCTCTCTCTCTCTCTCTCTAATACCCTAACCTAAAATATATATATCTCTCTCTCTATACCCCAAACCCTCGTCTCTCTCTCTCTCTAGATATGAATTTGTAACCTCCAATATATATCTCTCTATAAACTCCTAATATTCAATATCTCTCTCTAAACCCATAACCCCCAATCTCTCTCTCTCTCTCTCTAAACCACTAACCACAAAATCACTCTCTCTCTCTCTGTCTCTCTAAATCCCTAACCCCCAATATCTCTCTTTCTCTCTCTCCCTCTCTCTCTCTAAATACCTAACCCCTAATATCTCTTATGTCTCTCTCTCTTTATCCAAACCCCTAACCCTTACCCCCATATCTCTCTCTATCTAAACCTATAACCCCCATTCTCTCTCTCTCTAACATTCACATGCAAGACATGCAACATCTCATTAGTCATCATATATTTTTAGAATGAAGGCAAAATAAGGGATATAATTCGATTACAACAGAGCATTTGGCAATGAATGAATTATGTCATAATTGTTAGAGAGAAAGGTGAAATATCTGAATGTAACAACATAGAGCATTATAGGATGAATTCTACATCCATTCAAAATAGAAGAATAATATAGTATGGAAAAACAAAGCAAGCAACAAATACACTGAGAAACATACCATGAGATACTATAACATGAATTTGTAAAGCCATATTCGAGTAGTCTATTTGAATCTTATTATTGAAAATAAAAGTTTGAAACACACAAGGGCCAAGGATTCTTCCACTCATGACCGAACCCCTTCTTGTATTACAAATCATGAAATATATAAAAATTTACATTTTCCCCAATTGCTACATGTTTTTTTGGGACATATATACAATAACTAACTAAAAATAGAAAGAGGTTTCGAATCATGGCAAGAAATTAGGAACTGTATTCGAAACTTGGAAATCTCAATTCCTATCTTGAAGTATGCCTAGAAAATAACTATCGATGGATTAATCGATAACTAAAACATTTGAAAATGATCTTTCTCCATTTTGACAAATGTCTTGCCACATATCTTTAAATCAATTTTTGTTGTTGTTATTCTACCACTTCGATGAAGTCTTTGGATTACCAGCAACTCATTGAAAATTTGGGGATGCTTAACCGTTTGTCTCTAACACACAATCTATGTATATGGTGTTGATTTTGTGTCACCTAGAACCACTGATAAGATCCTTGAAAACATGGATCCAATTGCTAAATGCTTTGTCATCAATCTGATCCATTTGAAATCTCTCAAATCCTGTAGACGCCAATTTACCCTTTCTTCATATATAATTTATGTCTTATCCAAATTTCCTTGTTTATTTCATGCATGAATATGATGAATTCAATCCCTTTCTCTAGCCATGAATAAATCTTCCATTCTTCTCTGAAGTGACACCAATAGTTGCGCCCTCTGTCTGTAGTGGTACCCTTGTATCTTTTATCTCTTAAGCAATCTTTTTCCTTCTTTTCAATCAATGTCACTATGCTTTTCCTCAGATATCTTACGTTGACCAGAGATTTGTTTTATTGGTACTTCATATCGCTAGTCAAGCATGTATATCCCATACATCAATCCCATATAAAATAAAATCAATACAAAGGCGAATACCCCTCGACACTTGGATGTTTGAATGGTATAAATCCCTTGCAAATGGAACTTGGGTGTAGTTGAAAACATTGAGAAATCCTTTCCAAAACATGGGCAATCGAACACAAGGCTGGTTGCACCCTTCTTCCATAAGTGGATCATTTAAATTTGTTGCGTTGGAACTGAAATTTTATTTTTGCATTTACAAGGATTATCCCACATGCATGAAATAAAATGGCATGCCTTTATTTATAAGGCTATGTGCATTTATATGTTGTGCAAAATAAATATCCCTTGTGGCCTCCTCACTTGGCTTTGCGTTAGTGTGTCGAGCTACTTGTGATGTGTTGTGTGTTGTGATTTTCAATACTTGGAAAACTTTCGGTGGTTGACTTGGAAATTGGGCTTTCGAGCCCAATGTATTTTTTATCAAAAATAACTTTGATGCTTTTTTTTCCAAAGAAAAAATAGCATGTTCCCTTTGTATTAAAGTAAACACATTTTACATGACCATAGAGTGGTATCTTGATAGTGTGTCCTCATTCATTATCATATAGAGTTTGGGATGACATATATCACCTATAAAAGGTGTAAAATTGTTCCATATAAATATCTATTCAATAAAACCCGTGTATCACAAATAACATTAAAATCTAATGGGGCCATGATCAATCAAATTTGAGTTATCCACAATTCCTTCCCATAGCCACCATTGACCGGAAACAAGAAGAATTTCATTCTTTGAAATACAATCAGCCTCAACGTTCCTTTCATGATAAATATGCGTGAAGGTGAGATGGAGGAAAATATTTGTTAACATATGCACCTCCTTGTAGATAGAAATCGAAAAGATTTTCTTTGGTTTCCATCGATTTTTCATCCATTTAATGATGAGGGAGGAGTCACCAAAGACCTATAGATGAAGGATATTCTTAGAAATAACAAATTGTAATGGAAATTTGACAGCCAACAGCTCCGCGTGGTTGTTTGTGCTGGATCCAATGGAAGCTGCAAAACTGTACCTGTGTAGAGAATCAATATGGAGGATTCCACCGACACTGCCACAAGCAGGGATACTGTGAGGCGCTGCTTCATCGAAATAGCCCCATGGAATGTTTGTGTCAATCATCTCAATATTATCCATCCGAGGAATGCAAAGCTGAAGGCAAACTTTCATGGAATGTGCAAAACCCAAGCATTTGTACGCAGTAACCTCTAGAGGAATATGTATATCTTTGAAAATAGAAAGATTTCTGGAAATCCATATATGCCAACAAATGATATAAGGTAGTGTTGGCACATAAGTAGAAAAAGGAATCTCATGCCAATATTTTAAAGAATCTGATGGAGAGCTACCGTTGAATAGGTAATGGTGACCAGTGAGCAAAGAAATATTCTTCTAGGTAATGATGTTGTATGAGCTCGTGAACATATAATTCCCTTAGAGTCAAACCTTTTGCCCTTACAAATTTTCCACTAAGCAAATAGACTTTGGTGCCAATTTTGGTCTTCAAATTTTGTATATTGGAATGTGACAGAGAATTCCACAAATGCTTGCCAATTTCTTTAAAGACAAACAATAAATTTTTAACAAAATTTATAAAAAATTTACATGGGATAACAGAGAGATCCAATTTCGCATGTTGGGAATAAAAATAACTTTGATCCTGTATGAGCTCGTGAACATATAATTCCCTTGGAGTCAAAATTTTTTCCCTTACAACTTTTCCACTGAGCAAATAGACTTTGGTGCCAATTTTGGTCTTCAAATTTTGTAGATTGGAATGTGACAGAGAATTCCACAAATGATTGCCAATTTCATTAAATCCAAATAATAAATTTTAACAAAAATTATATAAAAAATTCTTGTGATAACAAAGAGATCCAATTTCCCAAGTTGGGAAGCTAGGCCATGTAGATCCACATAAAGAAATGATGTGTGGACAATTTCTTCCCGCCATCCAATCCTTTATTATTTAGATACTTTCAACTTCAAGAGAAAACCCAAAATATATGAAAAGAAAATCGAAAACTCTTCCTTGATTATAAATGTGTGGGTATCAATGAAGTCCTTTTTTGTTTAAAAATATATCCAAAAAATATGTCGTACAAGAAATTCATTATTACTGAATTTTGTTGTAAGAGATTTCAGGGAGAATAACTTCAAAGAAATTCTTGAAAAATAAAGGAAACATAAAATGAAGAAGTCTTAGTCAACATTCACAATTTTTTTTATACATAAAATTCCAACTGTGCTTTTTCATAGAAAAGAGTCATTTTTCCATAGTGCATGAGGGCACCTAAGTGACAAATTAAAGGGAAACAATTTGTAAGCTCCAGTAACCTCATAATTAGAAGTCATGTTGTCATTTCTAACAATAAAATGATCATCGTCACCCCATGACAAAAGATTACGCCCTCTCACTTGTTAGCTTTCATTCACTGTGCAATGTTGTTGTTGAAAGGAAAGCTAAAATGCGTTAGCTTTCATTTACCATGCAATATTGTTATCAGAAGGAAAGGTAACATGCATTACATTTCATGTTGTTGTTAGAAGGAAATATAACATGAGATAGATTTCACATTGTTGTTAAAACAAAATCTAACATGCATTAGACCTCTTGTAATATAGGGTTTAGTATAGTCAAGCTTGAGTATCTAGTCAAGTTGATGTGGTATTGAGTCAACTTGGCTCCTATGTTATGCCTAATCAATGTTGTCAATTTTGATAGAGGCTTGATAGTGATATTAGGTGTTAGTGATCAATGTGGTTGCGCTATAAGGAAAACTTCCATATGAAATCTAACACACATTATCTTTGACGACAATGTGGTTGTCCTAGAAGAAAACTATCATACCATGTAATGTTCTTGTTAAAAGGAAAGCTAACACACGTTAGCTTTCATTGACCGTGCAATATTGTTAATTGAAGGAAAGCTAACATGCATTAGATTTCATGTTGGTTAGAATGAAAGCTAACATGAGATAGATTTCACGTTGTTGTTAGAACAAAAGCTAACATGCATTATACCTCTTGTAATATAGGGTTTAGTATAGTCAATCTTGAGAATCTAGTCAAGTTGATGGGGTATTGAGTCAACTTGGCTCCTACGTTACGCCTAGTCAATGTTGTCAATTTTGATAGAGGTTTGATAGTGATCTTAGGTGATAGTGATCAATGTGGGTGCGCTAGAAGGAAAACTACCATCTGAAATATAACACACGTTACGCCTAGTCAATGTTGTCAATTTTGAGAGAGGCTTGATAGTGATCAGCATGGTTGTGCTAGAAGGAAAACTACCATATGAAAGCTAACACATGTTGTCTTTGAAGGAAATGTAGTTGTGCTAGAAGAAAAACTATCATATGAAAGCTAACACCTCTTAGCTTTCATTCACCATGTAATTTTGTTGTTAAAAGGAAAGCTAACACGCGTTAGCTTTCATTGACCGTGCAATATTGTTATTATAAGGAAAGCTAACATGAGATATATTTCATATTGTTGTTAGAAGGAAAGCTAACATGAGATATATTTCACGTTGTTGTTAGGACAAAAGCTAACATGCATTAGACCTCTTGTAATATAGGGTTTAGTATATTCAAGCTTGAGTATCTAGTCAAGTTGATGCGGTATTGAGTCACTTTGGATCCTATGTTACGCCTAGTCAATATTGTCAATTTTGATAGAGGCTTGATAGTGATCTTAGGTGATAGTGATCACCATGGTTGTGCTAGAAGGAAAACTACCATTTGAAAGCTAACACATGTTATCTTTGACGACAATGTGGTTGTGCTAGAAGAAAAACCATCATATGAAAGCCAACACCTATTAGCTTTCATTCACCATGCAATGTTGTTGTTAAAAGTAAAGCTAACACGCATTAGCTTTCATTGACCGTACAATACTATTATTAGAAGGAAAGCTAACATGAGATAGATTTCATGTTGTTGTTAGAACAAAATCTAAGATGTATTATATCTCCTTCATGGTGCTTGTTAAATTTTCACAATTTACTTCAATTTGATCTAGGATCTTAATTGAGAGAACAACATGTACAACATATCTACAACATATCAATCATGGACACAATAATGCAAGAACACAAGAGACACAGATTTTACTCGGGGAAAACCATAAAGGTGAAAAACCCCAATAACTTCCTCAGAGATAGATAGAGCAATGATACAACCAGAATACAAGAGATAGTCTTCTCCTAGCAGTAGAGCCTCCTCCTCCACAAGTGCACCACTCTCCAAAGTGTGAGTGAGAGAATAGAATGTGTAAAATGAGAGAGACACACTCTCTATTTATACACTAACTTGACTTGACCTTTACTCAACTAGGTCAGCCTCAACTTAACCACTTAACATAATGCTGACTGGGCCGACACCCAATAGGGTGGTCTAATAACCCTTTGACCCACATGGTCGACCCCCAATAGGGTGGTATAATAACCCTTCGACCCACATGACTTATACAGGGCCGACCCCAACAAGGTGGTCTAATAACCCATCAAGTATAAGTTACGACACTTACAACATAAATGACGACACTTCCATATAAAGGAATAATAACATCTCTATAGGAATACAAACACTTCCATATAGTGGAATAATAACATCTCTATAGGAATAAAATATACATATATGTGAAATACATTCCGAAGTTACATATACATCAACATTCCCTCTTAACTAGGAAGGTATTTCTTGACACAAGTCTTCTAGCACAAGTCATCTTCTCTGGATCATCGTCACTGGATAATTGTCATCGAGTCATCATCATCATCACTGCTGCTGCTATCTCAATCAATCTCTGAATCTACTCGTCATAGGAAGTTCTGCAGAGACAATCCTTTTTCATACTGGATGTAGGCCCACCACTTGCAGGTCTTCGTCATCACTGGCCATACTGTGGAACCCTCAAACTTATTACGTGCATCATAAAACCTGGCTGCAGCATCCCAGGCTATTACGAGCACACAGGTCTACCTGTCGGATCTACCAGGAGCACATTACATGTGACCCATCACAAAACCTGGCTGAAGCATCCCAGGCTATTACGAGCACATAGCTCTACCTGTCAGATCTCCCAGGAGCACATTACATGTGATCTCATCACAAAACTTGGCTGAAGCATCCTAGGCTATTACGAGCACACAGCTCTACCTATCTGATCTCCCAGGAGAACATTACATGTGGTCCACCACAAAACCTGGCTGAAGCATCTGAGGCCTTTTTCATCCGGTCTAGATCTCCCAAGAGAAAATTACATGTGGTCATGGCAAAACCTAGCTGAAGCATCTGAGGCCTTTTTCATCCTGTCCAGATCTCCCAGGAGAAAATTACATGCCATAGGACAAAACCTCGCAAGAGCATATCAGGATGTTACGGGTACACAACTCCGACCTGAAGATCTCACAGGGCACAAATTACATGTCCTCCTAGAGCAATGTCTCGAAAGAGCATCCCAGGCTGTTATGGGTACGCAACTCTGACCTATAGGATCTCACAGACATGCTCATCTACACAACCCGATCCATAGCCACAAAGTATCATCTGATACTCACCATACATCATCCTGATGTGCACACGATCATCCTGATCATCATCACTGCATCATCCTGATGCATGTCATTTGGAGAAGCTCGTCATCCACGATCACCCTGATCATACAATGCATCTACCTGATGCATACCAAGTATCTACCTGATACATATAATCATACACGGTGTATCCACCTGATACATAGATACATTATCCACACAATGTATCCATCAACATACATGATCTACCTGATCATACAATGTATCCACCTGATACATATACAGATACATGGTCCAAGCATCCAACATGATGCATATACAAAATACATACAAATGATCCAACCGATCATATCCAGCATCCAACATGATGCGTACATACATATAAATGATCCAACTAATCATATCTAGCATCCAACATGATGCATACATACATACATATAAATGATCCAACTGATCATACAAAGCAGAAACTAGAACATCATCCTGATGCTCATCATCCTGATGCTCATCATCCAGTGCTTACATCCATAGCCATGTGAAGGATCCTCCTTCCAACATGCTTGGAATGGATTCAGCAAATGTGTCCATCACTTCTTCCTCGAAGTGTCCTCGATCTAAAGAACACCAAGCCTCTCCCTGAATTACTCGAACTTCACCTTGGCTAGTGGCTTCGTCAGCACATCTGTAATCTGCTCATCCGTCGCAACATACAGGAGCTTCACAGCTCCTCTCTGCACCATGTCCCTGATATAGTGATAATTGATCTCTATGTGTTTCGATCTGTCATGAAACATTGGGTTCTCAGACAGCTTCACACAACTCTGGTTATCGCAGAAGATACCAGTAGCATCCAATGGGAGATCAAATAACTCAGACAGTAGCTTCCGTAGCCATACTACCTCACAACTAGCTGAACAGGCTGCAACATACTCTGCCTCAGCTATACTCAGTGCTACGCAGGACTGCTTCCTACTAAACCAAGAGATCACACCTGATCCCATACTGAAGCAGCACTGCCTGCCCAATCTGAATCAACATAACCCTGTAGGTTAAACTTTTTATTCGCATCATACTTGAGCCCATAATCCACTGTACCCTTCAGGTACCTCAGAACATGCTTTACAGCAACCAGGTGAACACTCCCTGGATCCGTCAGGAACTAGCTCAATGTGTTCACCGCAAAGCAAATATCCAATCATCTGACGATACATAGAGACATCAACCGGATTAGATGAAGCATCACATTGAAGCTTCAGGTTCGATGCCATAGGTGTGGCAATGGCCTTGCAGCCCATCATCCCAAACCTCTTCAGGATCTCTACTGCACACTTCCCTTTTCCAAGGAAGATTCCATCTGCACTCTGCCACACCTCCATATCTAAAAAGTGGTGATCATACCCAAGTTCTGCACATATATGACTCCCTGTCATGTGTCTCAGAACCAAGTGGCTACTCCACATACACTTCCTCTTCAACTACACCATTCAAGAAAGCTGTCTTGAAATTTATCTGGTGTATATTCCCTTTCATCACTGCAGCCAGAGCAAGTACGGATCTAATGGAAGTGAATCTGGATACAAGAGCAAAAGTCTCTATGCTACCACCTGCAGCATGCTTGATCTTGTAGATCCTCTTGGAAGTCACTACAGACTACCCTTTGGGACTGCATCCCAAACATCTTCATGATCGACTGGTACTCCTCAATCATGGCATTCTTCCCAAATCCCGGGAACTTCAATATTTTCAATGGATAACTTTGTTGCTGAACAAATGTTGTAGTCATTCTTTTGTAGGTGATGGTATACGATCTTTCCTATACAACAAGTTAAATTTCATGATTAGAGAACATCTCATAGTTTTCAGAACAAATTCTTACACATAAAGAAATATGTCACACAGTCATGCAATTATCTTAGCCAATGCTTCAATACAACATTTATCCATATTCCGTAACTTTCGAGATGCCTTCTGCTATGAATATTATATGTATGTTAGTTAAAGTTATTAGTTATTAAAGTGAAAGGGTGTAACCCTTCACTATACACGCTCAAGCCTATAAAAGCGAGCCTCATTGTAAGTTATTAATCATCTATATATCATCATCTATCATATATTATTATCAAATGGAGTTATTTTCCATTGGAGGATTATTCGCTTGAATAATCACGGAATATATCCGGACACGGATATAGCATTATCCGGACACGGATATAGCATTGGTATCAGAGCCCATGCTATATCCGTGTCCGGATAATGCTATATCCGTGTCCGGATATATTCCGTGATTATTCAAGCGAATAATCCTCCAATGGAAAATAACTCCATTTGATAAAATAGATAATATATAATTGATAATGGATAAGATGATAAAAGATAATTACAATGAGGCTCGCTTTTATAGGCTTGAGCGTGTATAGTGAAGGGTTACACCCTTTCACTTTAATAACTAATAACTTTAACTAACATACATATAATATTCATAGCATTGCCACTCTCTTAGAAAGGCTTTGTCCTCAAAGCCTTATAATTTTGTCGCATTGTTCTTTGCGATGTCATGGCTGATGAAACATGTCGATACGAACTGTTAAGTGTAGAGCATAACTTCCGATACGTCGACGGATGAATCCATCCCAAATTGATTTGTTGTGGACTGATGGGATTCCCTACTGATGTGTCGTCAGGAAATTTGATCACATTAGTATCATTATCTTTCTACATTTCCCACTTTTTTAAATATCGATTTTTATGGTTGGGGTGTCGATAAGGAACTTTCACGATGTCATTTTCTTTTACGAGTGTCGTCTTTTGAGCATTGATCTGAGCTGGGATTTTTATTTTCGTCTCTTCAGGTTTTAAGGTTTCATTCTGTATCTTTTCCAACTTGTTTTCTAACTGCCTGTTATCATTTTGAAACTTCTTGATCAATTCGACCTGCGATCTTTTGTCATCTTCATACTTCTTAAGTTGTTCCTTAAGATCTTCATTAAGACTTTTGATGCAGCTATTTTCCTCCTGCTTGTCTAAAAGTTTTCCTTCAATGTCTTCTGTAGATTGTTCTATCTTCCGACTATTTTTCAACTTCTTAATTTTTGTGACTAGTATCTTGTTATGATTTCTTAGTCTAAGAATTTCTTCAGCATTGTTAGATAATGCTTTATTACTCTTCGCGATCTCTGACTTATGTGTCTTTTTAGAGTCGTCATTTTGTTGTTGAAGAACTTTTATCTGTTGTCGACACTGGTCGACCTCTGATTCTTGACTTTCTAATTTATGTCGTAACTGCATTAGTTCTTCATCTTTGCCGCTAACAATTTTGTTCAAGCGTATTATTTCTGCTTCGTAATTATTTATTTCCTTCTTTATGTCTTGATTTCCTGACCTTTGATTGAATTCATTTTCGGCTTTTAATTCATCAATTTGCGCATACAATTTTTCTATACACCTTTCCTGGTCAGAGATTTTTATTTCATTGGACCTTGCTTGTAATTCCATTCTTATTTCTAATTTGTTATTTATGTCGCGCAATTCTTCATTGTCTTTTTTATAATGCTTTAAATTGGCTTCTAATTTCTCTATTTGTAGTCGTAAACCAGATTCCATGATCTCGACTTCTACGGAGATAGATAGTATTAGGCTTTTTCGATGATATAAAGTCTTTGATTTTGACTTCTCTGATGATAAATAGCCTCAACTCTTTTGATTTTTTTGTAAGTCCGAAGCACAAAAGGTATGATGGATCCACAAAAGTGATACCTTGATATAAATACCACTTTATATCTTTTCCCTTAATAACTTTTTTACTCAAAAGGGAAGAGTGATTTAATATTTATCCCTTTTTAAACTTTATAGCTCTTTAAACTTAAACTTAAGTGTTTTAAGGAACCTTTTTATATATGCCACGTTAATATAATATCTCCAATTCTTTTAACATTCCACTTTTAATGTTAATAATCACTTTTAAACTTTCTTGACCTTTTTATATAAAAATTGTGTATACCTTTTCATTTATTGAATTGTCCGTTGACTTAGTTCAATATAATGGATTTCCTTAACCAAGGTAATATAATGCCACTTATTGGATTAAAATTAGTTTGAAATCTAATCTAACCACTACGGCAAGGTCGCGACCTTTGCTTTCCACCTCAATGAGTAATATCGTAATATCTTAGGCAACGAGTAATCTGTTATGCGATTTTTCTTTTCTTCAAACTGAAATGTGATGATATTCAATCAATTTCGTGACAACAACCGTCGCGATGCCTCCCTCAAATATTCAAAATGAGTCTTTCTGATGAGACTTGATGGGCAAAACCCTTCTACACTCGTCGGGCGTGGAGATTCAATGTGTAATAGTCTTCTGGCGGTGAAGTTAATATGTATATTACCAGTGGCTCTGAGTATTATCGAGAGTCTTAATTCCAACGATTGGTTACTATAAAAAGCCCTCAATCTACAAATGGAGATCGCACTGAGAATATTGGTATGGTAACTCTTCACGATCTCGGTTTACAGCGAACAGTACAGATTTGGCCCGCGGATTTTGCAGACCGCAGATTTTCGTAGAGAACTTCGAATGGCAACTTGATTTGTAGGAATAAAGCTGCCCCTTGCTTATTAATATAGACCCGATACTCAATGCGAATGATCTAGAGTTCACGAGATTGCAGTGTTCCCTCCGATGATGATATATGTAGAGTCAGTCGATAGCGATTAGGGCAAGGGATTTTTTATGTATTTTTTTTTTTGTATTTGTATTTGCGGCGGATATATTTTTAACAGAATTCTCTGGCACATGTGCGACAACAACCACTGCTTCCTTTGATCTTTTCTTCCTTCCGTTATTTGTGCAACAGATAGTTCTGAACCAGACTTAAAATTTAAATAGCCAAATGTTGGTTACTGGTCACGGACCAGTTCAGAGAAACTCTGAATTTATCAGATAAAATCTGAAATTTTGGTTAAAAGCCAATATTCGAGATGCCCAAGAAAGGGCTCTGATACCAATGCTATATCCGTGTCCGGATAATGCTATATCCGTGTCCGGATATATTCCGTGATTATTCAAGCGAATAATCCTCCAATGGAAAATAACTCCATTTGATAAAATAGATAATATATAATTGATAATGGATAAGATGATAAAAGATAATTACAATGAGGCTCGCTTTTATAGGCTTGAGCGTGTATAGTGAAGGGTTACACCCTTTCACTTTAATAACTAATAACTTTAACTAACATACATATAATATTCATAGCACCTTCCAATCTCTACCAGAACATTGTTAAGAGTGTGCACAACTCTTAACATGTCAGCAAAGAGGTTTCATTCTAGATAAGGAGCAATGGAATGTTGTACAGTTCCATAGGCCACTTACCCATCAAATGCATATTAGTAGTATACTATTCATTAATGCAATCATTCTAATATGCACAATACATATCCTAATTCTAGGAACATAAGCCTATACATCATTGAACAATTTTATTTAAACAAACAAATATGTAAGGAATGGTAATTAAAATACTTATCTTTGTTTGTTTGTTGGGTGGACTCCCTCTGAGTCCTTGCTTCCTTGCAGGAGCTGCTGAAGTAGCTTCTTCTACACCTTTCTATTGTGGAATGCAGAAGGATGGTCAACTCCCTCTAGATATCTACATCCTTGTAGAAACTACTAGAGTGAGCTCCCTCTTGATCTTTGCTTCCTGGATTACCTATCCTTGAACTTATATTCATTCTCGATCTCTATGCATGCTCGTTAGTATCATCATTGTGTTATTTTGTAGGTCTCATACATAATCAAACATTCATTAGTATAATCTTAATATTATCAAAACATAATAATCTCAAGCATGTATAGTCAAGATGATTTCAAACACATATAATAAGCATTAGTATTCAAGGTTTCAGGGAAGTCTTCTTTTACTCATACATATTCTTATTTGATCATAGGACTCTTCTGGTTAGTTAAATCATCAATGCATAAACCCGTGATTACTCAAACCTATACCTTCATGATTCTTTTGGTTAGTCATATCATCAATTATGGTAAGAAACATAATATGCATACAACCATGACTATTCAAACCTATGACTTCATGAATAATCATTATCAACAACACAACGGTATAAGATCCTAACACAGGGTAGGATTCTAGCTTGATATAGGAAAAACATACTTGGATTAGCATGCTAGTTAGTTATGTCTAACATACCCGCATAATGTCTTCTGGTTCTCTTCAGTGACCTGTGCTAGTAACCTGCATGGCTCATAAGTTAACCATTGTAGAACCAAGTTATACATACCTCGTAAGTAGATCTTCTATGTGATCCATGACAATGGATGAATCTTTGTCTTCATGTCACCATGATCATATGTTCTTGAAGTAGAACATGATTTGTCTTTCTTAGTGTACCTTTTATGTTAGCGAACAACATAAACCTCATACAACATCACAATGCATTAGTACAATCATAAGTGTCAAAACCTTAATCAATGAATATCTTCTATGAAGGTAATACGACAAGTCTAGTAATTAATCAAGATTGTACTGTAATGATATGAAGACAAACATATCATAAACTTAACCATGAAACATACCTGTAAGCCATACCTGTCAAGATTGCTTGTAATCTTCTTATCGAAGACCTTAGCCTCATCTCCCTCTGAGACAGGAACTTCTTCACTTATGTAGGTGACCAATCCATCTTCTTCTAGGATTAACCCAATCCACTTGATTTGCAAGAACTGGACCTGGAGATGGATTAGGGTTTGTCAGAGAAACCCCCAAAATTCAAAATTTGAATTTCAAACTTCCGAAAGGATAGAACTATGCGCCTTGATGAGCTGATCAAGTTGGTATATTCAGAATTTGAAAACTGCAAAGTTTCACTCCTTAATTTTTCCTTTGAAACTTCCGGATTCACTAGACGTGACCTTGAACTGGGGTTTGATGAAGCCCACTCTTCTACCCAATCAAAAGGTTTGATCCAAGGCTCTAAGCTTCTATTTTTCTGAGTAGCTTCTAGCCATGGTCATAGATTTAAAAAATTCCCATTTCTATAGAAGCCCTAATTTTCCACTTTTCTGATCAAAGTCCCGAACTAGGGTCTGATCAAGCCCGGCCTTCTTCCCAACCAAAAATTCTGATCTTGGTCTCTAAATTTAGATTTTGATGAGTAGCATTCAGCCGTGGTCTCTGATTACAAGAATTCCAACTTTCTCCAAAACCCTAAATTCTGGAATCCATGAATGAAGGTGCTAAAAAATAATTCCGTTTTGACAGAAATATGTACTTGATTGTTTCTAGTGTAACTCTGTACCTTTCGATCCACAGGGTCTAAAAAATTTTCCTCAGATAGCCTGACCTGTCATCTTTCCATCTCGATAGGTATTACCTCAATTGGATTCTCTGAGAGAGAGTTATGCCATGTGTCACAACATGACCTGTTTATGGGATACAACAGGAGAGCGAACTTGTACGGCGTGCCACGTGTCACTAGTTAAACTTCGGCCTCTGAAATTTTTTTTTGAGATAGTACAGTCTATGTACTACCTGTCATGTTTTACAAAATTTAATTTGGAGATTCCTAGCCCAATTTATTACCTTTTTTCCAAGGTCACCTATTTTTTACTCAAATCTGGAAGAGGCAGAAACCCTATATTGTACAGATCATAAATCACAAAGTACAACGAATTAGAGGTTGTCCTATGGACACAAGGTACCTGGGGATATTATATTCGACCTATAAATGTTTCAGATCCGAAAAAATCTCCAAAATGTATTTATAGAGAAAGTGCTACGATGACTGGTTTTTGCTATATCAAGCCCTAGCATCGTAAGTGCAACAAGTGTCATACATGCCATATCATGCCTTCTTTCAGGCTAGCTCTGATACCATGTTAAATTTTCAGAATTTGCTTCAATCTGATCTAGGATCTTAACTGAGAGAAAAACATGTACAACATATCTACAACATATCAATCATGGACACAATAATGCAAGCGCACAAGAGACACAGATTTTACTTGGGGAAAACCATAAAGGTGAAAAACCCCAATAACTTCCTCAGATATAGATAGAGAAATGATACAACCAAAATACAAGAGATAGTCTTCTCCTAGTAGTAGAGCCTCCTCCTCCACAAGTTCGCCACTCTCCAAAGTGTGAGTGAGAGAATAGAAGGTGTAAAATGAGAGAGACACACTCTCTATTTATACACTAACTTGACTTGACCTTTACTCAACTAGGTTGGCCTCAACTTAACAACTTAACATAATGTTGACTAGGCCAACACCCAATAGGGTGGTCTAATAACCCTTTGACCCACATGGCCGACCCCCAATAGGGTGGTCTAATAACCCTTCGACCCACATGACTTATACAGGGCCGACCCCAACAAGGTGGTCTAATAACCCATCAAGTATAAGTTACGACACTTACAATATAAATGATGACACTTCCATATAGAGGAATAATAACATCTCTATAGGAATACAAACACTTCCATATAGAGGAATAATAACATCTCTATAGGAATACAATATACATATATGTGAAATACATTCCGAAGTTACATATACATCAACATTCCCTCTTAACTAGGAAGGTATTTCTCGACACAGGTCTTCTAGCACAAGTCATCTTCTTTGGATCATCGTCACTGTATAATCGTCATCGAGTCATCATCATCGTCACTACTGCTGCTATCTCAATCAATCTCTGAATCTACTCGTCATAGGAAGTTCTACAGAGCCAGTCCTTTTTCATACTAGATGTAGGCCCACCACCTACAGGTCTTTGTCATCACTGGCCATACTATGGAATCCTCAGGACTTATTACGTGCATCACAAAACCTGGCTGCAGCAACCCAGGCTATCATGAGCACACAGGTCTACCTGTCGGATCTCCCAGGAGCACATTACATGTGACCCATCACAAAACCTGGCTGAAAAATCCCAGGTTGTTATGAGCACACAGCTCTACCTGTCAGAACTCCCAGGAGCACATTACATGTGATCTCACCACAAAACATGGCTGAAGCATCCTAGGCTGTTACGAGCACACAGCTCTACCTGTCGGATCTCCTAGGAGCACATTACATGTGGTCCACCACAAAACCTAGCTGAAGCATCTGAGGCCTTTTTCATCCTATCCAGATCTCCCAGGAGCAAATTACCTGTGGTCGTGGCAAAACCTGGCTCAAGCATCTAAGGCCTTTTTCATCCTGTCCAGATCTCCTAGGAGCAAATTACATGCCATAGGACAAAACCTCGCAAGAGCATCTCAGGATGTTACGGGTACACAACTCCGACATAAAAATATCACAGGGCACAAATTACATGTCCTCCCAGAGCAATGTCGCGAAAGAGCATCCCAGGCTATTATGGGTATGCAACTCCGACCTATAGGATCTCCCAAACATGCTCATCTACACAACCTGATCCACGGCCACAAAGTATCATCTGATACTCACCATACATCATCCTGATGTACACACGATCATCCTGATCATCATCACTGCATCATCCTGATGCATGTCATTTGGAGAAGCTCGTCATCCACGATCACCCTGATCATACAATGCATCTACCTGATGCATACCAAGTATCTACCTGATACATATAATCATACATAGTGTATCCACCTGATACATAGATACATTATCCACACAATGTATCCATCAACATACATGATCTACCTGATCATACAATGTATCCACCTGATACATATACAGATACATGGTCCAAGCATCCAACATGATGCATATACAAAATACATACAAATGATCCAACCGATCATATCCAACATCCAACATGATGCGTACATACGTATAAATGATCCAACTAATCATATCTAGCATCCAACATGATGCATACATACATACATATAAATGATCCAACTGATTATACAAAGCAGAAACTAGAACATCATCCTGATGCTCATCATCCAGCGCTTACATCCATAGCCATGTGAAGGATCCTCCTTCCAACATGCTTTGAATGGCTTCAGCAAATGTGTCCATCACTTCTTCCTCGAAGTGTCCTCGATCTGAAGAACACCAAGCCTCTCTTTGAAGTGCTCGAACTTCACCCTGGCTAGTGGCTTCATTAGCACATATGCAATCTGCCCATCCGTCGCAACATACAAGAGCTTCACAGCTCTTCTTTGCACCATGTCCCTGATATAGGGATATTTGATCTCTATGTATTTCGACCTGTCATGAAACAATGGGTTCTCAGATAGCTTCACACAACTCTTGTTATTGCAGAAGATACCAATAGAATCCAATGGGAGATCAAATAACTTAGATAGTAGCTTCCGTAGCCATACTACCTCACAACTAGCTGAACAGGCTGCAACATACTCTGCCTCAGCTGTACTCAGTGCTACAGAGGACTGCTTCCTACTAAACCAAGAGATCACACCTGGTCCCATACTGAAGTAGCACTGCTTGCCCAATCTGAATCAACATAACCTTGTAGGTTAAACTTTTTATTCGCATCATACTTGAGCCCATAATCCACTGTACCCTTCAGGTACCTCAGAACATGCTTTACAGTAACTAGGTGAACACTCCCTGGATCCGTCAAGAACTAGCTCAATGTGTTCACCGCAAAGAAAATATCCAATCATCTGACAATACATAGAGACATCAACCGGATCAGATGAAGCATCACATTGAAGCTTCAGGTTCGATGCCATAGGTGTGGCCATGGCCTTGCAGTCCTTCATCCCGAACCTCTTCAAGATCTCTACTGCATACTTCCCTTGTCCAAGGAAGATTCCATCTGCACTCTGCCACACCTCCATATCTAAAAAGTGGTGATCATACCCAAGTTCTGCACATATATGACTCCCTGTCATGTGTCTCAGAACCAAGTGGCTACTCCACATACACTTCCTCTTCAACTACACCATTCAAGAAAGTTGTCTTGAAATTTATCTGGTGTATCTTCCCTTTCATCACTGCAGCCAAAGCAAGTACGGATCTAATGGAAGTGAATCTGGATACAAGAGCAAAAGTCTCTATGCTACCACCTGCAGCATGCTTGATCTTGTAGATCCTCTTGGAAGTCACTACAGACTACCCTTTGGGACTGCATCCCAAACATCTTCATGATCGACTGGTACTCCTCGATCATGGCATTCTTCCCAAATCCCAGGAACTTCAATGTCTTCAATATTTTCAATAGATAACTTTGTTGCAGAACAAATGTTGTAGTCCTTCTTTTGTAGGTGATGGTATACGATCTTTCCTACACAACAAGTTAAATTTCATGATTAGAGAACATCTCATAGTTTTCAGAACAAATTCTTACACATAAAGAAATATGTCACACAGTCATGCAATTATCTTAGCCAATGCTTCAATACAACATTTATCCATATTCCGTAACTTTCTAGATGCCTTCCAATCTCTACCAAAACATTGTTAAGAGTGTGCACAACTCCTAACATGTCAGCAAAGAGGTTTCATTCTAGATAAGTAGCAATGGAATGTTGTACAGTTCCATATGCCACTTACCCATCAAATGCATATTAGTAGTATACTATTCATTAATGCAATCATTCTAATATGCACAATACATATCCTAATTCTAGGAACATAAGCCTATACATCACTGAACAATTTTATTTAAACAAACAAATATGTAAGGAATGGTAATTAAAATACTTATCTTTGTTTGTTTGTTGGGTGGACTCCCTCTGAGTCCTTGCTTCCTTGCAGGAGCTACTGAAGTAGCTTCTTCTACACCTTTCTGTTGTGGAATTCAGAAGGATGGTCAACTCCCTCTAGATATCTGCATCCTTGCAGAAACTATTGGAGTGAGCTCCCTCTTGATCTTTGCTTCCTGGTTTACCTGTCCTTGAACTTATATTCATTCTCGATCCCTATGCATGCTTGTTAGTGTCATCATTTTGTTATTCTGTAGGTCTCATACATAATCAAACATTCATTAATATAATCTTAATATTATCAAAACATAATAATCTCAAGCATGTATAGTCAAGATGATTTCAAACACATATAATAAACATTAGTATTCAAGGTTTCAAGGAAGTCTTGTTTTACTCATACATATTCTTATTTGATCATAGGACTCTTCTGGTTAGTTAAATCATCAATGCATAAACCCGTGATTACTCAAACCTATACCTTCATGATTCTTTTGGTTAGTCATATCATCAATTATGGTAAGAAACATAATATGCATACAACCATGACTATTCAAACCTATGACTTCATGAATAATCATTATCAACAACACAACAGTATAAGATCCTAACACAGGGTAGGATTCTAGCTTGATATAGGAAAAACATACTTGGATTAGCATGCTAGTTAGTTATGTCTAACATACCCACATAATGTCTTCTGGTTCTCTTCAGTGACCTGTGCTAGTAACCTGCATGTCTCATAAGTTAACCATTGTAGAACCAAGTTATACATACCTCGTAAGTAGATATTCTATGTGATCCATGACAATGGATGAATCTTTGTCTTCATGTCACCATGATCATATGTTCTTGAAGTAGAACATGATTTGTCTTTCTTAGTGTACCTTTTATGTTAACGAACAACATAAACTTCATACAACATCACAATGCATTAGTACAATCATAAGTGTCAAAACCTTAATCAATGAATATCTTCTATTAAGGTAATACAACAAGTCTAGTAATTAATCAAGATTGTACGGTAATGATATGAAGACAAACATATCATAAACTTAACCATGAAACATACCTGTAAGCCATACTTGTCAAGATTGCTTGTAATCTTTTTATGGAAGACCTTAGCCTCATCTCCCTCTGAGACAGAAACTTCTTCACTTATGTAGGTGACCAATCCATCTTCTTCTAGGATTAACCCAATCCACTTGATTTGCAAGAACTGGACCTGGAGCTAGATTAGGGTTTGTCAAAGAAACCCCAAAAATTCAAACTTTGAATTTCAAACTACCGAAATGATAGAAATATGCGCCTTGATGAGCTGATCAAGTTGGTATATTTAGAATTTGAAAACTGCAAAGTTTCACTCCTCAATTTTTCCTTTGAAACTTCCGGATTCACTAGACGTGACCTTGAACTAGGGTTTGATAAAGCCCACTCTTCTGCCCAATCAAAAGGTTTGATGCAAGGCTCTAAGCTTCTATTTTTCTGAGTAGCTTCTAGCCGTGGTCACATATTTCAAAAATTCCCATTTTTACAAAAGCCCTAATTTTCCACTTTTCTGATGAAAGTCCCGAACTAGGGTTTGATCAAGCCCAGCCTTCTGCCCAACCAAAAATTCTGATCTTGGTCTCTAAATTTTGATTTTGATGAGTAGCATTCAGCCGTGGTCTCTGATTACAAGAGTTCCAACTTTCTCCAAAACCTTAAATTCCGGAATCCATGAATGGAGGTGCTCAAAAATAATTATGTTTTGACAGAAATATGTACTTGATTATTTCTGGTGTAACTTTGCACCTTTCGATCCACAGGGTCTAAAACTTTTTCTTGAGATAGCCCGACCTGTCATCTTTCCATCCCGAGAGGTCTTACCTCAATTGGATTCTTTGAGAGAAAGTTATGCCATGTGCCACAACATGACCTGTTTATGGGGTAAAACAATAGAGCGAACTTGTATGGCATGCCATGTGTCACTGGTTAAACTTCGGCCTCTGAAATTTTTTTTCTGAGATAGTACATTCTGTGTACTACCTGTCACTTTTTACAAAATTTAATTTGGAGCTTCCTAGCCCAAGTTATGACCTTTTTTCCAAGGTCACCTATTTTTGACTCAGATCTAGAAGATGCAAAAACCCTATATTGTGCATATCATAAATCACAAAGTACAACGAATTAGAGGTTGTCCTTTGGAAACAAGGTACCTGGGGATATTATATTCGACTTGTAAACATTTCAGATCCGAAAACTTCTCCAAAATGGATTTATAGCGAAAGTGCTACGATGACTGGTTTTTTCTATATCAAGCCCTAGCATCGTAAGTGCAACAAGTGTCATACATGCCATATCATGCCTTCTTTCAGGCTAGCTCTAATATCATGTTAAATTTTCAGAATTTACTTCAATCTGATCTAGGATCTTAACTGAGAGAACAACATGTACAACATATCTACAGCATATCAATCATGGACACAATAATGCAAGCACACAAGAGACACAGATTTTATTTGGGGAAAACCATAAAAGTGAAAAACTCCAATAACTTCCTCAGAGATAGATAGAGCAATGATACAACCAGAATACAAGAGATAGTCTTCTCCTAGCAGTATAGCCTCCTCCTCCACAAGTGCGCCACTCTCCAAAGTGTGAGTGAGAGAATAGAATGTGTAAAATGAGAGAGACACACTCTCTATTTATACACTAACTTGACTTGACCTTTACTCAACTAGGTCGGCCTCAACTTAACCACTTAACATAATGCTGACTGGGCCGACACCCAATAGGGTGGTCTAATAACCCTTCGACCCAAATGACTTATACAGGGCCGACCCCAACAAGGTGGTCTAATAACCCATCAAGTATAAGTTACGACACTTACAATATAAATGACGACACTTCCATATAGAGGAATAATAACATCTCTATAGGAATACAAACACTTCCATATAGAGGAATAATAAAATATCTATAGGAATACAATATACATATATGTGAAATACATTCCGAAGTTACATATATATCAACAGTGCTAGAAGGAAAATCTACCATATGAAAGCTAACACATGTTGGATTTCATTACAATGTGATTGTGCTAGAAGGAAAACTACCAGTTGAAAGCTAACACACGTTAGCTTTCATTCACCGTGCAATGTTGTTGTTAGGAGGAAAACTAACATGCACTATATTGCATGTTGTTGTTTGAAAAAACGCTAACACACATAAGCTTTCATTCGCTGTGCAATGTTGTTGTTAAAAGTAAAGCTAACACACAGTAGATGTCCTTCATGGTGCTAGAAATAAAATTACCATGTGAAAGCCAACATGTGTTAGCTTTGATGACAATGTCATTGTGCTAGAAGGAAAATACCATATGAAAACTAACACACATTGGTTTGCATCCATGAAATGTTGTTGTTAGAAGGAAATATAAAAAGCGCTATCTTTCATTCATCGTGCAATGTTGTTGTTGGAAATAAAGTTAAAATGCATTATATTTCCTTCATGGTGCTAGAAAAAAAACTATTATATGAAAGCTAACACGTTAGCATTGATGACAATGTGGTTGTGTAGTAGAGATAATGGAGTTTGTACAATTGTGCTCCTCACATCTCAAGCCCTAATGGCATGAGCTACTTCACCACGATATAAATATGACTTCTATGTTGGAATAAAGGATCAATACTACTTAATCTATGTGATTGATACATATTTGTTTGGAGGATCACTTGGCTATGTTTTTATAGTTTCTTCAAAATCTAAACTGCTTGGGTTTCCCAACCTTCTTCAATCTTGTGCATGGCTTAAATCCTCATTGTATTTCCTTTACCAATAAGACTAGGACCTTTTGCTTAAGTTGAGATCAATAAGTGGAATAGGGTGGAGGAACCCATACTTGGTGATGAAGTTCTTGTAAAAAAGAATCAAATATAAAATCTTTTTGTTATGTTTACATTATAAATATATAAAGATTTATATTCTTCACCCATGCTCTCCAACCCGGTGTGCATTTATATCTACTTTAATGAATTGTGGATAGAATTGATTTACCTGATTTCAATTAGAATGAGTTTGTTTCAAGTTCATATTATTCATTTATATTCTTAATTGAGTTTTAAGAAGATTTGTTTCATAACTTCTGTGCATATCTGTAGAGGGAAATTGTACTAGAAACTTGTTATCTAAATTGCTCATAAAGGAGTCGCTCTTGTGGTAACCATTTTCGTGCTTTGCACACAGCTATATCATCTACCACCTCTGATTTATCCTCTCTCCATTCCTCTTCGACTTCCATGGAGGAGGTGACATAGCATGCTACTTAATCGGATTCATAGATGATGTCAAACAATTGGAGTTTTCTTATTGAATGGTTTGATGAAAAAGGATTCTCTCTGGGTTTTGGTGGCCACGAGTTGTATCTCCCTCTGACATCGACAATTGCTTCTCAGGCTTATGGGAATAGGATTGAAAACTCAACTCAAATGGACGACTCAATGTCTGATGGATCTCCTCGCCCTGATGCAGATCGCTCCACTCAAAACATGAACATGGTTAAGGCGATGTGCGATTTGATCTTCGAATACCGACGCAATGTGGAGTACTTACAGTTCAAACTAGAGCTTATGGATAGGAAACTTTATTCAATAATTTCATTGCTCTCTGGCAAAGGTCGCAGCTATCCCAGTTTTGAAATTATGAATCATGATACTATTATTCTATGGCATGCATTTTCCATCAACACTTGTTGTAGCGTTCCTTCCCAAATGGATGATAGCCAGCTCTCACATTAGTTGTGTGTCTTCTGTTTATGGGTTTATGTTTTCGTCCTTTACAAGTTTAGTTCTGTCTTCTATTTACAACTGTAGGACGATTGTCTCAAAAGCCAGCTCTGTATGCTCTTTTGTTTTTTGCAAGACTTGCAGTCTGGATTTTTGTCTAGTCAGAGAGGCATGTATACTATTTCATTCTCAAGAGTGGATACAGGCCCATGCTACATCCATGTACATTTTCAGTTTTTGATATAATGATAATGTTTTCTTGCTTACAATAAAAAATGCTCACAAGGGTCAAGGGAATTGGTCATCTAGTTCAACTAGGTATTTTCCCCAATTATATATTTTAATTCCCATATTATATCATGAGTATTTATGTAAAGAATTTAGTTATCTTTACTTTTTTTATTACTTACTTTTAATCATTAACAAATAATTTTTGTTTTATATGCAGATCGTTCACAACATAGAAGCCTCTACTACATAGTTTAAAGCCATAACCATATCTTTCAAATGCAAACCTACAATCCCGTAAGATGACATTTGCTAGAATTTACTTTGCACTATTTTTTTTATTGTTACATTCCATCCCAATTACCATCATGATTTCAAATTAACCACTCCTAAGTTGAAAATCATAACTATAACCTCTTTGTGTTAAAAATACTTTGAAGCTTGAATCTCTACCTATGCAAAGAATGTTGACCGGATGAGATAGATTAATCAATTTTCAGTTTGAAGTGATTGTTCAATGGTTTGTTTCCAATAGGTCAAATATGTGGAAGAACCATTGGGTTGGTAGCAAAGAAAGTTGGAGTTCTGCATGAGGTGTCTTTGACTAATAGTTTTCCCCTATTATTAGAAGTTTATATATAGTCTAGATTTCATTTTTTTCACTTTAGATGCTTAATTATTTATTAGAAAATATGTCTAATAAACCTTCAAACTCACCAAACTAGGTTTCAAGTTTTGCACTTCACAACATTTCTTAAATAGTTGTTAAAACCCATGTTTAAAACTTACTATCTTCTTTCTTGTTTATACTAAAAATATTACACCTCTTCATTGTAAAAGGAAAGGAGCAGTGATTATTTTGCATAAAAATATTTTCATATTATATAATGGGAAAATCTCATTTTGATGTTTCATAGTAGTTCCCAAGTTATTGACAATGGAACTCTATATCTAGTTCCCAAGGCATTGCCAATGGAACTCCATATCTATTGTGCTTGTGAACAAAATCTGTTACAAATCTATTGTTTGCTATAAAGTAGAAATATTTATTTTGAGTACAATGTATTTCTACAATTTTAATGCTCTATGTTGTGCTCGATTATTCTCTTATTCATACTTTAATGCTAAATGACACTTTAAATTTGTGGATTTTCATTCATGTTTTACCTTGTTTACAATACATATTATTTCTAATGCTTTATATCTATATGATGTGCTATATTTGTTGGATCTTTCATTCAAATATTATCTATTCATGGACTTTTTTTTTGCTATAATATTATTCCCCTATGATGTGCTAATTTGTGGATTTTCAATTAGTTAACCTATAGTAAAATACAAATTGTCTATTTTCTCTAAAAAATTGTTAATATTGATTCTTATGTTGAATAACTCATATTTTGTTATGTGGAGAATGATAATAGTAAGATTTCACTCAGTTAGCTTCATACATTACATAGGTATTGACATCTACTTGATATGTTAGACCTCTATATTATAGGGTTTTCATGCACCATTTAACTATTCTATTCAGATAATAAGGTTTTGAATATCATTGCAAGGGGAGATATGCATTAGAATTAGTGAAGCATGTGTTTGTGGTGCATTGTGATGTTCTTTGTAGCATGTTCCAATGTGTGTAAGAGACATATGTCATAAATAATGTGTGCCCATTATATAGGAGCATGAAGAAATCAAAGGTAAACCCCAAATGCTCTTGATTGAATTGCATCATAATATTTACATTGAATGAATCTAAACTAACAGAAAAATGATTCTTAATTAATTTTGTTACCATTTTTTTAATATAGATAAATATATAAATTATGTTTACAAATTTTGACAATCCACCTCCATTCAAAGTAGAGGAAGGGACTTTGTGCCCAAATATTCTTGTTGGCTATGGATTGGTTTTGTTATACCTCTTGAGTTCATTATACATCCTTCTTATGTTATTATACTCATAATAGTTAGGATTTATACAGTGAGTGTCCTCTAATCAAAGTCACTCTATTATTGTGAATCCCATGGTCAAGCCTTTATATGAGATAATTACATGTTCTAGTGGAATTTTCACTCCTTATTTTACATGTTGGCCTTGAATTGCTTCTTTGGCCATCAAAGTACTTTTGAATGAAAAAACCTTCCATCATTAACTAGTTAGGTTTCCTAGGGGTGGCGGGTATGGATAAAACATCAAATAATCAGGCCAAGGCTCTTTCTCTTTGGCATGGTTCACCTTTTTCCAAAAGCAAACGTATTCGACAGTTGATAATTGTTGGGGACACCATGATTATAATTCGTTGTTTGGATTTGATTTTTTTTTTATGGATGGTCCTCTATGTCGAACCATGTGGACAGTGAGTTTGAAGAAGTTAAAGCTATTCTCGTCTTGCGGCATCCAACAAATTGGCAAATCTACAAGCCAACAAAGATTGTTTGTTAACTCATGGCACAATGGAAATAAATGGGATGCTGGTAGTAAATATTACGATTCCATAACATTCATGTATCTCTCCAATAACACATAACACTCATAGATGTTGTCTCATTTGTAGTGAATATATTTCTCAATCAAGTGGGTATTAGGTTTTCAAGTTACTCAATCTCTTTACTCACCAAGGATTATTCATTTACATCAACCCATGCATTCCTCTTAGAATGTCATTCTCTCCAAAAATCCTTACATTCATGTGACATGCTTAGGCTTCTTGAACTGATTACATGGAAAACATTGAAGAGTATGCACGTTCTTGTTTCATTAGGATCTTTCCATTTTTCCCATGTGCCAAGCACTTGGTGGTTTTATACAAGTTTATATATGTATTTTTCTCATACTACTTGAATATAAAATTGTTAGGTCTTCATATATAATTTTTCCGTAATTTATATGTAAATTCCATTTTGATAGCGTGCACTAGATGGTGGGGAACACTATTTCATTGCGAACAAAATGACTGCCATAATGTTTTGAATTTATGCAGCTATATTAATTTTTTTAAGGTTGTGTTTTTTCTAAAATATAAGAGCACACTTTACATGGTTTAACCTTATTTACAACTTACAATTCAATTGTGTGTTACATAATTGAAAGGAGTTACAATCGAAAATATAAATTTGACAATAGGGACTATGTTGACCTCCTAATTAATGGTCAAGTTATTGGGCTAGGAAGGATTGAATCTATAGAGACTGGAACATATTATGGCAGAGAAAGAGTTAATGTAGGATATGTTATGGTTTTTATAATTGATGTCACTCAACCACATTTGACTGTGGAATATGTTGATGAAGGGGACATACATCCATGGAAGATCATTTCAAAATCTTGAAGCATGTGTTAAGTGTTATTGATATTAAATTGATTGTTTTTTTGAGCAAATACTAAGCTTCTTTAATTTGGTGTACAAGTGCAAATGTCTTTTTTGCATTTTCTATTGAAGACAAGGTAGATCTTATGCAATGTGGAGTGAAGGTGGGTGAGGGATCCATATTTAGTACAAATATTGGGATTAAGGTGCATGGAAGGATGGTAAATAAAGGATGCATAATGGTTAAAACTGAGAAGGTGTTAAAACATGATGCTCTTCTACCACATCCAATAGGATTTGAGCATACATTAGGGGGTGCATTGGAATCTTATGAGATTTGGCCAGAATCGGATTTGGAAACACATTGTCATGATCATCCAAAAAATATTCTCCAAGATAGGGTTACATTTCAATATAAAAATGTTTCTCTTACACATGAATGCACATGAACAAGCAGGTGCATTTCCAAAGGGATCGTAGTTTATGTCCCCGAGGATGACATGGTTGAGGGTGAAACTCTAGGTGAAATGGAATTCAGAGTTTTTGTGGAAGACATAGACGTAAATTGTGAACGATGTGGAATTGGGGATAATTCTATACATTTTTTAGTTAGATGGCCAATAAATAAGTTGGTGGATGATGAAGCTGATATTTTAGGGCTGAAGTAAAATTTCAGGGAGCCACCCAAGGAAATGGTGGTATGGGATATTATAGAGGACACAAGTCCCTTAAATAAATGGGTTTGAGATCTTTATAATGATAAAAATTCAGACTCAATTGATATGCATGTAACGAGTCCATATAAATGGATTAAATGTGCTATTGCTACAAAAAAGGTTGGAAAATGTCAGACACAAATAGATGAAGAGAAAGAAATCCGACTTTTGGCAACAGATAAATGTTGCAAACAAGATTGTCTTCAACATGTGGATAGGAAATCCATTACAGATGCTAGAAGGGGCATGAAACTCATAAATAAAAATGGTATTAGGGAATTTGTCTTGAATTCACTCTCTTAAAACACAATCATGTCAAAGAGTCATGGCCATGGCCTACCTCATGTTGTTAGGAAAGTAAAGGACATGAGATTTAATGGAAATATTATTTGTAAGAAATCATGGTACAATATACACAAGATTCCTCAAAGCACCTTCTATAACTACCAACAATATTTCCAACATTGTTGTGGGGAAAAAATGCACCTATAGTTCAGGGGAGAAACTACCAAATTACGGTGATAAAGATAGACTTACAAGCATTCTGCAAGTACAACGAATAAATGAAGAGATTAGGGTTTAGAGATGTAGGCACCTCATTCAGAAGGTTGATCCTAGCTTTGCCTCCCTCACTCTTCAATGCTTATCCAGTGTCGCAATGCCCAGACCTGCAAAACAACTTGATACCTTTCTCAAATACATTTGACTACATATATAATACTGATACCTATAATGGAAAGAGACATCAAACTATAATCAAACAGTAATCAAATCTTAAGACACATTAATAGGTCATATTTGGAAAGAGAAGAACATCTGATCTTTATTGATGAATGAAAGCAAGTACATAAAGTTATACCTTCTTTCAAGATTGGCACTTCACGAAACCTAGATTCAAGGTCTCCTGCTTCTGTTCTCCAAGGATCCCAGCCTCTAAGCAATTGTGCTAGGGTTTACCAAAACTGAAGCACAAGAGAGGGGGATGAGGGTCTCCATTCCTCCAGCATAACTTTTTAATTGGGCTTGGTCCCCTCACATGGCCCTTCTACCCTCCTTATATAGTCAGTGAGGAAGAGGAAAAGAAGTTACAACCACTCAAGAGGTTTCCCAACCAACTTAACTTACTCGAATTTCGAGATTTTGACCAAAACAGGGGTGTACGCTACTCTATAGTAGAGAAAGTCGCGTACACATGGAAATGGGCGCTACTTTAAATGAGACAAAGTTGCGTACACACGCTACTATTTCAATAGTGGAGTCGCGCTCATATTGAAAAATGGCCAAAAATAGGTTTTTCTGCTCATTTTCAGGAGATGGTTTGGTCTGGAAAAATGTTCCTAAGGGTCATATACATCAAATGGGTCAAGAATGAGGTAATTTCAACCATTTTTAGTGTCCCAAATGACTCCTCCATCCACAAATGTCCTGTTGTGTGACTGAACTTGATCTCAAGAAATGTCGTCATGCGATCAAGGGAAGCAAGTGTCGTCACGGATGGAGAGGTGTCATTTCAAGCTATAAAAGATGCCCCCTAATGTATGAGGTCAGAGGGAGTACGGGAAACGATGGCCGAAATACATTATAAATAAGAAAGAGTTGAATCATGGAGGAACGGAGAAACCAAGAATCATAGGCTCAAATGAAGTACCTGAAAGCAAAGGCAAAGTCAGACAAACTTATCCTTGGGGTAACTATCCATGTTCAAATGGTGGAACATGACCTCCAAGAGGATACAATAATGATCCAAATACTGATGCATATATCATGGCCACTAAAATACAAGCGTGGATCCATGAAGAACATAAGTATAAACATAGCCACATAAATACAAGGTGGATCTATGTCAAAACTGGAGAACATAGCCATAGAGAACAAGCTGGATCTATGTGTCATCAAGAGCCAAAAAGAGTGTGGCTCAGTCTTGCGCAACTTGGGTGATAACATAAATGAGGTGATGCTATCGAGGATCCCAAGGTCTTCATCCAAAAACAACCCAAGGTACAAACCTATCCATGCGAATAAATGAGTTGTTGTCGAACATGGGAGGTATCGTTTGATTACCGGTCATTGATGTATACCGTTAACAAACGCGAGGGTTTCCACCAATAATGAAAATGGAACCCAAGGTACCTAGTACATTCAAGCAAGTGCGAATAGATGGGCTTGCCGTCGAACACTTGAAGAATCCATCAGATAGGAGACATTGATGTATTCCCATCTATCCAATAGCGAGGGAAATTGCCACTAATGACTGCAATCCCCAAGGTACTAACCAAAACTCTAAACTTCATTCCCAGAGCACAATGAGTTGAATTCGATGGGAAGAAGTCTGTTGGAAGGGAGGCCTTAATGCATCCTCCATCATCCAACACGAGGGACACTCAAATAGGTATGAGCTAATTTGGAGTAGGACTAAACACATGATGAAACATAATGACACCAAGGAATGGCCGACACATGAGATCAAGGCAACTGCAGAATGGCCGACACAGGTTATATCCTTGAACAGTGAGCACGACACAAGAGTGACTTAGGCAGCTTTGAACACAAAGGGACCACGATACAAATATGCAATGTAGGAGACATTAACAGTTTCTCCAAATGATTGGAAGACTAACCAAACGGAGGAGTAAGAACTCTGAGATCAAGTTTTACCCTAAGGCCAACGCTAGAACCCAACTTGTTTGATAGACTCAAAACAGGTGCTTTGTTCAAGTAGATAGTTGACTTGCTGCTGTCATATTGAAAGATATTTTAACATTCTTCCCTTCCCTTTCCTTTTTCATTTTTTAACGAGCTTGACAAAGAACTAAAGCATGCTCGACAGTATTTTCATATTTAAGGAGTTTGAAAAACCTAGAAGAAAATTCCATACACCTATCCGTGGATTTTATATCGAGCCCGGATTGGTCTGTGCTCGGCGGTGTTTTCTTGCTTATAGAGTTGAAAAACTTAAACAGTCCTCTATACACCTATCCGTGGATTTTATATCGAGCCCGGATTGGTAAATGCTCGCTTGGTGTTTTCACATTTCGAGAATCTGAAAACCCTAAAGACGACTCCAAAGGTCCTTTTTCGTAAAGTTAGTCTCCTTCCCCGAAAAAGTGTAAAATGATGGAAGAAGAACTCTTCTAGCACATACAAGAGTATACCTAGAGTATACCTTTTCTGTAAATTATCCACCAAGGCCCAGAAAAGGGGTAATTCTATACCTAAGTGGATGTCGGTTCAGTTATTTTAACGAGCCCGAAAAGACAACTATGCTCGGCAAACTTTTCCTATTTAAGGAGTCTGAAAAGGGCTTAAAAGAACTCCATAGGGATCTTTTCCGTAAAGGTTTAACGAGTCCGGAAAAGTAAACTCATGACCTCCTTACTGTTTTTAACGAGCTCAAAGGAGATACTGAAAATGCTCACAACTTCCTTACTGTTTTTAATGAGCTCGAAGTGAAGATGAAAGAAATGCTCATAGCCTCCTTACTGTTTTTAACGAGCTCAAAGGAAAGGTGGAAGACTGCTCGTAACCTACTTACTGTTTTTAACGAGCTCGAAGTAAAAGAAGAATTCTCGAAACCTACTTACTATTTTTAACGAGCTCGAAGTAAAAGAAGAATGCTCGCTTTGGGAGGAGACGAGTGTCAGGGACATGCAAAAATAGCTCCAAGCGCATGGAACAAAGCTATGCCTAATGCAAGGAACATGAGAAAGATAAGTACACTCAGGGTGTGTCTCCTCCAGGTAAAAGGTGTCAAATTGTGAGGGCAAAATGATACAGGGCTTAGCGGAAATGAGATCAGAGATGGAGGCTTATACAACGGGCTAAAAGCGTGGAATCCGGCTTCAGGCTCATTAGCACAAGCGGGATCATAATAGATGCATATGCAATTTGAACACAAAGATGGGAGCCTTATCAGGGATGGCCAGAAATATATGAGGAAGAAAGATATGAGGCTTCTTCTCAAAGTCATGGTAAATCTAAAAAGGCTCTCGAACCTATGAGAAAAACTCAGCATGGGCACCAGAATGGCATAAGGGTGCTGACTAGGGTGACCCATGGTAGGTAGGCTCTGCTGTAAGACTGGTGCACAATGCATAAAGAGATTGCTAACACACCAATATCCAACAGGTTCGACCCTATGGCTAATTCGAATGGGAAAAGGTTCAAATGCAACATAACAGCGGGGAAGCCTAAACCTATATGCAAGGTTCCGAATATACCTAACATGGTTGCATAAGGTGTCAAAAAGGACCAGTAAGCAAGTATACATCCAGCTAAGAATCCTGTCTCCAAGAAACATTAGTACCAGTATCATATCTAAAACATATGTAAGGAAAGACCTGATACAAGTCACTATGGTAGAAATACTTTCAACTTCACTATCATCAACAACAGGCATAAACAAGGTAGAGTTTTCAAATGAAGACTCTATGGTACCCAAGCCCGAGGACTTACAATCAACAAGATCAACTTCAGAATGAAGATCAAATTTGAAGGACATGATGGAATCTGCAGAAACAAATTCATCATCACGGGAGTTGAAAATTCTAGAAGCAGAATCAAACTCAGCAGGAACACCGATTTGCGGATCTATAGGAGAGTCCAAAGACTCAACAGTAGGAAGATCAGACTTTAAGGTCAAACCGGGGCTGGACATAACTGCGACTGGATTGACATCCAAATGAATGGTAGATTGTACTATGGACTCTAGGAAAACTTCATCGGAAGGAAGTATATCATCCCAGATAGAACACATATATAAACATTCAAATGGAGGTGTCACTTGGTTAAAAGCTAGGACCAAGTCCCGATAAGGTAAGCATGAACTCAGAGACTTCTTCTCAGTAGCAGTTGAACTCAAGGAACAATATGCCACATAATTCCCATGTGACATAGTAGTGCCTAATGACTAGGGACGTGACTGGTCTACAGTTGGGTAATAAGGAGGATCAACGAATGCAAGCTGGTCGATGGTGATAATGTTTTCGTTATGAGGGAAATGCATCACACAAAAAAGCGTAGACACCACAGCATGCATAGCATAAATGTAATCACGCCCGAGGATCATATCAAAGTCCATAGGGTCCTTTAAAACCATAAAATCAACTAAGACTTTTTTTCCACCCAAAGTAACAGGTGCCTGACGGAGGAATCCAAACGGTTCACTAGGTCTTTTATCGAAGGTCAACGACCAATTAACATCTAGAATAACATTAGGGAAACCCAAATCTCTCCAAGCATAAGTGGATAAGATACTAACAGAAGCACCTTCATCAACAATGCATCGATCAACCGTATGGTTCCCGATATCAACCTTTATCTGGAAAGGTGTCGAAGAAGGAAGACGAGGCTCGACTAGACTATTCCAATCAAAGGAAACAATCCTAGGGCTTGGTAGGGGTTCACATGGCACAGATGAAGTGCCCCCTTTTTCAGAAACATCCAAACTGGTAATGCAGAAGACTTCAGTAGTAGGTGCATCAATCTTTGCAGGACTGATGGGATCGGTCGAAGATTGAATCGATTTGATCACTTCACTCTCCGAAGGAAGAGTGGGGTCGACCAAAGATTGCATTGGTTCAACCACTTTATCAACCAAAGGTTGATCTGACTACAGGGAATCTATAGACAACTCAGGAACAGAGGTTCCTTCAGACATGGACCACACTCTTCGTGCCTCTGGAATGGCAGGGCATCGGTGAGTAAGGTGATCTCCCTTACAAAGTTTACAAGGGAACTTTGGTTTCCATCCTATAGGTTTAGACGCCTTTACAACGTCAGTACTCTCAGCATGACTAGCATTGGCTGACAGCTTGCCCCCATCATGACTCACAGAGGCTGGTTGCTTAGAAGCAGAAGACTTTTGAACTAAGGACCACACTTTTTGCACTTCTGGAAGTATAGGGCACAAGTAAGTAAGGTGGTCTCCCTCGCAAAACTTACAAGGGAACTTAAGCTTCTGTTTGTTGGGTTTGTCGAAAATGTCAACTCCCTCAACATGACTTGCAGTGGCTGATATGGTGTCTCCAATATGACTCATAGGAACTGGTGACTTGTCATTAATATGACTAGTAGTGATCAATGATGTGTCCTCAACATGACTGACAGTGGTTGAAGACAAACTTTCAGTATGATTTTCATTGACTAAAAGTTTTCTCCCAGCATGACCTCCAGAGGCTGGGTAGGTGCCCCCTGCATGATTTGCAGAGGCAGGGTGCTTGCCCCCAGCATGACTCACAGAGGCTGGGTTGCTTCCCCCTTGTTTTGGCATCTTCTTCCCATTCTTCCTCCGTCTATTCCTTTTAGACTGCTGGTTACTAGTATTGCTACTTTCGCCACATGAGGTAGAAGGAGGAGGAGAAGATGTTACTGGCAAGGGAGGCACAGGGTTTTGATGCTCTTGATTTGAGGTGCTCACAAAAGAAGCGTCAGGAGCATGCAAGGCATTCGGAGTGGAAAACAACCAAACCGGCAGCCCAATAGTGAATCCAGGAAGATTCAGAGTAGCCATTAAGGGAGTACCAATGTTTTCAATGAATGGAACAGCACAAGGATCCCCCGGAACAGGGGTACCTTGATTGGCACTCACCGGAATGCTAGACATAGTTTCTCACTCAAATGAACAAGAAATTCTCTAAGGAAATTTAAAACAAGTAGCACAAAGAGAACACCACTAAAAAAGGTCCTAAGTAAATCAAACCAGGAAAACAGATGCCTTCCGGAGAAAATTCTAGGATGATGAGGGCCCAGAACAGATCAACGAAGGAAGAAAGACAGTTACCCGGGGTCCACAATACAATGACTAAGGGTGCAAGCACTGGAATCACCCAACCGCCCTCCCAAAGACCTGCAAGGGGTTTCCTCCCACGTCTGTCTTAGGTACAGCAGATATACCCTCTGTTGTCACCTTTGTATGAACCTAGAGTCAGATACTATGGATACCACAACACCAAAAATTCCTGGGGGAACAGTCATCGGTCGAATCAGAAAGCGTGGGCAGGGTAGCTAAGCCCGAAACTCGAAAGAGTCCCCAATACGCAATCTGATCCTGGTGTATGCTCGAACAGCAAGTAGGAGGAGTATTCCCACAAATTGATCTCGCAATGACCTACTGCATAGATCCCAGGAAAACTTTGAGTGAGGTGGGTTTACATATGATAGTCTCACTACGATTTTTGCGCAATGTGTGATCTTGGGTGGTTTAAAGTGATTTAAACCCAAGACCCTAACCAAAACTAGTTGGTATAGTGTAACCTAGAAAAGAAAATGTTACTAGTACATTTTATTAGGGTTCATTTTAAAGGTTACTTGATTACTCAAAAAGGTAGTGGGTGTGTGAGAGTGGTTATAATAGAGATAGAGTACTGAAAATGAAATATTTACCACCAAACAAATCTTTTCTTTTCAATGCAAGTCTTAAAATTCTGATCTAGAATGCATGTGCAAATGCAATTTTTAATATTTCGAATGCAAAAAAGGTAAAATTAAAGTCTAAATAAACCTAAGAATGCAGCTACTCAAGCAAATAGGTATGCAAAAGAAAACTTGTTCTTTTTTATGCAAAGCACTCTAAAATATTTTAAGCCACTTGCAAGGTACTCTACTCAGAATATAAATCAAAATTATTTATGCTTTTCAAAGGTAAGAAACAAAACTGAAACTATCCTACTATCAAAGCAAAGCAAAGAAACTTTCAGGTTCTCTTTATGAAACAGTAAAAGCTACCAAATATGACTTTCAAATTCTTATTGATGTAAGCATGCCAACCATTGGGAAAAGAGTACAAAAACTACTTTTAGACCCAAACGAAGCAAATGACCTACGAAGAAGTATGGTTTGGTAAAGTCAGGTCTGCACATAAACAATGCAAACAAGGTCTTGAACAACAGCCAAAACACTTGAGCTTTCACTACAAAAGAAAAACTAAAAGCATAAGGGAGGATAAGAAACCAACCTAAAAGAGAAATTTCACTCAAATAGATACAAACAGGGTCAAGAAGACTCAAGAGGTTCCAAATCCAGTGGAAAATGGGGCAAGCAAGTTCAGTTAGACTCAAATTAGGGTACAAAACACCAAACAGGTCCACAACCCCCCAACTTAGGTCAACAAACCCCAAAACTTTCCAAACAAGCCCAAATTGATCAAAAGAGGTTCAAATCATGAATGTAGGATCAGTACAAGGATGGGAGACCACTTAAAGGGGTTTAACACAGACCTAGGGTCATCAGGGACCACAAAAATGCAGCCAGAACCACCAAATTTGGGTCCACAACCCAAAAACTCAAAATTTCAAACCCAGATTTTGAGCGCTACTGTGTATGAAGGAAACTAGCGCTCATTATAGTATGGGCGCTACTGTGCAAAGGAAAAGTAGCGTATGGGCGCTACTGTGTGGTACAAACAGTAGCGTACAGGTGGAAAAAGTTGAAAAAATGGGGTTAAAACCACCACACCCGGGTCCACAAGGGTTTGCAAGGGCTGGGAAGGGTCTGTAAGAGCCAAGAAGGGTCAAATAGAGCCTACTAACTGATCCTAATCAAGAAAATGAACAAATACCATCAAATAGAACTGAAGAAATGACCTTGGATACCCCTAAGCAGTTAGGCTTTCCCCAACGGAGTTGCCATTCTGTTGTGGGGAAAAGATGCACCTATAGTTTAGGGGAGAAACTACCAACTTACGGTGATAAAGATAGACTTACAAGCATTCTGCAAGTACAACGAATAAATGAAGAGATTAGGGTTTAGAGATGTAGGCACCTCATTCAGAAGGTTGATCCTAGCTTTGCCTCCCTCGCTCTTCAATGCTTATCCAGTGTCGCAATGCCCAGACCTGCAAAACAATTTGATACCTTTCTCAAATACATTTGACTACATATATAATACTGATATCTATAATGGAAAGAGACATCAAACTATAATCAAACAGTAATCAAATCTTATGACAAATTAATAGGTCATATTTGGAAAGAGAAGAACGTCTGATCTTTATTGATGAATGAAAGCAAGTACATAAAGTTATACTTTCTTTCAAGCTTGGCACTTCACGAAACCTAGATTCAAGGTCTCCTGCTTCTGTTCTCCAAGGATCCCAGCCTCTAAGCAATTGTGCTAGGGTTTACCAAAACTGAAGCACAAGAGAGGGGGATGAGGGTCTCCATTCCTCCAGCATAACTTTGTAAATGGGCTTGGTCCCCTCACATGGCCCTTCTACCCTCCTTATATAGTCAGTGAGGAAGAGGAAAAGAAGTTACAACCACTCAAGAGGTTTCCCAACCAACTTAACTTACTCGAATTTCGAGATTTTGACCAAAACATGGGTGTACGCTACTCTATAGTAGACAAAGTCACGTACACATGGCAATGGGCACTACTTTAAATGAGACAAAGTCGCGTACACACGCTAATATTTCAACAGTGGAGTCGCGCTCATATTGAAAAATGGCCAAAAACAGGCTTTTCTGCTCATTTTCAGGAGATGGTTTGGTCTGGAAAAATGTTCCTAAGGGTCATATACATCAAATGGGTCAAGAATGAGGTAATTTCAACCATTTTTAGTGTCCCAAATGACTCCTCCATCCACAAATGTCCTGTTGTGTGACTGAACTTGATCTCAAGAAATGTCGTCATGCGACCAAGGGAAGCAAGTGTCGTCACGGACGGAGAGGTGTCATTTCAAGCTATAACAAACATGGACACTGTTATCAGACAATCTACCAAAGACGGATCTAAGGCGTGATCTCCCTAGCTTAACGTAATTCTAGAACAAATAGAACAGAATATAGATCTACTTTCCTAGATCAATAGAAGTGCAAACTAGTAGATAGATAACTTACCTCAGATTTGCAGATCCCTTTTCTCTTTGTTGATCCAATGCTACAACATCATTAGATATCAAGCTGCAAGATCCTGTTGAACATATAGATACTAGAAGACAATGAAAGAATACATTTCATATGATTCATCTAAGTTAACAGTTAAGGAAGAAAACTCTAAACATCATCAATGAGACAACAGTTTATGGAAAGAGATTATATTAACTGTATAAAAGTGGGAATTACATAGAAAGGATGAAGCTACAACCAAAGCCTCAACGTTGCATCCTCCATCCAACATGTCCAAGCCAAGCTTCCAGTATAAGCTTCCCAAACACCAATATGGATTCTATCAGCATAAGGATACCATAGACCTTCCCCCCTCTCATGGAGAGAGTGGGTGTTTATATAGGGCTAAAGAGATAAGGTAGGTTGAGGATTAGGGGGAGATGGTTAAGGGATCTTCCCATAAGGTTAGGAACCGAAATGCCACTTCACCTAGAGCCTAGGGATAGGCCTCCACCTCAACAAACTTCTAGAAAGACCTCGAGACTCCCCAAAATAGCCTTTAACCAACCTCGTCGCACCCTGGTAGAGGACACAGAGCAACAGAGGGGGGTCATCGCACTCAAGCTGCGACACTATCTCACCCTAGCTGACCAAGAACTGCAATGGCACACCCTAGATGAAGGAGAAGTGCGACAACCTACTCAAAGAGGTCAACTACGTAGGGAAATCTCTCAGTTGGATGTGTTTTAGCCTAGAATGAGTTTAGGGGTTAGAGCAAAGAGTTTACACAATGGTCAAGATGACAACATTATCACAACGGTCATGATGACGACACTTGGTAATAATGAAGAAACTTGCAATGGTCATGGTGATGACACTAGGTCATTATGACAACATGTGCAACACTTGCAACATTTGCACAAGGGTGACGACATTGTGGTGTAACAGAATGCCCACCAAAGCATGAAGTTGACGGAATGAGGCAAGTGAAATGCTTTGTAGTAAGAAAAATGGCAAGGACTTATTGGTTGGAAGGAGTTGCTGCAGAAATAACCTGAGATCCACGAGTCTCATACAACACAAAACATGGCTGCCAACCAATACATTGCAGATCCATGATAGTAAAGACCGACTGAACACAATCATGGCTACTAGACACAATCGTAGATCCATGATGAGATGATAACACAGCCATGACCAATACAAAAGTGGATCCGTGTAACTTTGAACTGACAACACAGCCATGACCAATACAAAGTGGATCTCTGCGTCTAAGATAATCTCCATCGCAACCCGGGTAGCAAAAAATTTCCCAGGGTCTTCAAGCTAAACCCGCAATGATACGAATCTATCCATGTGATTACAATGTTTTGGAGTTGAACATGGTAGAAACCACTTGATTACCGGTCATTAATGTATACCGTTAACAAGTGCGAGGGGAATCACCATTAGTGTCAATGATCCCCAAGGTATCACAGTACATATCATCAAGTGCGAGTCAATGAGCTGAAGTCGAACACCTAATGGAATCTTTCAATCAAGAGTCAATGAGGTAAACTCATGTTGAAAATGAGGTAACCTGCCATTGAGGCATGCAGGCCCAAGGTAGCTGGTTGGTTTCTAAGTTCAATCCTCGGATGATGATTTGAATTCAATGAGAATGAACCTATCAAAGGAGGGCCATGATGAATGCCTCATGATCGACATGAAACTCGATAACAGATGTTTGGTGTATATCAGACGGTAGGGTAATGTGCAAGACTGACTCAAGGTAGACCAACATGATCGAAGGTATACTGACTGTAGATGATGAGTAATGAAACATCTGTTGAACATGGGCATGGCATGACTTGGTAGTATTGACATGACGAGAATGATACCAACCCCTAATGCAACTGATGGTGGAAGCATTCTTTGGAGGACCCAAAGGAGTGACAAGACTCACGGAATTGATAGGACTTGGAGACAAATGGATTACCCAAGTACTGAGTGCAAATGCAAATGAGTGCCATGTTCAATGATGTAACATAAAATCTTCCCTTTTTCCCCATCATGATTGATGAGTGCCTCATGTGTTTTTGACGAGCTTGATGAGGGTAACCAGATGCTCGGTATAGCTCATCTCATAGATGAGTCCAATCTCAAATGTTTTACAAACTTGGGAAAGGAGGGGTTCATCCCATAATGGTCCCTTTGATGTTTAAAATTTAATGAGTCCAAACAAGTAAAACTCGTCTTCATTTCATGTTTAGAGAGTCTGAAAAGAACTAAAGGAGACTCCAACGGTCCTTTTTCGTAAAGTTAGCCTCATCGCCCGAAAAAGGGTAAAACAATGCGGGAGAGGAGTCTTCCAGCCATGGTTGGTTGGAGTATTCCTTTTTCATAAATAGTGCTTCCTGGTCCGAAAAAGGGGTAAACTATCATCAGAAAGATGATCATTCAAATGCTTTTACAAGCGTGAAAGCATCAAGTTCACTTGGCAATCTTTTCCTATTTAGGGAGTCTGAAAAGAGCTTAAAAAGGACTCCATGAACAACTTTGTCATGGTTGATGACCGAGTACGACAAAGGAAAAGTAAACTCAACACAATCCCTTTTTCGTAAATAGTCTAGTGAGGTCGGTTAAAGTGATAAACCTATACTCGTTAGACACACCTTTTTACTCAAATTTTTAACGAGCACGATAAAGGTATCAAAAGCACTCATAATCTTTTTCATGTCTGAACCAGAGCACGAAAAAGTAAAAACTAAGCTTGAACCACTTTTCATGTTTTAACCAGAGCACGACATAACTTAAAAGTAATCTCAAATGCCATCTTACTATTTTTAATGAGCTCGAAGATAGGTTGGAAGAATTCTCATGATGTCTGCTTCATTTTTTAATGAGCTTGTAACAGAAAATGAACTATGCTTGGGATAATTTTCAGGGTTTAATGATTTCGAAACCTCAAATGGAAAGTATGCTTGAAAATATTCCCAATGGTGAACTTCTTCCCGTCATGAAATCCAAAGGTTGGTACATGCCCCCGGCATGATTGCTAGAAGTAAGTGACTTAGCTCCAACGTGGTGTGGACAGGCGATCGAGTTGACTTCAATGTAACTTCCAGAGGTTGAAGATAGGACACAGAGTGACAGAGGGGGGTCATCGCACTTTGTATGAAGACAAGATGCGACACTGTCTCACCCTAGTTGACCAAGAACTATGACGTCGCACCCTAGATGAAGGAGAAATGCGACAACCTACTCAAAGAGGTCAACTAGGCAGAGAAATCTCTCAGTTGGATGTGTTTTAGCCCAAAATGAGTTTAGGGGTTAGAGCAAAGAGTTTACACAATGGTCAAGATGATGACATTAGCACAACGGTCATGATGACGACACTTGGTCATAATGACGAAACTTGCAATGGTCACGGTGATGACACTAAGTCATTATGACAACACGTGCAACACTTGCGACACTTGCACAAGGGTGATGACATTTTGGTGTAACAAAATGCCCCCCAAAGAATGAAGCTGACGGAATGAGACAGGTGAAATGATTTGTAGTAAGAAAAATGGCAAGGACTTGTTGGTTGGAAGGAGTTTCTACAGAAATGACCTGAGATCCACAAGTCTCATACAACACAAAACATGCCTTTCAACCAATACATTGTAGATCCATGATAGTAAACACCGACTGAACACAATCATGGCTACTAGACACAATCGTATATCCATGATGAGATGATAACACAGGCACGACCAGTACAAAAGTGGATCCGTGTAACTCTAAATTGACAACACAGCCACGGCCAATACAAAGTGGATCTATGCATCTTAGACAATCTCCATCGCAACCCGGGTAGCAAAAACTTCCCCGGGGTCTTCAAGCCGAACCCGCAATGATACGAATCTATCCATGTGATTACAATGTTTTGGAGTTGAACATGGTAGAAACCACTTGATTACCGATCATTAATGTATACCATTAACAAGTGCGAGGGGGATCACCATTAGTGTCAATGATCCCCAGGGTATCACAATACATACCATCAAGTGTGAGTCAATGAGCTGAAGTCGAATGCCTAATGGAATATTTCAATCAAGAGTCAATGAGGTAAACTCATGTTGAAAATGAGGTAACCTGCCATTGAGGCATACAGGCCCAAGGTACTTGGGTTGGTTTCTAAGTTCAATCCTTGGATGATGATTTGAAGTCGATGAGGATCAACCCGTCGAAGGAGGGCCATGATGAATCCCTCATCATCGACATGAAACTCGATAACAGATGTTTGGTGTAGATCAGACTGTAGGGTAATGTGAAATACTGACTCAAGGTATACCAACATGATCAAAGGTATACCGACTGCAGATGATGAGTAATGAAACATCTCTTGAACATGGGCATGGCATGACTTGGTAGTATTGACACGACGAGAACGATACCAACCCCTAATGCAATTGATGGTGGAAGCATTCTTTGGACAACCCAAAGGAGTGACAAGACTCACAGAATTGATAGGACTCAGAGACAAATGGATTACCCAAGTACTGAGTGCCAATGCAAACAAGTGCCATGTTCAAGAGTGACTATGTACTGCCGTAATTAAGATGTAACATAAAATCTTCCCTTTTTCCCCATCATGATTGATGAGTGCCTCATGTGTTTTTGACGAGCTTGATGAGGGTAACCAGATGCTCGGTATAGCTCATCTCATAGATGAGTCCAATCTCAAATGTTTTACAAACTTGGGAAAGGAGGGGTTCATCCCATAATGGTCCCTTTGATGTTTAAAATTTAATGAGTCCAAACAAGTAAAACTCGGCGTTATTTCATGTTTAGAGAGTCTGAAAAGAACTAAAGGAGACTTCAACAGTCCTTTTTCATAAAGTTAGCCTCATCGCCCGAAAAAGGGTAAAACAATGTGGGAGAGGAGTCTTCCAGCCATGGTTGGTTGGAGTATTCCTTTTTCATAAATAGTGCTTCCTGGTCCGAAAAAGGGGTAAACTATCATCAGAAAGACGATCATTCAAATGCTTTTACAAGCGTGAAAGCATCAAGTTCACTTGGCAATCTTTTCCTATTTAGGGAGTCTGAAAAGAGCTTAAAAAGGACTCCATGAACAACTTTGTCATGGTTGATGACCGAGTACAACAAAGGAAAAGTAAACTCAACACAATCCCTTTTTCGTAAATAGTCTAGTGAGGCCGGTTAAAGTGATAAACCTATACTCGTTAGCACACCTTTTTACTCAAATTTTTAACGAGCACAATAATGGTATCAAAAGCACTCATAATCTTTTTCATGTTTGAACCAGAGCACGAAAAAGTAAAAACTAAGCTCGAACCACTTTTCATGTTTTAACCAGAGAACGACATAACTTAAAAGTAATCTCAAATGCCATCTTACTATTTTTAATGAGCTCGAAGATAGGTTGGAAGAATTCTCATGATGTCTGCTTCATTTTTTAATGAGCTTGTAACAGAAAATGAACTATGCTTGGGATAATTTTCATGGTTTAATGATTTCGAAACCTCAAATGGAAAGTATGCTCGAAAATATTCCCAATGGTGAACTTCTTCCCGTCATGAAATCCAAAGGTTTGTACATGCCCCCGGCATGATTGCTAGAAGTAAGTGACTTAGCTCCAACGTGGTGTGGAGAGGCGATCGAGTTGACTTCAATGTAACTTCCAGAGGTTGAAGACAGGACACAGAGTGACAGAGGGGGGTCATCGCACTTTGTATGAAGACAAGATGCGACACTGTCTCACCCTAGCTGACCAAGAACTATGACGTCGCACCCTAGATGAAGGAGAAGTGCGACAGCCTACTCAAAGAGGTCAACTAGGCATAGAAATCTCTCAGTTGGATGTGTTTTAGCCCAAAATGAGTTTAGGGGTTAGAGCAAAGAGTTTACACAATGGTCAAGATGACGACATTAGCACAACGGTCATGATGACGACACTTGGTCATAATGACGAAACTTGAAATGGTCACAGTGATGACACTAAGTCATTATGACAACATGTGCAACACTTGCGACACTTGCACAAGGGTGATGACATTTTGGTGTAACAGAATGCCCCCCAAAGAATGAAGCTGACGGAATGAGACAGGTGAAATGATTTGTAGTAAGAAAAATGGCAAGGACTTGTTGGTTGGAAGGAGTTGCTACAGAAATGACCTGAGATCCACAAGTCTCATACAACACAAAACATGCCTTTCAACCAATACATTGTAGATCCATGATAGTAAACACCGACTGAACACAATCATGGCTACTATACACAATCGTATATCCATGATGAGATGATAACACAGCCACGACCAATACAAAAGTGGATCTGTGTAACTCTAAATTGACAACACAGCCACGGCCAATACAAAGTGGATCTATGCATCTTAGACAATCTCCATCGCAACCTGGGTACCAAAAACTTCCCCGGGGTCTTCAAGCCGAACCCGCAATGATATGAATCTATCCATGTGATTACAATGTTTTGGAGGTTAACATGGTAGAAACCACTTGATTACCGATCATTAATGTATACCATTAACAAGTGCGAGGGGAATCACCATTAGTGTCAATGATCCCCAGGGTATCACAATACATACCATCAAGCGTGATTCAATGAGCTGAAGTCAAATGCCTAATGGAATATTTCAATCAAGAGTCAATGAGGTAAACTCATGTTGAAAATGAGGTAACCTTCCATTGAGGCATGCAGGCCCAAGGTACTTGGGTTGGTTTCTAAGTTCAATCCTTGGATGATGATTTGAAGTCGATGAGGATCAACCCGTCGATGGAGGGCCATGATGAATCCCTCATCATCGACATGAAACTCGATAACAGATGTTTGGTGTAGATCAGACGGTAGGGTGATGTGCAAGACTGACTCAAGGTAGACCAACATGATCAAAGGTATACTGACTGTAGATGATGAGTAATGAAACATCTCTTGAACATGGGCATGGCATGACTTGGTAGTATTGACACGACGAGAACGATACCAACCCCTAATGCAACTGATGGTGGAAGCATTCTTTGGACAACCCAAAGGAGTGACAAGACTCACAGAATTGATAGGACTCAGAGACAAACGGATTACCCAAGTACTGAGTGCAAATGCAAACGAGTGCCATGTTCAAGAGTGACTATGTACTGCCGTAATCAAGATGTAACATAAAATCTTCCCTTTTTCCCCATCATGATTGATGAGTGCCTCATGTGTTTTTGACGAGATTGATGAGGGTAACCAGATGCTCAGTATATCTCATCTCATAGATGAGTCCAATCCCAAACATTTTACGAACCTAGGAAAGGAGGGGTTCATCCCATAATGGGCCCTTCAATGTTTAAAATTTAATGAGTCCAAAGAAGGAAAAATTGGCGTCATTTCATGTTTAGAGAGTCTGAAAAGAACTAAAGGAGACTCCAACAGTCCTTTTTCGTAAAGTTAGCCTCATCGCTCGAAAAAGGGTAAAACAATGCGGGAGGGGACTCTTCCATCCATGATTGGTTGGAGTATTTCTTTTTCGTAAATAGTGCTTCCTGGTCCGAAAAAGGGGTAAACTATCACCAGAAAGACAATCATTCAAATGTTTTTACAAGCGTGAAAGCATCAAGTTCTCTTGGCAATCATTTCCTATTTAGGGAGTCTGAAAAGAGATTAAAAAGGACTCCATGAACAACTTTGTCATGGTTTATGACCGAGTACGACAAAGGAAAAGTAAACTCAACACAGTTCCTTTTCCGTAAATAGTCTAGCGAGGCCGGTTAAATTGATAAACCTATACTCGTTAGACACACCTTTTTACTCAAATTTTTAACGAGCACGATAATGGTATCAAAAGTACTCAGAACATTTTTCATGTTTGAACCAGAGCATGAAAAAGTAAAAACTAAGCTCGAACCACTTTTCATGTTTTAACCAGAGCTCAAAAAAAGTGAAAAGTAAGCTCAAATTCCATCTTACTGTTTTTAACGAGCTCAAAGATAGGTTGGAAGAATTCTCATGATGTCTGCTTCATTTTTTAATGAGCTTGTAACAGAAAATGAACTATGCTCGGGATAATTTTCATGGTTTAATGAGTTCAAAACCTAAAATGGAAAGTATGCTTGAAAATGTTCCCAATGGTGAACTTCTTCCTGTCATGAAATCCAAACGTTGGTACATGCTCCCAGCATGATTGCTACAAGTAAGTGACTTAGCTCCAAGGTGGTGTGGAGAGGCGATCGAGTTGACTTCAATGTAACTTCCAGAGGTTGAAGACATGCCGCCAAGATTCATTTCATCCGCCTAAGGCATAGGCGGGTGAAAAGAAGTTTCATGTACTAAGTCTATGAGGAGACCCGACTCAAAGGGAAAGGATATGTTTCATTTTTTAATGAGCTTGACACAAGATTAGAACTCTGCTCGCGAGAACCTATTTCATTTTTTAACGAGCTTGACATAGAAAGGGAACTGTGCTCATAGGTTAAGGTCCATTGAAGGGTTCCTTCCCAACATGATTCCCAGAGGTTGGTAAATTCCCCCAACATGATTGCTAGCGGCTTATCATGGTGGTGTTACCCGACGATACGACACGTGGCATGCCCCCAAGCTTCATTTCGTCTGAAAATGCTGCTTGCTAACCCAACAACCAACTTGGATACTAATATGAAAATGTTCACCAAGGGGGGGAAAACGAGAATCAGATGAAATGAAGGTTCAAATTCTAACTCTAGCGAGAGACTCGAACTGATGGCAGGGAGATCTATTTCATTTTTACGCAAGCTTGAAATAGACAATAACTATGCTTGAGGGGGGCCATCTTATTTTTTAACGAGCTTGAAATGGAATAAAACAATGCTCGAGTGGATGGTTTTATTTTTATACAAAGCTTGAAACCAAAGGTAAACTATGCTAGAGTGGTCGATTTCATTTTTTAATGAGCTTTAAATAGACAATAAACCGTGCTCGTATGGATTGGTTTCATTTTTATGCAAGCTAGAAACCAAAGGTGAACTATGCTAGAGTGTTCGGTTTCATTTTTTAACGAGCTTGAAACATAACATAAACCGTGCTCATACCCCCCATCCTCAGGGGGAAGAAACCACTAAAACATGTGGAACATTCAGGGAAGTCTGATGACTAGGAGTCATATGATGAGTGTGTGTCATGAAGGAAAGATGATCAATGGTCACAATCCTCCCATTGTAGGGAAAATACATCACTCGAAAGAGTGTGGACACGATGGCTTTCATAGCATAGACATAATCACGTCCAAGGAGTAGATTGAAATCTAAAGGACCTTGGACAACCATGACATCAACATAAACAATTTTACCTCTCAACGTGATAGGTAACTACGGGAGAATCCCTAAAGGTCTGGTAGGCCTTCTGTTAAAACCCAAAATCTAGTCAGTTACTGGCACAAGTTGAGGGGAACCTATAGCTTGCCAAGCAGTTGAGGAAAAAATACTAACAGAAGCGGCCTCATCAACTATCGTACGAAATATTTATTTATCGAAAACTCCTACAGATATTTGAAAAGGAATACTCGAAGGAAGACGGGATTCTGTTAGACCTTTCCAATCAAAGGAAATGACCTCAGTACTTGGTGGGGTCCTATAGGAATGGACAGGGTCTCCCCTTTCCTAGGACATTCTGAACTGACTAGGAAAACATCAGCGGTTTCCAATTCAGTCTCACTTGGAAGATAAGAATGAGATGAAGATTGTGTCATGGTGACTGCTTCAGTCTAGACTTTATCCAATGAAAGAGCGGGATCGAGTGGAGATGAGATCAACTCGATCACTTCACTCTCTGAAGGAAGAGTGGGATCGATCACAGATGAAACTGAATTGATCACTTGGTCAACCAGCGGGGGGTCGAGGGGCAACTTACTATCACTTGTTGGAAGCACTTGTTGAGAACTAGTAATATCTTCCAACTATCGTGAAGCTTCATCCATGCTTGGACAAAGGAAAGTACGGTGCATACCCTTGCATATCAAACAGGGGTACAAGACTTTACTCTTATGACCCTTCACCAACGGGTCACTGGTCGAGGGAGTGTCATCAACATGATGGTCAGAGGTTGATGATACAAGCAATTTGGGGTTTTTAGACCACACTTCTGACACACAGGAAAGACAAAGACAATATTTGAGAAGGTGATCACCCTCGCAAAGTTTGCAATGGAACTTGGACTTGCGAGGTGTTCTAATAGAATGAGTGTCATCAGAGGTAGATGGTTGATGCTTGGTCTTTTTCTTATCTTTCTCCTTCTTAATCTTCCCTTTCTTATTCTTCACACCCGCCTTCTTACTAACATCAGAGTTTTCAGTAGGAGAAGAGGAAGAGATGGAAGCCGATTCAACTTTCGATGGAGAAGGAGAAGGGTCATCATGAGATTGATGCTCATGTGGTGAAGGACCTAGGTCCGACACGATTGGTGCACTTGGCGTAACTGGATTGGAGAATAACCATACCAGTAATCCTATCGTCAATCCAGGAAGACTCAACATAGCCATAAAGGGAGGACCAACAGTTCCACAAGGGGGAATAACAAATGGCATACCCTGAAAAGGGGCCTCTTGGTTGGTAGTCCCGGAAGAATATTCCATATCTAAACTTCCTAAGAGTCTCTAAAGTACCACGCAAGTCAAGCACTACTCAAGTCTAAAATCAACAAGCAAACTGTGTGAATAGGAGTGGATTCAAAGTCTGGAACCTCATGGGATCATCAAGGCATTTCAAACCACTATATACTGCAGGGTCCAACAATGTGACGTGACAAGGAGGATTGGGACCATACCCTTTCCTACATACCCAATTACCTGGACAGTACGTGCATGCTAATCTCCCCAAGTGTTGTTCTCGGTGTATTGCTTTGCCAAGATGACCAAATGGTTAACTCAGTTGGTTTCAGGAATCCTAAGGGCGTCTCCCGATATACGCAAGGTACGTGGAAGCTCAAATCCATAGTGGTGTTGTCTAATGCACAATCATTCAGCAAGAGACATTCTGATATACTACCGAGTACGTGATACACCCTTTGATATATGCCAAGTAAGGATTATGGTACTTGGTGGGTACGTGAAGGAGCTTGATATACCGATAAGTACGTGGAAGACTACAATACCCCCAGGATACAGTGCCGGCAAATAACGATAGCTGCCACATTTAATGACGTCGGAACACGTCTCTAACTTACACATAGTTACTAAATGATTTTAAACTAAGCTAGCGTTAATTTTATGTTGTACGGTTAGGTGGATGCATGAGGTGAGTACATAAATGTAAACATAATGCAATCCTCAACCACATGATAATGTACATTTTTCTTTCCTTTTCAATGAAAACTACTTAAGGTAAGGAGATATTTTTCTTTCTTTCAAACCAAAAGTACTTAAGTAGTAGCAAAAAGAAGAATTCCTTCCTAGAGTGCAATAACTCTAACTTTCTGCAATAATAAGCTAAAAAGCGCAAAGAAAACAAAAGATGCAACTAATCTTATCAATGTATAAGACGAAATAATGAAGCACTTTCAATTTTCAAATGCATGTACCAAAAATGGAATTTGACAACTAAACGCTTTTCATATCTATATGCAGAAAGTGAGATAATATCTACAACACTTATAATCATTCAGAAATTTCCAAAGAAAAATGGCAAGCACCCAAACAACTCAAAGACACTCAAGAAAGGAGCAAGATCTACCAAATGCAATAATTATAACTCATTTCCTATCTTTTTTACACTTGAAAAAGACACATCTAAGCTATGGAAAGAAGGATTTCACAAATGTTTCTAGTCAAATGAAGACAAAGGAAAGCACTTAACAATCTTATCTAACTCAAATGTGTACAAATCTGAAACGAATCTTTCTTCTTCTTATGAGTGTGAGACCAAGAATTTTGAAATGATCAAATTAAAGCAAGAAGAATACTTATGTTTTCCAATTTCATGAATATAGAAAAAAAGTGACAAAATCAAGCTTTTCTTTGAACTAAAGCGGAGACAAAGAATCAATCTTTTCCAATAACCATTAGATAGCTTAGCATGTAAAGGAAACAAGATGCATAACCCAAGAGAAAGAGGCTCAAAAAGACATGGGTATCCCACACTTTTCAAATCTTTAAAACAAGCTAGTCACGCCAAACCAAAAATGATCTCAAAACCTTGAGATGGGTGAGAACGACTAAAGGATGCACAATTCATGATTTCGCTTAAAAATGCAAGCAAAACACTAGTTTTGACTCAAAAGGCCAAACATGAATCCAAATCTCAAAAGACCCAAAAACCAATACAAACAAGCCAAAAAAAATTGCTGGACAAAAAGGGTCTCTGCCTGGAAGGTACAGTGCAAAGGAGTCTGTACACAAACCAAAACTCAAATAAAAAATGGAGAAGGGGTGCCTGTAAGGTACTTTTGGCAGATCGGCGCACTCTGTGCTTGTGCATAGTGCGACGTCGCAATTCACCAATGCGAGAAGTGCGACGATGTCGCAGTATACCAATGGACGGGTTACGACGAGAAGCCAACAGACAAAGAACATAGATAAAAAAAAAGACACAGTGTCACTGTTGGGCCTTGGAATTGTCCATTTTTCCATCATTTATCGACATACCTTTCATCCATTTTCTTACCATTATTTCTCATTTATCATTCCATTTTTCATCCATTTGTTGTAGCTGCGCATTGAACAACATGCTACTTCCATTGATCTTTTAAGTGGTTGATAGTGATTATTTTCTTTTATCTTTGATGAATTAAAAGACTATTATGCATAATTTTACTAATGATGGTTTGTGGAGTGAGTTGTCATGTACAGGACGCTCATAGCCAGCTGTTACAGCCTTAACCAAAAACACATGCCACATAAGAACACCTTGATTCGCGTCTTGATTTTCGGGCAGATGGAAATGAATCTCAAAAATATAAGATATGGGTTTTGTGCGTAACATCCTCATTTACCTGACTCGAGAGGGAATTGTCAAAACAAGCTACGGTTTGCGATATGCAGGTGGTTCTTTGAGAGGGTATTTTCCAGATTTGGTGTTGTGGCCGGTTCCAAAATTGCCAGCAGTTATGGTCGTGTTTGAGCTGTTGCAGATCACAAGTTGGGGGTTCAGTTCTTCATTTCCAGGAGATAATTTTATGTATAAATATGTAATCCATCTCATTGAGAGGGGGGAATAGATTGATAGGGGAAGCATGATAGATTAGGCAGGATAGAAGATGGATGATAGGAGATGTAAGATAGGAGAGAACACAATGTTATGATGTAGGATTTGATCCAGATCTATTGTAATTCTTCCATTATGATAATACATGCTGGCAGTTTCTTAATTCTGGAGTTGTAGACTTGCATTGTGGAGATCCAGATCTGCTCAGTGGAGGAAGGGCCCTCTTCCCTGAGCAGATGCTGGTAGTGTCAATTGTAAGTGTGTTATTGTTTAGATCTGCTTATTAATTCGTTCATGCTTTCATTCATTAAGCTTATCATAGTTGTATGCTTTTATTCATTAGATCTGTCATAATTGTTGTGTTGATAATTCATTTGGTAGATCGTTGGCCAACATAACAATTCTTTTAGATGTATGTAATTAGATCTTATTTCATGATAATTTATTTTGTTAAAGTGTGATTAGATTTACAGTGTGATTTTATGAATAGGCTGAGGATTGGTTTACTTTCAAGCATGTGTGATATAGTCTACAAACAATCATGATTGCATACCAATAGATAACAATGTCAGGTAGAAATTGTACTCGCATATATTTTGCACGATAGATTTGAAATAAAAGACTTCCTCGGGTTGATAATTTATGTTTAGCACTCTGCATGTTAAATTTTTAATTAACTGGCATATAGTGGGCACGACAGTCACTTTGAGCACACTGACCAGGTGTGACTGGCGAAATCTAAGTTAAAAAATGAACCAATTCTCCAGACAATGAGTAATGAAATGGTCTGAAAATGAGGAGTACAAACTCAAAGGAAGGTAATTAGACTCTTCAAAGTGAATATCTGATGGTGAAAGAGACTTAGGAGGCAATTTAGATGGCTGGGAAAAGAAATCAACTGAAAATGGAATTCAAATTGAAAACTAAAACTATGTTCATTCCCCAGTATGGTCGCCAAATTTGTTATCGGACAATCTACCAAAGATGGATCTAAGGTGTGATCTCCCTAGCTTAACGTAAGTCTGGAGAAAATAGAATAGAATATAGATCTACTTTCCTAGATCAATAGAAGTGCAAACTAGTAGATAGATAGCTTACCTCAGATTTGCAGATCCCTTTGCTCTTTATTGATCCAATGCTCCAGTGTCATTAGATCTCAAGCTGCAAGACCCTGTTGAATATATAGATACTAGCAGACAATGAAAGCATACATTTCATATGATTGATCTAAGTTAACAGTTAAGGAAGAAAACTCTAAACATCATCAATAAGACAACAGTTTATGGAAAGAGATTATATTAACTGTATAAAAGTGGGAATTACATACAAAGGATGAAGCTACTACCAAAGCCTCAACGTTGCATCCTCCATCCAACATGTCCAAGCCAAGCCTCCAGTACAAGCTTCCCAAACACCAATATGGATTCTATCATCATAAGGATACCATAGACCTTCCCCCCTCTCATGGAGAGAGTGGGTGTTTATATAGGGCTAAAGAGATAAGGTAGGTCGAGGATTAGCCGGGGGAGATGGTTAAGGGATCTTCCCATAAGGTTAGGAACTGAAATGCCACTTCACCTAGAGCCTAGGGATAGGCCTCCACCTCAACAAAATTTTGGAAAGACCTTGAGACTCCCCAAAATAGCCTTTAACCAACCTCGTCGCACCCTGGTAGAGGACACAGAGTGACAGAGGGGGGTTGTCGCACTTTGTATGAAGACAAGCTGCGACACTGTCTCACCCTAGCTGACCAAGAACTGCGACGCCGCACCCTAGATGAAGGAGAAGTGCAACAACCTACTCAAAGAGGTCAACTAGGCAGGGAAATCTCTCAGTTGGATGTGTTTTAGCCCAGAATGAGTTTAGGGGTTAGAGAAAAGATTTTACACAATGGTCAAGATGATGACATTATCACAACGGTCATGATGATGACACTTGGTCATAATGACGAAACTTGCAACGGTCATGGTGACGACACTAGGTCATTATGACAACACGTGCAACACTTGCGACACTTGTGACACTTGCACAAGGGTGATGACATTTTGGTGTAACAGACACATCAAAGCCATTCATGGTAATACCAACAGATGCAAAGAACGTGCACATACCGTGGAAGCCATAGAAATATTGAACAAAATTGTCATGGATAATTCAATTTTTTCACCAAACCAAACATGTCAAGTTGAAGAAGATGGAACCTCTATTCCTTTAAGATTGCTTCCTTCAACTTACACACAAAGTTATTTGTTAAAGGAGATCAATGAGGCTCTTCAAAAGCTCAATTATTCATCAATATCACAACCAACAATGAGCAAGATCCGGAATACTCATTTTAGAGAGGTGGAATTCTCAAAGAACACCAACTTTAGTAAATGTAGTGAATGTATCGTGTTGAAAGCATAGGTGAATTCGGTGACTACAAAAGAGTTGGAAGAAAAGGCACGAGGTAGACTAAAAAACATAAAAAGACTATTATGTGTGGAAGATATTGCTACTATGCACACAGAATTACGTCAGAGCGGTTTCCAAAGGATTATTTGAGAATTATCCATGGTAAAATCGAAAAAACAAAGACTTCAATCCCAAGATTATGTGTCAAATCAAAATCAATTGCATGAACAAACTTGGGTTTGTCATTGACAAGTATGCCAACACATGGGCATAACATAGGAGGTTTTGGTCATTTCTCCCTACCATTTCTACACACGGGATTGCAATTTACCATTACATCTCTTGGAAAATGCTTGAGGGACCTTGAAGACCCACACCATGATATGTATGGTGATATCCTTTATGAGAGTGGAAGTTCAAGAAACCCACTTTCTAATGCATTACTTGAAACCTATAATTACTCAAACTGTAGAGTGTACAAGAATGATTTTCTATCTCATGGAAGATCAAAAACTCAGAATGTTGATTTCAAACCTCTTCCTGCACATTTGTTGTTACAGTTGGACAGTGCAACAAGTGATAATAAGAATCGTTATGTTTTCATGTTTCTATCACTTTTAACTAAACTTGGTGTCTTCATCACTATTGAGGTTGGGTTCTTGCTTGTGGGTCACGCCCATGAATACATAGGTGGAACCTATGGAAGAATTTCTTCCAACTTGAAAAGTAAAGATATATATTCTTTACCTGAAATGATGGATACATATCACACAGTAGAAGAAAAATGAGTGTTTCCACCTACACTTATTGACACAGTGTATGACTTCAAAAGTTTCCTTAATGGATACATCAAGGAGGGAAAAGATGCACTAGTTGGACATCTTAATGCCTAGTTCTTCCAATTTCTTGTACTCAATGATGTTCCAGTGATGAGATATAAAGAATCAATTAGAGATACTTCATGGTTAGAACCAGTTGAGTTGTGGAATATATATGATGAAGGTAGACCTAAATTTCCCACAGGGAAGCCATATTTTTTAGGTACCAAAGAGAATGATGTCTATTTAAAAGAACTAAAGGAAGGAATAACATCATACATAAAAATGTGGAAAGAGACTATTGGCAATGAGAATTCACCAATTGTTACAGAGGAATGGAAACATGAAGTAGAGTATTGGGAAAGATTTCTTGATGCATTAGATGAAATCTACAATAATCATATAATAGTGGATTGAAGTGATTCATCTTCTGTGGATTTCTGGCCCAAGAAACGAAAAATTGTCAATGCTGATTGTAATGCAATCAATGTAATCTCAAGTATTATGGATGAGTATTTTGATAATGTGACAGATGAACCAATATATGTTGGACCCAAGTGCAAAAGCCAAATCCAACATTCAATCCTATGAATGATGTTGAGAAAGGAAATATGTTGCTAGTTAGATCAGGAAATGAGGATAAATGAGAGTTGATTTGGATGGCAAAAGCCACCTTAGATATATTCGAGGATGAGGAAACTGAGACTCTTCATGTAAAAGTTGATTGGTGGAAGCCTACATCAGGGAAATACAAGGGAAAATTTTTAGAACAACATTGGGTACCAAATCCTGATGACACAGAACTTGGATCTATTCCAATTAATACCATAGTTTGGGCATGGATGCCAAAGAAATAACAATGCAAGAAGACCAAGATATATAAATTTGGTGTAGAAGTTGTACTTGATCTATTTGAGCGGATATAGTGAGATTAGGTGGAGATGATGTAATTTTGTTCTTTGAAGGACATATTAATATACATGAAGAAACACTTTTCAATGTTTGTAGTATATCAAATATTCTCTTCATATTATTTTTTGAGGAATATTATATTATTTAGTACATATATACAAATTCCGGGTTTAACTTCAATGTTAATTAATGTCATGTTTCTTTATGCGAAATACATAACACCATTCAATATTTAACTTTTTAGTGTTTTGTTTAGATCAACATAGCTTCTCACTATATCAAATGTTCATAATCAAATTCAATAATGCATTTAAAAACATATTTTAGACTTGGTTTATGAATAAATACTAGGCACTTGCAATAAGGTTTGAAGTGAGTTTTTCCTAATATATATTCCTTATTATATTTGATATAAATCGAATCATACTATATTGCATTCTAATTCATAATAATTTGATTTTGATCATTAAACTACACAACTTACTTCCAATTTTTTTTTCTTGTAGACTTTAAAGTGATGTCAACATTGTACTAGTATAAAAACTTATACTCAACACAGACAAAGAAGTAACACTTGTGTCATTATTAAAATGATTAATAATATTCACAAACACAATATTAATATGTCGTTAAATAACTTTATATGTAAGAAATTTCTTACACAATTTATTATTCATGAGTCAAGTCTTGATGAACTTTGTTTTAATATAGAAATATAAATATTAATGATAATATAAATATTGTAAGGAATCCAATTTTTAGATGAATATTAATATGTTCTTTTAAATTTAACATGTTCAAACACTACATGAGTAAATAGTGAACACTTGCAGTAACTACTTTAGTCAGTTTTCTCTAAGTTTCCTCTTGTATTTGAAAAAATTAGACTGTACTACGTTGTTGCTAGTATAATTCATAATTGATTTTGACTATTAAAATAGTTAACATTAATAAATAATGGAGATATTACTAACATCAATATCATTAAATAACCTCTTTTTTCCGTGGTAAAAAAACATATTTTTGTTCATAACTGAACGAAAAATACATTCTTCATAAGTTCATGACTGATCGACCTCCTCCAAAACTATATACAAAATAAACCAAAACAGAAAAGCCAAAGATGATTTTGCATCTAGTCCAAAAGCCAAAATTCACATAGACTTAAACCTCCAAGACGATAAAAATTATAGTAAGAGATCTCTAAACAAAATTATTTATCATATATTTTGATATACTTCAAAGATTAATTCGCCATCAACATCCTTAATATAGAGGTTTCATGGTTCATTTGATAAAATAATATTTGATATTTGATCTGCAATCTGAAATTTCTCGCAGAATCTTTATTCTTGATGTAAACATTCATCAACCTAATTTTTAACAATAATCATAAAAATAAATTATGTTGCTATTTTAATTTATAATTGATTTTGATCATCACAAGGGTAAAACCTAGACGTTAAATTCATAAAATATTTTCTCTTGTTGACTATAAAGTGGTGCTAACTTCCTAAAATAAAACATCATACTAAACAAAGACAAAATTAGTTACTATGACAATAATTAAAGTGCTTGTAGTAACAAATACAATGCCTATATTATGTCATAGTTTCACAACATTATAGATCACTATAATTTAATGATGTCAATCTCACTTACTATGGAAACTCAACCTAGACACAATACTTAATATAATATCAAATTATAATGAAAATCCGAGTTAATAATAGTAACAGACATTGATTGTTAATGCCATTAAATAACTTTAATAATATGTAAGAATTTTTTTTCACAATCTATATTCATGACGTAATCCTCGATCGACTTAACTTTTAATAGAAAAATAAAAATAAAAATCTTGTATGGTTATATGGTTTTGAAGTGTATGATTATCTTGTATGGTTGTGAAATTTGGGGTTCTAGCATCTATGAAGAATATTGGAGAATGATTGAGTAAATCTAGCAGCATTTTATAACTTATAACCTAAAAATTAAAACCAACGCGCCCTACCCTATTCTCCTAAGTGAAGTGTGTCCTTCCTCCATCCAGAGCATGGCTATGACTATGTTTATGATGTACACATACATGATAAATAACATGAGATATCATAGACTCTCTAAAATGCCCTTAAAAATCTAGTCAAAACCACCTTCGGAGCAAGGGAGGTTGGTATAAAGACACTATGGCTTGGTTAAACCATTGGGAGATCGATGAAAATGTCATTTTGCAAAATATTAATAACCTCAAAAATATTATTACTTCTAAGTTTAAAGAGAAAATGTGGTGCGATAAGGATATAAAGGTTAAAAAAATTGAGATATTATAAGGAAGTCATTAGACCTAATCTAGAATATTAAAAGTACCTCTATGTATTGACTAGTTCAAAGTAAAAAATTAATATAGCCAATATAAGAACAAACTCTCATGAGCTCCATTGTGAAACAAGGCGTTGAACAGTTCCTAAGATGATGTGGGTGAAATGAATTTTCCATATCTATGAGACTATGAGCATTGCAAATGAAAATCACTTTCTCTTAGAGTATCCCATGTACAGCCATATTATATTTTAGTTTCATAATATTTGTTGCAATACAGACCTTCCTAGCCTTCTTATAAGCTAGAATTATGGTGAAATAATTTCTAATAAACCAAACAATTTCTCATAAGGTCCAATAGACCAAAGTAGGTCTCAGTGGACGTTAACAACCATCGTCATCATCATCATCAATAAAACATGGTACTCAACACAGGCAATATTTACTAACTATGTCTAGAATTAAAATTGTTATAGTAACAAACACATTGGTATTATGTTATTAAATAGTTTTTATGTGGGTCATTCTAAAATTGTGCGAACCTTCTACCTGCATAGTAAATCAACTGATAGACATAGTAGTTACTATATCAAATCATAATTAAATTGGTTAATCATAGCAACAAACACAATATTGATGTCATTAAATAACTTTAACCAACTTAGCTTTTAATACAAACTATAATTAATATTAACATAAACCAACATAGATCCATCTTAAACCTAGATCTATCAAGTACTGAGAGGGATACAATTTCTTGAGGTGTAATTTAAACAAAAAATTAAACTCAAGAAATTTGATCTCTCTTGGTTGATAGATCTCAGTTTAAGTTTTAATTTTGTATTTTTATAGGTGGACATCATTGTTTTAATTACTTTTCATAACTTTTTTATTTTATCAGCCAACATGAATTTTTTTATTTTATTTTTTGCGTTATGTTACATACATTACCTTACATGAAAACATCTCCCCCATACTAGGATGTAGAGCACCTCACTCCTCTTAGTGCAATAATGTAAGGAAACCAAGTATAAGGCTTTACTCATTTTGAACAAACTCAATCTAGTTAAAGTTCTAAATTATAGATCCACTGTATTATTCTATTTTTAATGAAATATGTGTTACAATTATATTCTTGAGTTGTGTTTCTAAGTTGTGTTTATTGCTTGAAGGTTCATTTTCTTGAACTTCTAGTGAAGTGGTAGATGTTATACATCATTAAATGAATGAATTAATAACAACAACAATGTAGACCCTTGCAATACCATAGGGACTAGATATATTTAGCAAAGCATTAAATTTGTATAATACAAATTCTCGTTAGAGTACATATGCATTTAAAAAGTGTTATATCAAGATATGTAACTATGACAACAAATAATTATTGTTGGAATTCTCTATATGCCAAGTCTTGTACAATAACTAATGCAAGAGAGAGGGGAAGATTAGAACAATATAAAGCTCAATGCTTATATCTACTTAAGGAAAATATGATTTTATGTTCAGGTTGATGAAGGTTCATATTCCAAGTCAATACATATATCTAATTAACATGATTATAACACAAGGAAGTGGTGGACAATGATTCATCTTCCGAGAAAGATGGGCAAGTTGACTCAATTGCGAGATATATATAACAAGTATTAATGTTAAGTCCATGTTAGAGTCGACTAGAACTTCCAAGTCAATGCCATTAAAGGATTAAGGAAGCATGTTGATTTTGACCACAAAATATTTAATGACCTATGAAGTTGATGTCATTCAAACGTTTTGATCACTTTGTCTCCTATTTTTAATTCAAAGTAAATATTTTTTAACATTTTCCGCCCTTTTTTACAAGAATCAATCTAGGTGCAAATCAGTCCAATTTCATATTGAAACCTTCTCACAACCCAAATCTTGGACAATCAAACAAAATTATTGGAACCTCTATTCAATCCATATGAAATCCAAGTAATCTTAAACATGATCATAGAAGTTGATTCTAGCCATTCTCCCTTAAATTTCCAATTGTTGCTCATAAGGATGGGTAGCAATAGGTGCCACCAATAAAGTGAATGTGTCCTCCTCCTGGTCATCCAAAACTCAATTCCTTTATCATAACACTTCAGTCCATCTCTCAACTTTATCAAGTAAGTAGTAATAACTCTTCATTCTTCAATTTTCCTGCTCTTTGATGTAGACATGGATTCTTTACATTGTGTTCATGTGGTGTTCTTAACCTAAAACTTAAAACAACACATGATATATAATGATCTATGATGCCATAAACTAGAAATTGTGGTGAAGAATAACCAAACACGAGAAAATGGAAAAGAGAGATGTTGCAGAAATAACCCTTGTATTATGATAATCAATTCAGGAAGCAATGTTCACTTGCTTCTTAAGGTTGGGAGACCTTTCACTTTAGAAAAGCTCCAATACAATAATTCTTGACAAAACATTCCACAGCCTTCTAGCTCTCTAAATAGGCTATAAATATCCCAAAACCCCAACTACTTGACTTAGTCCAATAATTAATGGGTACCAACTACCTAGTGGGTATTAATTAATAGAAACACCATTTTTACATTAATTAATTTTGCATTACTAACTACTTGACCTTATTCAAAAGATATGGTTGTATACATTACATGATTACCTCTTAAAGTAATGGGGTTAGCGTAATGGCCCTGACATGGTCTCCCCTTTCAAGACAAACATTGTCCTCAAGGTTGAAGGTAAGGAAATTGTTGTAGAATCCCTCCAAGTTTTGAAGTGCCAACTTTTGGTTGCATATATTTCCATTGCATCAAGACTTCTTTGACTATCCACCGGCACAAATAATGTTCCTTGTTATCCAATACTACTTTTATTTGGAGCCAAATGGAACCTTTCTCATCAAGTTCTAGTAACTTGGTATGTGCAAGTGGATTCGACCACCATTTTGAGGCAAGATACACGAAATACCAAGTGAATCTTGGAGTGATCTAGAAAAGCTAGCTTGTAGGTCACTTGTCCATTGCATTGTATGATTTTGTAAGGTACATAGAACTTCGAGGCTAGTTTCTAGTGGTGGTTATTCTTCAGTGTTTTTTTAATTCGCATAAACACCTGATCCCCTTCTACAAATGAACGCTTTGAGCAATGAAAATCCACTTACCGTTTCATAAAATTTTGAGCCATATCCAAATTGTTCTTAAGTGTGTAGAGAATAGCTTCTTTGGTGTGAAGTGTTATCCATTTCCTAGACCCTGGAAGTGGTTGGTAAATAGGAAACCAAGGACAAGGGTTTTTGGCCATATACTGCTTCCTATGGGGTTGGGTCGTTTTAGTAGCTCCATGATAAGTGTTATTATACCACCATTTTGCAAGAGGAATCCATTATGTTTATTGGTGTGGCTTCATTGAAGCAAAGCATCTCAATTAAGTTACTAAATACTTATTCATTGCTTTTGTTTAACCATTTGTTTATGAGTGATAGGTTGTGTTGAGTTTCGACTAGGTACCCTAAAGTTTAATTAACTCATGCCAAAAGTTTCTTGTGAAGGTAGGATCCTGACTAGAGACAATGGAAGTGGGAAGTCCATGTAATTTAATAATATGATCCATGAAGACTCAAGCAACTGACGATGGGGTAAAAGGGTGTGACAATGCACAAATGTTGTCATATTTGAGATGATCAATGACCACCATGATGATTGATTTACAACCATGTCCAGGAAGCCCCGCTATAAAATCCATGGAAATATTATTCAATAGATGGGTTGGAATTGGAAGAGGCTCCAAGGCCCCTGAAGACTTCATCACTTCTCCCATATGTCTTTGGCAAGTGTCACAACCCAAAACAAAATTTTGGATGTCTATTTTCTTTCCTTCCCAACAGAATGAGCGCTTAATCCTTTCATAGGTTTTATGAAAGCTCAAGTGACCTGTAGAGGGAGATGGATGGGAATCCTCTAAGATTCTTTGTTTCAAGGTTAAATTCAATGCCAATTTTTTTTACTCTTTATACCGCAATGTAGCTTAGTGCCATGTGTACCCTGGGGGAGGGTTCAAATCTTCCTTGAGTTGTTGGATTATTTGCACTAAGTTGCCATTCACTCTCCATTCTTAATGCACTTTCTTGAGTCAACTTGGATCTAGTAAGGACAATGTAAAGAGAGAGTCATCTTCTTCAAATTATCGATACAAAGCATCAAACACCATATTTTCTCTACATTTCTTATATATAATCTCATAGTCATACCCCAACGTTTTACTAACCCACTTATGATGCTCTCGAGGTGACAACCTTTGTTTAAGTAAATATTTTAAAATATGATGTTTGGTATTGATTTGGGAGTGCTTCCCTGTTAAATAAGGGTTCCATGTCTCAACTGCATGATGGATGGCTTGGCATCATCTCTTTTCATATGTAGATTTGCAAAAATTTCAATCACATAATTTCTTACTAGTGAAGGCCAAACGGAATCTTGCTTGCATCAATATTGCTCCAAGAATGCTTTAGGCATCACATTCTAAGACAAGAGCCTTAATGAAATTATACATTTCTAATACTAGAGTAGTGCACATGGAATCCTTTAAGGCAAAGAAGTCTTGCTCAACTTTTTCACTCTAGACAGGCATTATTTTTTAGCAATGTCATTAACAAAGGAATTCGTTTTTAGCAATGTCGTTAACAAGGCATTCTTTTAGCAATGGAGTTAAGGGGGCTTCAATTTTTCCATAATTTTTCACAAACTCTCTATAGTAGATGTTTATTCCTGAGAACCCATTAAATATCTTGAGGTTTTTGGGGCATGGCCAATCTTATATAACCGCCACTTTATTTGGTTCCACTCACTCTCCATATTAACTCATAATGTGACCCATGTATTAAACCTCATAACCCCAAAAGCACATTTGGAATGCTTCACAAATAACTGATGCTCCCAAAATCATTGCGATGTACGATCAACATGCATCAGGTGGCCTTCCCATGTGGTGTTGTAGATACAGATATCGTTAAAGAAAACCAACACAAAATTGTAGAGGAAAGGGTAACAAAACTTGTTCATGAGGCTATGAAAGGTGGAGCATTACAAAATCCAAAAGGCATGGCCAAGGACTCATAATGATCATCGTGGTTGTAAAAAGTTGTCTTACAAATGTCATCTTCTTTCACTATGATTTGGTGGTACTTAGACCAAAGGTCTAGTTTAGTGAAGAACTTAGCATCGTGAAGCTCATCCAAGAGATCATCAATGACGGAAATGAGAAATTTGTCCTTTATAGTTAACTTATAGAGCCTAAAAATATGGACACATGCACCAAGTGCCTTTTTTTTTCAATGCCATAACCACTGGTGAGGAATATGGGCTTGTACTTGAATGAATAATGCTAGCCTCGAACAAATCCTAAATGATATTTTCTATTTCATTATTTTGGGAAAATGGGTGTCAATAAGGGTGTACATTAGGGAGTTTGAAGTGCCATGAATTAGTGGAATACCATGGATGTGCTCCCCATGGGCTGGTGGTAAGCCCTTGGGTGTTTCAAAAACATCTTGTTGATGTTTGGATAGAACCAATTGCAAATCAATGTGAATGTCCTATGGGGGTGTGCCCATTACTTGGATGGCATTGAATTGTGTAAAAATACCTTAGAGAAAAATAGTGTTCCATTTGGGTAACCCAACCTAAGGGATTTGAGCCATCAAACTTGCGCATGTCAACCTTTGGGAATTATTGCCATGAATTGTCATCATGAAAGGACAGAGACTGGGTTTTTATAAAGAGTGTGAGAGCCCTATTCTTCATTTGCAAATGCTTCAATGGATTGATCCTCTTTTTTGGGTAATAGTCCCACATGTTGGGTGAGGGAATCAATCAGTAGTTGTTGGTTATATATATTGATGTTTTTTTGAGCAATATTGATGTTGAACTAGTCAACTAAATGCTTCAATTTCATGGCCACTGATTCCAAATTTGGAGTGTCCTTGGGTGGGTCCTCCATGTTTGGTTGGTTATAGTTGTGAACCATGGGACCACTTACAATCTGAAGAGTATTAGCACCAACTTATCTCAAAATGACCAATGGAAAAAGAGGATTCTTTTGAGATGCACCACCAAATGTGGTATTGGTGGGTCCACGCAAAAAGGGTTCTTAGAGATGTATACCAAAATGATCGACACAATGCAAGAATTATTTTGAGATAGGTCTCTAACACTGGTTTTGGTAGATCCCATACTAATTTTTATTATGCTAAAGAGATTTTTACTCCTTGTTAAACATTACTCAGCTAACAAAATTTCCAAATACCTTTTGGATGCAAAGATGTAGGAGTTTCAATGGCCAGTCATAAAGGATGTGGTTTCTAGGGTCTTGAGGACAAGATATTGTCATGTGCTACAACACTATGATATACATATGAGGTCCAATAGTAGTACTCAACCCAATTTCTGAGGGTGCTAACTACAGAGGCTCAACCCTACCCTTAGTCATATTATATGATTACCCAAGTACTAGAGAGTAATCTTCTCGAGTGTTGTGCTTGGTGCCATTATATTAGAAAGATGGTTGATCAAATTCTCGATAGTTGGTTTTAGGTTTCCAAGGGACTTTCAATATACTTGAGGGTATGTGGAAGTGAGATTATGCATACAAGTGTTTTCTGATGCTATATTGTTTGAAGGGGTACCAATAGATGTTACAAGGGTGTCCAACAAATGTGACTTAGTACTATAAGTGTTCTCTATGCATATTCTTCCCCAACCACAAGTTTACCTGTTGAACAATAGATCTCTATGTTATTTAAAGATGCCATAACACGTCTCTAGCCTAAACAAAATTGCAAAATTTTTGGAGGCATGCTATCTCTGGAAACTGCTTTGATACCACTTGTGGTGTTCTTAACTCTGAAACATAAAACAAAATATGATATATAAAGATTTATGATTCAATAAAGCATAAATTATAGTGCAGAATAATGAAACACAAAACAAGAGAAAAGAGAGATGTTGTAGAAATAACCCTTGTATTATGATCATCAGTTTAGGAAGCAATGTTCACATGCCTCTCAAGGTTGAGTGACCTTTTACTTGAGTAGAGATCCAATATAATAATTCTTGAAAAAACACTCCATAGCCTTCTATATCTTTAAATAGGTGTTCAATATCCCAAAACCCTAACCACCTGAATTGGTCCAATAATCAATGAGTACCAACTACCTAGTGGGCATTAATTAATTAAGAGACCCTTTTTACATTAATTATTTGTTCATAAATAACTACCCAGACTTATTCAATAGATATGGATGCATACACCACTTTCCTAACTCCTAAAGTAAGGGTGTTAGGGTAGGACCCTAACAACTCATGATCTCATACATCTTCTACTTCTTCTTCAATGGGCATGCAATATAATATAATTTATGTGCCCACTACTTTTGAAACAAAGTTAGGTTTCCAGTGTAAGATATTAATTAATCGTTCATAACTAACTACCCAACCTTATTAAAAAGAGATGGTGGCATACATTACTTGACTAAATCCTAAAGTAAGGGGTGTAGGGTAGGGCCCTAATAGATCATGACCTCATATATCCTAATTATTCTTCATTGGGCATACAATCTAACATAGTTTACATGCCCACTAGTTTTCAAACAAAGTTAGGTTTCTTGTGTAAGATAATGAAAATAAGATACTTTCCCCATAATACTTGCGTGGGTTAATCTCCCAAAACTAGAGGAAAATGAAAATATCCATCCTCAAGGCCATGACAAGAAGGAATAAGACAAAGTGTGTGAAGATTACTAGGCTCTTTCAAGAGGATTGTGGGAAAATTTAATGCATAAGAATATAACCATCATTATGGATGGAAAATCCAATGGGAAAAGAATAACAAATTACCACAATTTACACAACATGCAACATGCATCAAGCTAGTGCTACATATTATTAAATTATCAAGCAAATGGGACATCGAAGTTCTCATTTTGTATGCATTATCTAGTGAAAATTAGTCTCACCCAAAAGTTGGTTTTGTTTTAATTTACTTAATTTATCCAAGTTTTAATTGAGATATTAATAGATTTTGAAACTGCCATTGTTTTTTCATAAATTTTAATTAAAAAATGAATCTATTGATATAGAGGGATTTGTAAATCCAATGAAATATGCATTTCATATATTTATCATGCACCTTGTCCTTAAAAGTTTGAAAGGCTCAATTTGAGTACAATGTTAGAGTATTTGCTACTCATTTTAATTTCAATACAAGATTAGAGTATTCATTACTCACTGGATCATTAATTTAGAAGACTCAATTTTATCACATCACATGATTTAACCGTCTACTATCAATTATGTTACTTCTTTGATCAAAATAACCCATTCCTTCCTTCAATTGAGTGTGTTTTTTAAAAACCTTAGCAATTTTGGTTAATTTTTTTTTTCATTCAAACTCTTAGCCACACAATTTTGATGGAACAGACATATTCAGATTTTTCCTAAATATTTTCAATCACCAGAAGGGCTATAGTAGCCAAGTGTGTCACCCCATAGCTTGTAGGAGACTATGAACAACCATCTTTGCTTCCCCTGGAATAATATCTATGTGAATACCACAAAATAAAAATAAAGAAGAATTTATATTCAACATTTCACATGATTCTCGAATTTAAGGTTTGAATAAAAAAATTTACTGATTGTGAAATCATGGAGGAGATTTAACACACAAAACAACAATTATTTTCTTTGATAGTAACTCCTCAATTATTTTCTTTGATAGTAACTCCTTTAATTTGAAAGAGTTTTGTGGAGTGTTTGGTTAGTATTGTTGAGTCAATTGTCATGTTTTTTCGCCCTTTTAAAACAAAAACAAATGAATAATCATTATTTTACATAGTTTGTTTTATTAACCATGTGTCTAAGAAATTATGATCCATGGTAGATATTAATATGGGAATGGACCCCCAAATCTAACTGGGAAATGATAGGATAACCATCTACCACCCCATCCTTGCGAATGAGATGTCTCGTAGGGACAATGGGATAGACTATATAAGGCATGATAATGAGGGAAGGTCGTTAGTACAATAGATGAGTGAGGTTGAAGGCTAGGTGACAACTTTGATAGTTGAGCAATGTGGTGGATAGTGTATGCAAAGAATGCTAATGGAGGCATCCAAGCGAAAGAAGGATCACATATTTTCATCTCCCTTTCCTCAAATATTAGGCAACCTCAACGTAGATCCCCCTTGGGTTTCCACCATATTGCTCTTACTTTAAGATTACCACTGAAATCAATCATCTTGGATTGGTTGTAGTACAAAGTCTTAACTTTGGCTATGTGATGTGCTACCACCCCCTTTATTTACTCCTGACTCATCACTGATGTGATACAAGGTTAAAACAATAGATACTGAACTCTACAACTCACTTGAAACTGTAAACGAGGGATCGCGCAAACTTATGAGGTGTCATGTGAAGTGTCTGCAAACTAGAGATGTCTATTATATTTAAGGTTTGACTTATGTTGTAGCAAGATTTGTAATAAACTGTAGGTAGACTAGTCTATCTTTAATCCTCATAGCCCACGATGATGGGTTTGGCCTCCATCTCTTCTTGGAATGACTAGAAGTCATATAAGAGTCTAACCAAGTCCTAGTGAGATGAAGGCTGGAATACTGAGAAAACTCATGTGATATATAGTGATTGTCTATATAGAAGAATAAGAATCAATGTGACATTAACCATAAAATTACAAAAACTCCTAGAAATCATGTTCCATAGTGTTTATCACTATAATTTAAGATGACAAGAGCAATCTATATGAAAGCCTAAAATTTGAAACAACTACCATGGACAAAAATATTGCTAATATTTTGTTGAAAAGAAACAAGTAAACTAGGTACATGAATATAACTAACTTACAAAACATAATTAAAATAGCATTTATAGATTAGGGATTCTTGTGACCTTTAGGGTTGGAAATTGATGGGAAAATGCCCGTCACGAGGCATTTGGCCCATCAAATACTCTTTAATTATTTTTAGAAACCGTCTTAGAGTATAGGTAAACAGTTATCTTGCATGTATTTTTGACATTCAATTATTTTTTAAAACCGTCATTAATTTCTCATGGTCGGCAAGTTAAGATATGTGTATGCATCGATGTTGTTCGGATCCCCAGTTCCCAATTCTTGAATACTCTAGTCTCTATGCTACTGGGATAAGGAAATAGAATGCATGGTATTTCAATCAAATCCAATTGTTTGTCTTTTAATAAAATAAGAGTATTAATAAAAGATAAAGGGGATTGAAACTTCCAATCTTGTGGTTGATAGCTATAGGGATATCATTAACTACGTTATTCAAACCATGTCAATTACAATCTTTTTCCTTTTCATAAGAATAAGTTGTATGAATATATATATGGAAGAGAGGTGTTTCAATTTCTTAGTGGATGAAATGCGGTACTATGCAATTCCATTGATGGAATTTGAAATAACATTGACAGAAAGAATAGTAACAAGTTCACAAAGGTCATGGCAATGCCTCTAAATCTATGGTAGAGCATTTGAGTGCAGATCCATAGGTCACGGGTTTGAACTTAGTCGGGCCCTCCATAAACCAATAATTAAGAATTGTCATAGTTTTTACCATAGATAGATGAGTTATGATGATTTTTTATATATTCAAATTACTATATCAATTATATATAATTTTGCATCATTCAACTTTTAAAAAAGAAAATAAAAAATGAATTACCTATATTAGAAAACTAGGCAGACTTAGGCTTCTAGGTGGTGGAACAATTGCTTGTGGAGTTGGGAGTGTCTGTTAAAAGGATGGGACAATCCTTCCATAGGGATCCCATCTTTTTTACTGACATGTTTTTTTGGATGACTTTACTTCATACCACTGTTTTCTACTGATTTTTTGATACAGAAGGTTTATTTCCTGCATGAAAAAGTATTTGGTATTTATTAAGATCTTTGTTTTTTAGATGCTCGGGCCTGGGTTTTATATGGGCAGTAATATGTGGAAAATATATGTTTGATCTACATTTACAATAAGAAAAATCCTGTCACTAAATCGGAATTACTTTTGTGACCTATGTAATAGTGCAAAATTAAAAGATTGGCATAATTACATCGCATAGTAAGTATGGTCTGAGGTTTTTTTCGATGGTTAGATGGTTTGAGGTCTTTTTTTGGAGGTTAGGCTAAGGTCATGGAATTGGATTCCTTATATTATGAATATGAAACCACTGATTCATAAGATATATTCCCTTTAGTTGATGAACTTCAATCACGGTGGGGGAAATATGCAATTGATACGAAAGTGGTCCATACGCCTGGTTATGCTTGGGCCTGAGTTTCAAAAGGTGGATTAGATAGATTTTCTTGTGTGGATTAAAAGGAGACCAACCGAAGGACATTTAGTGATCCATGTGCATTGTAGACAAAGGAAGGTCAAGAGACTCTGGCACCTCAAGAGGGTCTAGAAACTTCACTTAATGGGAACTCTTGCCAATGGATCCTAAAGAAAAAGAATTCAGGGACAGGTGTGTGGGAGAGAAGAAAGACAAAACCCAATTTTAGGATTGCCTATTCCATTGGTTCTAGAAAGTAAGGCCAAATCCTTTGGACAAAGTAATAAGTGTGTTAGACTAAAGGTGTTGAATGTATGAATGGTGGCAGGGCAACACATAGCCATTGCAGAAGTACACTACCTTCAACACATAACCATTGCAAAACCACACTAACTTCAAAAGATATGGGATCTTATCCCTAGCCTCCTTTAGATTTCGTGGAAAAGAGAGGTTACAGAGAACATTGGAAAACTTTTGGGAAGATTTATTAATATAGAGGATGGATGGGAGAAGAGAAAAGATCGTAGGAAGGCTAGAATTTTGCTGGAAATTGAACTAAGGGAATGGTTGGTAGCGAAGGTGGAAATTGAATGTGGGAATTTTTCTTCAGAAACTAGAGAATTCACTTCCAGTGCTACAATTGTAGGGAAATAGGACATCTAAGAGCTTAATGCCAATATGTGGCAAGGGAGACCTAACCTTTTCAAAAAAATATGGGTAAAAAAGGGTGGTCTGCGTACCTAGGAGGAGTCGTTGAATGCCGTAAACCAGGAAGAGTCTCAATCAAAAAACATAAATGGAGACTATGTTAAAGATCCTACAAAGGAAAGGGATGATGCATAGAAGAAGGCTCTGGAGGTAACATATCCGTAGGGAAAATTAAATATGGAAGTATTTTGTAGTCCAGTTTATTCAATAGGTGACAAACATAATAGACTCATTTCAACTGTACCGGCAGTGGAGCCGCGTTGGGATGATAAGCCAACTTCCAATCCCCTCCTAAGTAATGCTATTTTTTCTTGCTCTTCTAGGAAGTGTGTCCAAATCAAAAGAACATACTTCTCTATTGTTTTTTATGAGGAAGCTTCATCTCACCTCGAGCTTGGGTGGGGGATAAGGACACTCTTGTAGATAAGGTGGAGGATGATTGTTTGAAGGAAAAAGGAAGAAAAATGTAGTGAAAGTAGTAGAAATAATAAGGGAGGAAAAACAAGGAGATTGGCCAGTTTATGGGGATAAGGAAATAGAGTAGTCTCAAATCATTTTTATCGTATGAAATAAGGTCTAAAAAAATTAAGGACTCAAAGGAGGTATTAGTGGTGGTCTATATCCAATAGAGGAAGTTTGTGTAGTTGGAAGAAAGCCAAATATTTCACTTGCAAAGACACAGGAAAAAAAATGATATTAGAGAAGGTAAACAAACTACAATTGTTAGTGCCCTTAGAGCGGGGAAAGGCTTGCAAAAAAAACAACCATGATTGTGCTCTCTTTTCACATAAGAGGGGTTGGAGGGGCCCAAAAGAGACAATCCCTTCGAAGACTTTTTACAGTTACCAAACAAGATGTAATCTTGATTCAGGAAACAATGTGCAAAGGTAGTAAGGTGATGTATTTATTCACAAAGTGTTTGGGAGAATGATCTTTCTGTTCCTTGGATGTTAATGGACAGTCAATAGGTCTGGTAATGGGATGGAGTGCCAACCTGAATGTAATCTCAATAGTATTTGTCTCTTTAAGAATTATGGTAGAATTAGAGGCAAAGGATATTTTTTCTTCCTTCAAGGTCATGGATATGTTGAGGAAATGGTAAAGATTAAGGACATATTACATAAGTATTGTAGAGAAACCGACATGGAGCAAGTAAGGATTTTTGGAGAATTGTTATTCATGTCAGTTAAGGATTTAGATCAATGGATAAAATATCTTGGATTTATCCCAAAACCAAACAATTATGGTTTTGAGGATTGGATTTGGATGTTTAAAAAAATCAAGGCCAGAATTTCAGCTTGGGTCAATAGGTGGCTCTCTCGAGCTGGAAGATTGGTCCTGGTAAAGTTTGTTTTGGAAAGCATTCAGGGTTATTAGATGGACATTGCGAAGGTTCCCAAATGAATCCTAACCAAAATTAGGAATAAATGATTTAGTTTTTAATGGACATGCAGAAGAATAGTGGAAGGGATCCCGTTTGTAAAATGGTCAAAAGTAGCAACCCCCAAAACTTGGGGGTTTGGGACTCAAAAATATTTTCCAATTTAGTGAAGCACTTGCGACAACAAGTTTATGGTGCTCATCTACAACCAGACGTTATGGGGAAGAGTAATGAAGACAAAATATTTAAAGGAAATATCAATGGAGGATTGGTTCAAGATACTAGGAAATGTTTAAAAGACGGCTTTATAGTTTGAAAGGATCTGGTTGAAGCTTTCCATTTGGTTATTTCATGGGTAGCATGGAAAATTTGGGATGGAAAAAGGCTCTGAATCAGTGAAGACCCATGGATTAGTATAGAAGGATGATTCCTTCTTTCTGACGAGCTTGTGAATTCGCTATGTGAAAATGAAATCTTTTGCTTGAGAGACATGGGGAACTTTTAGGAAGCTCACCGTCATATACATAATTGGAAGCAAGCGACATATCTCAAGCTATAAATAAACTTAGCGTATGAATGGGAGAATTATATTAAATAGCTCTCTCTCAGAGCTATCAAGTTGATGGAGGATGAGGATCGATTATACTGGTCCAAAAATAAGGCTACATCAGAATTGAGGACAAGGCTGGCCTATACTGTGAGAGTAGAAGGATTGTTCCGAAGGGAGAAATTGTGGTGGTGGTCAGCGGTTTGGAAGATTTCTAGTCCTTTGAAGGTGAATATAATTTCATGGTTAGATTTAGATGACAAAATGATGACTTGGGATAATAGAATAAAAATAGGTTGGAGAGGACCTAGCAGATGTTGTTTATGCTCTCAAACAGCTGAAATGGTCCATCATTTGTTTGTTTTGTGCTCCATTGTCGGAGAAGCTTGGAGGGTGAGTGAATAAATATTTAAACTAAAAAATAATTAGTCCGAGACTTCTTTGGATTCTTGTATTAAAGGATAGATTATGGATGAGGCAGTCAAGGAATATAAAGCAATGTCAAGCTTGATGGTATATTGGATCTGGTGGGCACATAATGAAATTCCTTTTCAAAAAAATCAAGTTTTGATCGATTTGGTGGCCCATAATGATGCATCCTTCCTCCAGCCGCAACACACTTAAACACGTGTTGAAATGCCACAGGTAACAAACACACGAAATTACCAGAAATATGGTTTCACTAGACCACAAACATCCGAAGCAACATTTTTATTAATATTCAACAAACCATAAAGGTCCAATCAACATCATCACAGACACTAAGGCTCCCTACAGGACGCGTAGGTCCTAGTTTATTCAGACTAAGTGGGCACGCAGGTCCTTCTTATTCCTCTACCAAAACTGAAAGAAAGATCAATACTCTCGCTGGATTTACGAACGCAACAAACTCCAAATCCAAAACCAAAAAGCACAAAACCAAAACCAAAAGTGAAGAACTCCTTCTCTTCTGTAGAGATCCGCATTTTATCTCTACCCATGTTTGCAAAATGCCACTCCCAGAACTCCCAAAGCATTTGACCGCTCACCTACCAGAACTGAAGTAGTTCTATTTTACCTACCGGAACTGGAGTGTTCCTGTAGTTTAAATCCCTCAGATTATGGATCTGTCCCTCGCCAATTCCCATGCTCCGCATCATACTCCCTTCGTTTAAAGAATTATGAACCTACTGGTTCATAGCCTTAAGTTCTATTTTCTCCATTGATCAAAATACAACCATAGAATCTTACACAACAGTAGTCTAATTAGCAACAACCACACCAAAAAACCTTGGTATAAACCATCTTTCTCCATAAATTCATTTTTTCAGATTGTCATTAGTTCTCTGCTCAGTATCATTCAGCACATTCAACGATTCTTTCACATCCTTTTGGCCTTCAATTGCATTAACCATTGGAACACCACCAATTTTCTCTGCCACACCTTGTTCAATATCCTTACTTGGCACCTCAATTCCTACATGCAGGAGCTACTAATAAGCAATTTTCTCTTCTGTTGCAACCTTGTCAACATCATTTTCACTAAAGGAACCATTTTCCTTCCCAGCATCCCAATCTGATGGCCTGTCTACGTCTTCAACCACACTCTTTATGCATTGCCCAACCATTTGTTCTTCCAACAATGGAAGAATTTGTTCCTCCTCCTTTGCTCCCATGTGCTTAGTAGCACTGTATTCTTCTTCTTCAAGTGCTTCACCTTCTTTCGGGTGGCAAAGAACTTCCACAAGTGCTTCACCTTCTTCCGAGTAGCAAATCACTTCCACAACTGAGACCCCCTTTGAAAACTCTCTCTTTTCAATTTGATGTCTTTCTTTCTCCTCCAAAACCCTTATTGTCTTTTGTATGGCTTGGATCTCCACTTTTCTCTGCAGTCTTTCAGCACACTCTTTGATTAGTTTCCTAATTGATTGTATCTCTTCCCTGATCTATGCTTTCTCTTCTTAGCTCACTAGATTCTCCTTTTCCATTTTTAATTTGTACTTGCCAATATCTCTTTGGATTCTCAACAAATTTCTCTCTTAAAGTTGTTCACAGTATGGGTTTCCCTAGCCAAAACCACTGGTAACAATAATGCACCTCCTTGCAACTTATTTCTCCTCTAAGCAATCTAGTGCTCCTCCGAGCACACTTGGTTCTCCTCTCGAACCAACTCTTCGATTTAAGCAGCTAAATATCCAGCAATCAGTATACAACAATGGATTCCCCTTTGGGCCATTGTGGGTTGCTCTGATACCAATCTAATGCAGCCTTCCTCCAGCCGCAACACACCTGAACACCTATCGAAACGCCATAGGTAACAAACAAATGAAATTACCATAAATTTGGGTTCACTAGACCACAAACAGTTGAAGTGGCATTTTTATTAATATTCAACAGACCATAAAGGTCCAATCAACATCATCACAGACACTAAGATTCCCTACAAAACGTGCAGGTCCTGGTTTATTCATACTGAGTGGGAATGCAGGCCCTTCTCATTCCCCTACCAAAACTGAAAGAAAGATCGATACTCTCGCTGGATTTATGAACGTAGAAAACTCCAAATCCAAAACCAAAACCAAAAGTGAATACCTCCTTCTCTTCTGTAGAGATCCACATTTTATCTCTGCCCATGTTCGCCAAAATCCACTCCCAGAAATCCCGCACCATTTGACCGCTCACCTACCAGAACTGAAGTAGTTTTGTTTTACCTACTAGAACTGGAGTGTTCCTGTAGTTTAAATCCCTCAGATTACGAATCTATCCCATGCCAATTTCCATGCTCCGCATCACATAAGATCATCAGGGATATCAGGGAATATAAAAATGATATAAAGGAAAAAAGTTGCAGAATTTTGGATATGCCATGTGTGGACTATGAAATCCCGTGGGGATATTTTGATGGGGAAAGCCAAGGTCATCCACTAGTTGGTGGAGCAAGTTCAATTCTGCATAAAAATACCAATCATTCTTTTCATACGAAAAATGCTATTGGATAGGGAACAAACACCAAGACTGAGTTATGTGCACTTTAGATTCTTCTTAGAAGTGGATTACAAAATGGATGCAAGAAGTTCCAGGTTAACAGGGGTTCTAAATTTGTCATTGACTTGGCCAAAAATAATAATAAGATTAATATCCTTACTCTGAGACCGATTTTGAATATTATTGAATAAGAAATGATAACATTTGAATGGATCTCGTTTACATATATACAATGAACTAAATAAGGAGGCAGATATCTTATCAAAGCAAACTCTAGATTTAAATGAAGGAACAATACTAGAGTAAGAGTCCAGAGATGGACAACTTGGCGCAAAAATATATGTCTCTCCTCTCTAAGCAAATTTCCACTTGATATCTTGATGCTTGGCGATGTTTGGTTCTATTTTCTCATTATGGATAGAGTTGGTTTTTTCCATTTTTATTTGTATATAGTTTCTACATAAATAAGGTAAGATTTTGACATATGTAATTATGGATTGAATGAAGAAAGGAATATTAGTATAGTACTGGAATTGTTGTTGAGTCTATTGATGTACAAGCAGAGGAGAAAGGGAAATGAATAGTGAAAGGTGTTCTTACCTCTGATCTGACAATGTATAGACCTTATTTTTCAAATGAATATAAAGGATTTTTTCCAACACACACACACATGTATGTATGTATGTATTCCTTTGAAAAACACCTTATATTCAATACTTTGTATGAGATCAAAATACATATAATTAGTGTGCATTATGGACTCTATGGCCTATCAAGCCTGCCAACTTTTGCATTCTAAACATATTTTCTACAATTACATTCTTCCTATTATTTTCAAGACTTTTAAAAAACAATTACAAAAACCCTCTTAATTAGAAAGAGGTATCTCCCAATGGTATTTTACGGAACTTATCTTACTCAACAACATATCATTAAAAAAAATTGATTAGTGGTAAACTAAAGTTTATGTAGTTTCCTGTAGAATACTTCCTCCAAAGTGTTGTTAAATTAAAAGTCCTTCCTACATCTCTAGTGCTTCTTTTGATAAATGATATGCTTGTGTGTTAAACTCTCCATATACATGTGTAAAGAAGATCTCTTCAAAATTTCATTTTACTTCTAAAATAAGTTTCAAATTGGGTCCTATCTAAAGTCTTTCAGTTGGCACTTTTTATTTTCCCAATCTATTAGTAATTTGGAGTCTCTAGAAACCTGTAATTTTTGTATACATTTTTATTTACCCACTTTCAAAAGTAACCATAATGCATAGAAATATTCACAGTTATTTGTGCTAGCCCCTACTACATATCTAATTCTATGGTGTTGGACCTATTATAGGTAAAGGATTTCCCTTGCACAAACAAATACCAAGTTCCCGTTGACATGTACCATCGAAATATCCCCAAGGTTTATCATACTCTATGTTAGGCATGACCGGATTCCTAATGCCTACCTCTTTTAGCCCACTTTTATATTCTTGAATAGTTAACATGATATTATAAGAAACTTGTTCAATTGATAATTCTTTTCCTTGGAAAATCATTTGATTTCTTGTCCAACATAACCCATACCCAAATAAACCTGGTAAATCCTTATACTCCTCGATTGTTTTATCTATAAGACATTCTAACAAACAATCCTCCAAAGTTTTGTTCCCACCTTGCACTTGTCACTAATCCTTGATTTATATCTTTCCACACTTCTCTTGTAATGTAATAAGACTCAAACAAGGGTAAAATAAACTCATTTTCCTTTTTATATAACTGACATCTTCCTAGTCCTATGCAATTTCATTTTTCCCATTATCTCAAGTTAATAGCTTATTTGCTAGTGCTAGTGAAAGCATGGCTCTTGTTTTAGTGGGTAAGATGACTTCCAAACTACTATCCACCACCAAAGTCTCTCCTCAAGGACTTATCCTTCCAATCCAGTTGCATAACTTTGACTGTATAATTTTTGAAGAAGTTGGATTCTTGGACCAACACAACGTATCTTCCTCATTTTTTAACCTGATAACATTGGGTAGGAGTGCATGTACAAATTGTCCCTACTTTTCCAAAACACCATGTAATGATAAGAACTCTGTTGAGACCCAACCTTGGATCAAAGAATTTTTATTCAAATGAGAATCTGCATCTTTGAGACAATAAATTCCTTTACTATGTGACACCTCTAATAAGTCTCGAGATAGTCTAAAGCTTCCTTTAGCTATGATCCAAGGATCCTCTCCAATTTTTAGTTTTATAACATTCCCTAATTTCCATGCTAACCCATTCTCTACTAATTATGAGGCATGTACCATGGCTCTCCAAACAATATAATATTCTTGGCTCTCTTTTCTTTTCGACCTAAACCAATCTTCTATGTTCCTTTCCCTTAGATACTTAGTCTCTGTCACCTTGCCCCAAAGTCCTTCATTATACACTAGTATCCACAAACTGCTTGCAACCAATGCCTTGCTAAATAGATAAATGTTTTTCAAACCCCATCCTCCAAGTTCTTTAGAAGTTGTTCAAGTCTTCCCATTTGACCATTTGAACAATGGTGTGTGTGTGTGTGTGTATAAAAACCAAACAAAAAAAATTGAATAATTTTTTAAAGATTGAACCACAACATAATTAGTTAATTTCATAGTTTAAACTAATTTAGCCTTTGAAGCTTGAAGTACTGTCATGAAATTCAATCTGTTTAAATTTGCTCACATCCATAGGTATATGTTATATACATAAAGTGGGTTTGTGTGGCTTGAAGTCAACGCTTTACTAACTATGCATGACTTTAGTGCCATGGTATGTTTTGTAAATTTGACCTACAACTTCATCCCATTGTATGAGTTTGTAAAGGGAAATTGCATATCTATAGAAGTACGAAGCACCAATAGTTTCATAAACCATGAGATTCAATATTTTTATAACTCCTTGTTTCAACTCTATCTTTATTATTGCTCCGAAGAGTGCTTGGTATTTGGGTGTCTCTGCATTTTTTTCAATGGTAACTATTACTTTACTTCTCATGTGAATGAACATGATTGTTTCGAGTTTTAACTAGCATCAAACTTTAAAAGTCTTTTGAGTTTGATATTGTTTGTGATCCTAAATTGTTATATCAACCAATAAGAATAACGTAAGCTAGATATAAACATTTGAGAGTATAATTGTTCAATATCTTAGTACTAGTATAGAAAGATCCATGTTTATTCACTCAAGTACTTTTCCAACTTATATTTTGAGTGTGAATGGATCTAAAGAGCTAAGTGGCATGGACCCTATTAATTTATATAACCTTTAAAATTTTAAAAATGATTTCTTGGTTTACAAAAATTTTCAATTGGTTTTTATTTTGATTTTTATTGTTAATGATTTCTTGGCACATGAAACAATGATTATTCAATTGATTTTTTGGCACTTTTATTAGGATTTTGGTTCCCACGTGGCTGGGAATTTGTAGAAGCTCCTTACCTATCAAGGAGCTTATTGAAACTCCTAAATAGATAGGGAGCCTCTACAAGCTACCTGAAAAAATGGAGTGGTCAGGGCAAGTTCCCAAAAAATTCCCAAGCTCCCAAAAAGGTTGCATTTCGTACCAACTCACAAGCTCCTTAGTGGTTGTAAACATTGGGTATGGGTTTCTTAAGTCCTAGGAGAGATGCATGTGCAACTATGTATTTATTCTATAACTAAAGTTAAAGATTTAAATAAAGTGGTTCATGTAATCATGGTTAAGCATTTGACTAATTCTATGTTCAGATTTCCCCACTATGAAAAACTAACGTAAATTTTTTATTTTAAATATCACATTATAGTAAATTAAATTGAAAGTTTAAATGCACTTAAGCTATTAAGCTATTGTTTCTAGAATCAATTTTTAATATAGTAAAAAATCTAATTCCACTTCAATTCCAAAAAAAATCTTTAATCTAAATTTGTTACAAATTACCATTTTTGGTATCAAGTTGTTCTTTTTAAGAAAAAAATGAGAGAATTTGTATTAAATGACTGTAACCAACCGAAAATTACAGAGCTTCCAAGGTTTTTCAAAATGAACCCATAATGTCTTAAGAGGCAGATCCCAAAGAGATGGATTTGAATATCTCGTAAAAACTACTACAAGCTTCCCATCTACTGTTGGAATTCTAGTACTTTAAATTCCAACAAACTTACCCCTAAGTGTTATTAAGTTGTTCTTCAATACTTTTTTTTTCACATGGAAAAAAGTAGTACTTTTGTTATTCATATTTGAACCAAAAAGTACAAGTCATGACAACAACAGTCCCGCGGGATCAAAAACATCGAACTCAACTCTAGGGAAATTTGATCCCAAAAATTTACATGAGATGGTTCAACATAACACCCAAAACCATCACCAAAATTGGAGCAGAGCCAATCTGTATGAGAAAGAGACATAACAGTCCGTAAAATAGATCATCAAGGATCACCAAACCAAGAACAAACCCCAAAAAGAGAGACTTAAGACATAATATCATAAGTGCCTTGAAATATAAGAGAGTTTTCAATGGATTCCTCCATAAAGAGGGAACCTTCAACACCATTTAGAGCCTCTTTGGATAATCCATCAACATCCCTGTTATGTTCTCTATATATGTGATCGAAAGATAGATCATGGAAATAATGAATAAGATCATCAGTACATTTGCACCAATGTGTCAAGGAAACCACTTGAAGAGAGCATAATTTCTTGGCCTAGTTGATTATCACCATGGAATCCCCAAATACTTTCAAAGTATCAATGCCCTGCAAATGTGCAACATAAATCAGGCACCACAAGGTTAACAAATTATCCATTGTGTTAGTACCACTACCACAACATAGCTTGAGTTTTAGGGCGTGTTCATCATTGATTTTAATCACACAACTAGTAGCACAAAGACCCCCTTGTTCAGCACCATAAAAACAACCACAAGCTAAGGAGAAAGCAATAATTTTTGTAGTTGTATCCCTTAGAACATAATCTTTGTACATACTGAGTATTTTGATAATAGTGACATGCATATTTGGAATTATGTCTTAAGAAATGACATAGTTCCTCGTCTTCCATAGTTCCCAATAGATAAAAACAAGTAGAATTTTATGTTACTTGGAAGCTTTATACTATCTCTAGAAACAGTCTTCTAGAGATTCTGAATTCCAGCTAGATTGTATGCTTAAGGTATCACAAACCTTACCCCAAAGGTATCTTCAATAGGTACACTTGACAAAGAGATGTAGAATAGATTCATTCTATTTTTTGCACAAAGAACAAAAGTTAGGACCAATCCACTCCCTACAGAGAAGGTCATTCCAAGTAGGGAGACAATTTTCAAAAGCTAACCATTGGAAGCATTTAATCTTCATGGGAACCTACAATTTCCATAATTTCCAAACCACCATTTAGGAACATTAAGGGAAAATTTTTGTATAAGGGCAGAATAAGAAAATTTTGTAGTGATTTGTCTCGTAGCTTGATTACAAGACCAAATAAGCTCATCCTCCTCAGAGGTTAACTCGATACCTACCTTATTAATATAATCAATGTAATATTTCCACTCTTCCTCCCAAATACTCCATAAACCAAGATCTTTTGCAGCCAACTAGTATGAAGGATCATGATTAATCCAAGCAAGTCTCCTTATGTGAGCCAAAGTAATGAATCCAAGATCAGCCAAATAATACTATAGGAAGGGGGACATAATGTAATTTTCTTCATTATCAATTAGTGGATCAACACCCATTAATACATTGGTTCCATTACCAACTTTCCAAGCCATCCATCCACTGATCCATGTAAAGGATTTAATGAAACCTCTCAAGAAATTTGAGACATTTTGAGTGATTTTGATAGGATTTATAATCCATCCAAGAGTGCTCCCCTTTATATATTTTCCATGAAGTACCTCACTCCATAATACTTTCCCCAAAAACCCCCTCCATGTACTTTTCATGCTTAAAGCAATGAAAAAACACTAAAGGTTTTTTATATCCCAACCACCTGACAATTTGGGTTTAGATAATATTTCCCAGTTTACCAAGTGATATTTTCCACTGTCAACATATCCCGACCAAAGAAAATTGAACATCAACTTATTGATCCTAGAGAGAATGGTCTGTGATACATGAGCAAGGGAGAACCAAAAGATAGGTATACCAATAAGGACATATTTTAACAGAACTAATCTTCCACCTAGAGACAAGCTCTTGTAAGTCCAATTGCTTATCCTTTTCTCATATTTTTGAATCAACCATAACTAGTCTTTGACACCATAACAATTGAGTTTTAAATAATAGCCCAAGCATTTGAAACCTTCATCTACATCAAACATTTGGTAAGTAAGGAAATATAAAATATTCGTTAAAGTTTCTTCATCAGTCCTATTTTTTAGAAAAGCATATTTTTTAACATTGACTTCCATACTAGATGCTACATAGAATAAATACACGATCTCAATAAAAGATTGACATTCTTCAACAATGTCGGCTCCAAAGAAGACAACATCATCAACAAAAAGTAGATGTGTGATAAAGATGGAAGTAGATATTTTTATACCCCTTATTTTACCCTCTCTTTTAGCCACAACAATCAATTTGCTTAATCCCTCAATAACCAAAAGGAATAATAGGGGATAAATGGGGCAGCCTTGCCTAATACCCCTGGTGCTGGAGAAGAAACATGAGGGAGCACCATTAATAAGGAGAAAATTGTGCAGTAGTCACACAAGCCATGATCCAATTGACCATTAAGATGGGAACACCAATATGTACCAACAGTAATCTTAAATAAACCCAATTGACCCTGTCATACACTTTAACCGAATCCATTTTCAAAATAAGAGCATCCAAGTTCTTTTCCTTAATGGAATGTAAGAATTCATGTGTCACACCATCAACACCTAAAATTTGCCTGTTACTCAAAAAACCAAATTTTTCCTTAGTCAATACTGCTTCTAGCCTAGGTTTCAGATTGTTGGAAATAATTTTAGTAATGAGCTTATAAGCAAGATTGCATAGGGAAATAGGCATGTAATCATTAAAAGACTTAGTTTTGTTGGTTTTGGTGATAAGAGTAATAAAAGTGGAATTTAAAGCTCTAGACATGTACCCCTTCACTCTAGAAAAATCCACCGTCGGCAAAATTTCCTCACCCAGTAAGTCCAAAAAGGCCACGAAGAATTCCAAAGGCCATCCATTTGGGCCAGGACTATTGTCTTTGGCAAATTGTCCCAGAGCACCTTATATCTCCTTTAGTGTCACATGTTTCCCCATTTCCAAACCCTCCTCAGTGGTTAAAAAGGATGGAATATTTTCTATCACTTTAAGTTGGGAAAACATGTCATTGCTGCCAGGGATTTTGAACTACTTACTGAAGTGATTTTTAGCAGCAATTTGTAAATCAACCTATGACTGGATAATATTCCCTTCATCATCTTTTAAATCCTAGATAGAGTTTAAATTCCTTATGTACTTAGCATAATTATGGAAAAAAATCGTGTTGTTGTCACCAAGGGCCACCCAAATGGCTCTACTTTTCAGGTGCCAAGTCATTTCTTCCTACTTGAGGATGAAGGAATTCTATTTTCTAGATCCAGTAATGGAACTATATCTTCATTTGAAAAGATACAAGAAGGATTGGCATTAAATATCCTAGAAACCTCATCTTCAATTCTAACCAAATCTTCAGAAGCTTTCAACCTTCTATGTTTTTCCCATTTAATCACCACACTCTTAAGACACTTTAGTTTGTAAACCAAACTCCCTACAGGATTTGAATCCTTTGGAGCATGAAATGTGAACCAACTATTTCCAACAAGAAGGCCAAAATACTCATCCTTAAGCCACATAATGTTAAATTTAAAAGGATAATTGTGAGTGGTTCTCGAGAAATCAAGTTGAAGCATCGTAGGCCTGTGATCAGAAATGGAAGAGTTAATGATCCAAGTCCTATACCTCTGCAGGGAAATTGCAAAATATTCCAACATAAGAAACCAATCAATCCTTTTGTTGACCCCACTAAAACCACTCCTACCATTTGTCCAAGTAGGCACAATCTTGGCAGGAAGAACATTAATCAACTTGGATCTATTGAAAAGATTGATGAAAAAGTCAAAGGGGATTAGGTCTAGCAGAATGACCCCAAATATTTTTAGAAGCAAGGGTAAAGTTTAAATCTCCAGCTTGGACAAGGTTTGGAGAACATAGAGTACCAACTGCTTCCAAGGTGATCCAAAAAATCTCCCTATCACGATAAGGACCATAGCAATTGAGAATATATATAGTCTAATTTGAGCCAATGAACATGCCTTCTAGGAAGATACCCCCAACAGTTTTAAAAGGCTTGAGAGAAACAACCAAAAGGTTCTAGCAAGAAAGCAATCTCCAAGATAAACCAAATGAATTCACCACACAAATCTCACAACAAGAAAGAAAATTTCAAAAAGATTCCACAACTTGTTTCTCTTCATGCATAGTCTATTTAAAATCATTTGTAATAATTATTTTTATTTTTTAAATAATTTGTAATGCTTTTTTTTCTTAAAATAATTCTATAATAAATTAAAGTTTATTATTATTCTCTTATTTATATATATATATTTAAAACATAAAAAATATTTTTAATTATTTCCATCTATTGAAAGAAAGTGAATTTTCTATGAATTTCTTTTTATTATGCATGTTAATATTTATAATACTTAATTATTTCCTATGGTGGAAACAATGTGAATTTTCTATGGACTTCTTTTTCTCATGGGTAATAGTATTTTGTAGCACTCACAGATACCATGATTAGTTTCAAAAAATCTCTTAGGCTTATTTTTAGATTATAGGGATAAAAAAATATCTTAATGATGTTCGTTATATTATATTGGATACTATAATTAGAATATATTGTGTATTATAACTTACTTCAAGCTCTCTTACCAAGTCGGTATCACTTGATTTTTATCTTTAAGAGGTGTATGGTTAAAAGTTGTATATGTTAGATATGTTTCAAATTGTAAATATAGATAAAGAGAAATAAATATGGTCAAATTGTCATGCAATGATAAATGAAACAATTTTAATATTTAATAATCATAGTTTTCAATAAATGCAAAAAAGTTGGCATTCAATGACAAAATCATAATGCAATAAGAATCAGCATAAAGAGGTGCATAGTTAAAAGTTTTATATGTTATATACATATCAAATTGGAAACATACATTAAAAACAAATATGATCAAATTATCATGCAATGACAAATGCAACAATTTTAATACTTAATATTCACTATATCAATAGATGTAACAAAATTGGCATTCAGTGGCAAATTCGTTAATGCAACCAGAATTAACATTATGTGGCTTATGTTATTATTATGTTTCAAAATATGCTAAAAAATTAGAGCTACAAAGTCATCGGGTCTTCTTTCTCATCTAAATATTATATCATTTTAATGCTCTCATTAGTAAATGGGATAATTAACTAAATTAGAATGATCATGGTCCAATATCCATATTGCCTTTACAATCTCAACAAAACAATTGGTCAATGTACAATGACGAACTTAGGCTACATGGGTTGATAAGGTGTTTCAAGATAAATGGAACACAAAATGTTATATTGCATTTACTTCTTAAATACTACCTTCCCTCACTAATGATTAAGAGTGATTGGGAACACTCTGGGGAAATGCATTGATAGATCATAACCTAAACCCCCACTCTCATGCGTGTAAAATTAGTCATATTAGATTTATTGAACAAGAATATCAATCACAATGATGTAAAACAAATTGGAGAAAAAACTGTGCAAGAGAGATGCATCAGTGCTCTATAATCCATAATGGTAGAATTACAATACAATACTATCACAATGAGTGAGCAATTCGAATTATCCAAGGAGGTCATTCGAATATACTACATGGTGTAGCTTGGCTCCAACTAGGAGTCCTCATCATCAATCAGTGGTGGTCATCAATGCACAAGTCACTGTAAGATAGGTGTCAAATTGAGTCTAACTGAGTCTAACTGAGTGTAATAAGTGTAACTGATGGTAAGTGGCACTAATGTAGGGATGGAGGCTCAGTGGAGGGCACATGAGGAGTTAACTACACTCAGAATAGGTAGTCAAGTCTCATCGGAGGTCAATCGAAGTGGTAACAACAGATAGGAGTCAGTCTAGCCTCAAATCAAGGAAAGACAACTAACTAACTGAAGTGAACTGGACTAGTAGGTGAGAAAAGGAGCCCTTCTCAAGTGGTGGGTGAGAAGTGGGCATCTCCCTGACTAGGAGGGCTAAAACAGAGTGGAAAGTGGCTTCCAGGTGCTGGCAGACTAGGGACTAGGTGCTGGAGGCATCAAACTCATGACTGGGCAGCATGCAGATGCATGCAAAGTACATACTGAATGATGAGATATCCTAACACCCCCCCCCTCAAGATATACTATGATGTAAAAGATAAAATGTAAGGCCCTGGTTACTGAGACCAAAGGTCACCCCAATACAATAATCCAAAAAATGTTGAAAATAAGCTAAGTGAGGAAAGAGGGAAAATCCAGTGGGAAGAAATCCCCCCCTCAAGCTAAACATAAAAATGGATCTAATCTGTCTCCACCATGATGGAACTCACCCCCAACAGTGAATGGAGGTAAGAGAACTTCTTCTCAGTGAAGCTCTCGGTGAAGATGTCTGCAATTTGCTCATCAATAGGGCAATATTGCAGAATGATGGTACGATCATGCACCAACTCTCGGATGTAGTGCATATGAATCTCAATGTGATTGGTCCTTTGCCGTTGAACTGGATCTATGGAGATCTTAATAGCACTTTGATTGTCACAAAATAGGATAGTCGAAGTAGTGCTACCAAAATCAAAATCGAAAAGAATACCCTACAACCAAACTGCCTGAATGCAGGCATTGACTACCCCTCGATACTCTGCCTCTACTGAAGAAAGTGCAATGGCTTCTTGATTTTTGCTTGACCAGCAAATAGGGCCATGGCCAATCATGAAAACATATCCGTAAGTGGACTTCTGATCTATGCTATCACCTGCCCAATCTGAATCAGTAAAACCAATGAAATCTACCTTAGAATCTACAGCATAATGTATGCCAAAATGTCTCGTACCTTGCACATACTACAAGATCCACTTGGCTGCATACCAATGAATCTCATGGGGCTGTTGCATATACCTTGATACAACACTCATAGCATATGAAATATCAGGCCTTGAGTGTGTCAAGTATAGTAGTGAACCAATCAACTATCGATACATAGTGCAATTTGCAAGCGGTGTGGAATTTCCTTCCTCAAGACTGATTCCTGAGAGGAATGGAAATAGAGAAGCCTTACATTTTGCCATATTAAAATTTAACAGCAGGTATTTAGCATACTTTTGCTAAGATAATGTGATCCCATCAAAATTTTGAGCTATCTCCAAGCCCAAAAATTGCTCAAGCAAGCCCAAATCGTTTATGTCAAAAGCTCGATTTAAAGCGGTTTTTAGCTTGTTGATTGTAAGGAGTGTGCTACCAGTAATGAGAAGATCATCAACATAAAGAAAAACATTCAGAAAATTACCTTTAACTTGCTGTAGGAACACATTCGGATCAAATTTGCATCTTTTGAAATTCTGAGAAAGAAGGAAGGAGTCCATCTTTGCGTACCAAGCTCTTGGGGCTTGTTTCAATCCATACAAAGATTTCTTCAATCTACAAACTAATGATGGATCTGATATGTATCCTTATGGTTGCTTCATATATACTTCTTCATCAAGGTCTCCATGTAAAAAAACACTCTTCACATCCATATGGTGCACTTCCCAGTGCTTGGATGTGGAAATGGCCAAAACTAGGCGGATGGAATCCATCTTTGCAACCAGTGCAGTCCACTCCTTGGACTTGGCAGAAACCTTTTTCCACCAACCTAGCTTTGTATTTGCTGATAGAGCCATCAGCAGCAACTTTAGTGCGGTAGATCCACTTACATTGGACCAATTTTCTTCCAGGTGGAAGAGAAACTAGCTCCTATGTATTGTTCTTTTGAAACGAACTGTACTCTTCATCCATGGCGGTTTTCCATTGTGGATCTCGGTGGGAATGATAGTATGATTTGGGATTTGAACCAATCATCAAATGAAATTTCTCAAGTAGTAATGGATCAGAAAATGAAAGAGCCATACCTGCTCTTTGATAGTTTGCTCTTGTTCTCCTTGGATCAACAGGATTTCCAATGTTTGGAGCAACAGATTGTAGAGTGTTTTGGGCCCACTTTGGTAACTGAAGAGGATCAGTATGGTTGGATTATGAACCTGATATGCCATGGCCATCAAATTCTGATAAAATATCAAAGATATCATATCCAATGCTTTATTCATATTCTCTCGAATCTTCTTCTTGTGGAGGTTGCGAATCGGCAGTGTTTTCCTCGACTAGTTTCAGATCTGGAAACGGTTCTTCAAACTTCACACTTTGCTCTATGAATATCTTTTTGGATATGATATTAATGAGTTTATATGCTTTTGATTCTTCTCCATATCCTATTAGGATGCATTCAATACTTTTTGGATTCAAAGCCTTTCTCTTATCAGAAGGAATTCTAGCCCATGCAGTGGAGCCAAAAACCCTCAAATTGGACACATCCAGTTTGCGACCAGTGAATACTTTGAAAGGAGTTTTACCTTTCACGAATGAATGTGGAAATCAGTTCTGAATGTATGCAGAAAAATTCATGGCTTCATCCCAAATATTTGCAGCCAAACCTTTTGACTCAAGCATACAGGTAGCCATCTCTTTCAGTGACCGATTCTTCCTTTCCGCTACACCATTCTGCTGGGGTGTGTAGGGAACTGTATGTTGGATCTGAATTTCGCTTTCGGCACAAAGTTGAAGAAACTTAGTCTTGATATATTCTCTTCCATTATCATATCTAATATCTTTGATCTTTCTCTCAGTGGTGGTCTCAACAGAAGCCTTAAAATCCTTGAATTTTCCAAGCACTTCTGACTTGTTTTTGAGAAAAAAATACCCAAGTAAAGCGGGAGAAGTCATCGATGAATGTCAAAACATACCTTGAACCATTCATGGACATATTTGGTAGTGGACCACTTATATTAGAATATATGAGACCCAAAATAGTAGAATCTCTATTAGCTTTTCCGCAGTCGAACTTGTGCTCGGGGTGCTTCCCAAAAATGCAACTGGGGCAAATTCTCTTCGAGGAACGAAGTTGTGAAAGACCCATCAACCATGGATTTCTATTGTAACAGCAATAAATACTTGTAATTAAGGTGTCCAAACCTTTAATTCCAAATCCTACTAACCTCGTTTCCATGAGTGAGGAGAGAAATGGGATTTTCAAGCTGCACAAAGTGAGAAAACTCATAGTATTTTGCAGTGTGGTTTACCTTTCCGACTGCAATAAGTCTTCCACTTTCAATATCATAAATTTCAACTTTGTTAGGGCTGAATGTAACTTGCTTCGGTTCACCAGTGTGTGTCATTTGATATATAGAAAGTAGATTTGAATCCAAGGAAGGCACATAGAGAACATTCTGAAAACTTCCATGCTCTAAATGGATGATACCTTTACCCTTTGATGAAAATTTTGAGTCATCTCCCAAATGGATGGGGATGGAGCTGTTTGGATCAAATGAAGAGAAGGAGTCAATATTTTCAGCCATATGATTCGAGGCACCGGAATCTATCAATAAAGTGGTGGGTTTCGAAACAGTTTCCATGAGTGCTTGACCTCTTTCATGATCATCATTCCTATCCTTCTTCTGTGCATTGTCGAGAAGACATATGTTATTCTTTTCAAAAAGGAGGGCCATTTGATCTATTATTTTCTTCATGCATGAACTTTTAGGATAAAATCCATGGTTGCAATATGAACATTTAGATTTTTTCTTACCCTCTTTACCCTTTTGCTTGTTCCTTGAACCGGATGGTACATCCGATTGCTTGTTTTTCTCTCTTTGCTTGTTAGGTTCGAATTTGGGCTTCTCTTTCTTTTGCTTTCCTTTTCTATTCGAATTCTTGGATCCTTGAACAAAGAGGGATGAATCTTTGGAGCTTATGGACCCTATTTGAATTAGCTTATCATGCTCTTTGGTAACGGACTCAATGAAGGCATTCAAGGTAGGCATCTTCCAATTCGGAGTAGTTAGCCGACTGGAATTGAAAGTAGAGACAAATACCGAGAAATATTTACCAAGATTTGAAAGAATAGAGAGGATCAATTACTTATCCTCTTTGATAACTCCACTGTTCTTCAACTGCAAAGCCAAGTGTTTGAATTTTGTGAAAAACTCATTGATGGTCTCGAAATTATCAAGACTAAGAGCAATCAATTCATTTTCCAATTGAAAGGCCCTAAGTTCGTCTTTCTTGCCAAAACGTTTGTCAAGTTGCTCCCATACTGCTTTTCGAGAGTTCAATCCACTGAGATGGAAGTGAAGATCCTTGGAGATAGAGAGTCAAAGAAGACCATAAGCTTCATCAAGCTTATTGAAGTGTTTTGTTTTCTCAAGTAATGTGTTTGGCTCCAATTCGAGGCCCATGGTGACTCTATAGAACCATTTTGAGCGCAATATAATCTCCATGTCTCATTTTCAATCAAATAATTGAAAGGAGTTAGCATAGGCTTTGAAGAAGAGTATTCCATCATTGATGGCGAGTGCAATTGATGGAGAAGAACCTGCAAATCACAAGATAGCGAATGCACTTGATGGAGATGATTAACCTGCAAATCACAATCAAAACAAGAACAGTAAAGTCGAACAATCCACCCTTTTAGAGTTGCATCACACCTGGGATTGGTGATCAAGCAAGCTTGAAGATCCAATGTATCATATCCAAGAATTCTGTGGAAAACTCAAGCTTCTGGAGTGGATTGGAGTGTATTTTTCAGCCTTGCATGCACATGAGCGAATGCACATGAGATTTTGCATGCCAAAACTTCAGTAATTTTGAGCAAATTCACTCAAATCTTCATGTAGAACACCTGTAGGAGAGAGATCTTGTCCCTGCAATGGTTGTGATACCATGTAAAATTAGTCACAACAGATCTATTGAACAAGAATATCAATCACAATGATGTAAAACAAATTGGAGTAAAAACTATGCAAGAGAGATGCATCAGTGCTCTATAATCCAAAATGGTAGAATTACAATACAATATTGTCATTGTCACGTCCCCTTCCATCAATCCAATGCAAAGGAGGGAACATGACTGTAACATGGGGTGTCTAATTTTTCCCCAAAGCCATAATGGTAAAATTTTGCCATTTAAATAAAATGCACAATTAAATTACACAACGGAAATAAAATACATAATTGCACACACACAACAGACATACATCAACATATTTATCTCAAGCCATTGATGAATCAACAGGCAGAGAATCCATCCCATTCTCATGTTATGCACAAGCTTCATATCAATTCAATTAACATGAATATTTGTCATTCAGAATTAACACATTGTAAAACACAGAATGCATATAAATTGAACCACAGAGAACACTTATCTTGAATATGAAGTTGTCCAACAACTGGCTATGTGAGAGCAACGTTCCACCCAACCATAGATATCTTTCCAACCTGTATTCTTTCAGCTGAAAGATCACCCCTAAGTTGGGTTGTGTATCCACTAAGGAGTAACTAGCTGGGCTCACTCACAGCCATGGTTTCACTCAACAGCTATGCTAAGCCAACACACAGTTGGGTTTATCAAGCATACAAGAAGATAGAGGAGGGTAATGCTAAGCTAATGAGCTCAACCACAGAGCTACATGCATCTCAAGTTAATTCAACAGTTAAGGCACTCACATTACCTACCACACCCAACACAAGGAAGGTCCCCTTCTCTGCAGCACAGTCCCTCGGGTGTCCCTTCCCTCCAGTGCTCTTCAGGATGGGTATAGAAAGATCCAGTTGCTAATTCTTGAAATTCTAGCCTTCACTGGGTTTATCAAGCAAACCCAACCTCTGCTCAGTCATCCACAATTGGATTTCTCACAATTATGTTCATCAAATAACTCAATCTCGTCACTGGTTTTCTGGGCTATAAAGACTGGGTTTTCCAATGGATTTTGGGGTATCTAATACTCTCAAATTCGCCCCAAGGTTCATATCTATGGATCCCCCATTGGATTTCACTGTCAAATACTAAATATGGGCATTTTTGGCTCTTCAAAACGTGGGTTCTTGCAAAGTTGCGATTTTTGGTTTTTGCTCACTGCTAGAATTCGTTTTTGGATGGAAAATGATGTTGGTTACTTCCACAATGGAATGGGGATGAGTAATAATCCATTTTCATGAGGTAGAGTGACTTGTGGTACAAGAAAACAGAGCCCATACTCTGCCATACGAATTTATGGGCTGCCCATGCTCCATTGAATCCATGGACTGAAATCTTCAACAACTTCCTTACAACATAAATAAATGTCATCAAGAAAAGTCAAATGGGTTCTCACAATGACATTTGGAAACATATGGTTCATCTCCACAACCCCCTCACCACTCCCTAGTGGATACACATGGCTCCTTCTCATTTGTTGCTTCCATAGCCAGTTTTGGTATTTTATTGAAATATTAACATTTACATCAATTTACAATATTCCATGACTTAATAGCACATGGGTATCAAAATATCAAATACTTGCTTGTTTTAAATAAAATCCGAGCCTACATTAGTGGGGCCTTGGCCTTGAGCTCCTCGCTAGGGAAACATACAACGCATGTATACAATATTTACATTAAAAGCCAATATTTCCTAAGGGTCAAAATTGGGGTATTACATTCCCCTCCCCCTTAGAACAACACCGTCTTCGGTGTTCTCAAAACTGAACAAAAATATGAATGCCTCTCTCATGGCATCCTCCAGCTTCCATGTAGCCTCATCGGGGCTAAGGTGCTCCCATTGGACCTTTACCTGCCCGATGGCTCTGTTCCGGAGCAAAGTGACCTTCTTGTCGAGGATGCGCATAGGCTCTACTTGGAACTCTCCCTCGGGTTTCACCTGTATCACATTCCAATAAATCATATGATTAGGATCATGTACATACTTCTTAAGAAAAGATACATGGAAAACATTATGAGCTCTTATGCTAGCAGGAAATGCAAGTCTATATGCAACTGGCCCTATCCTATCTAGGACTTCAAATGGCCCACAATATCTTGGTGACAACTTAGCACAGCTCCCCAACTTAAGGGAACTCTTTCGTGGTTTCACTCTCAAATAAACATGATCACCAATCTGAAATTCCTTATGCACTCTTTTCAAGGCTGCATAACTCTTCTGCCTGTCCTGAGTTGCCTTTAAATTCTGTCTAATCCTAACAATTTCCTGTTCCATTTCCTTGATCATCTCTGGTCCAAGTACTACTCTGTTCACCGGACTGTCCCAATTCACTAGAGTCTTGCATCCCTTTCCATACAATGCTTCAAATGGACTCATCCCCAAGGATGCATGATGTCCATTATTGTATGAAAATTCTACCAAGTGTAGGTAATCCTCCCACTTGGATGGTTTATCCATCACATACATTCTCAGCATGTCTTCAAGAACCTGATTCACCCTCTCAGTTTGGCCATCTGTTTGACGATGATATGCTGTACTGAAATTCAATTTAGTTCCCAATTCCTGAAATAATCCCTTCCAAAAATTGGAAGTGAACTTTGTATCACAATCAGAAATTATTGCCTTAGGCAATCCATGCAACTTGAATATCTCTCTCATGAAGATGTTTGCAATGTCATTAGCCTTGTGAGTGGACTTGACTGGAATAAAGTGAGCTAGCTTTTATAGCTTGTCCACCACAACCATGATTGAATCATTCTTCTTCACTGTCATGGAAAGACCTGTTATAAAATCCATAAAGATCACTTCCCACTTCCATTCCAGAATGGGTAAGGGTTGCAACAATCCTGTTGGATGTTGGTGCTCTGCCTTGACCTGTTGTCACTTTTGACATCTAGCAATGTACTCAGCTATGTCCTTCTTCATGCCATGCCAAAAGTATTGCTTTTTTGCTGCTGTTATAGTCTTCCGATATCCTGGGTGTCCAGAGTATGGCATCTGATGTATTTCATCCATCACTAGCTTCTTCAAATCTGCATTATTTGGAATGTACAAGCTATCTTTATAGATGAGGATATTGTCTTCACCAAGCTGATATTCTGCACACTTTTCATCCACATTACCCTACTGCAACTTCTCTTTAATTTGAAGGCAAGTTCCATCATTGTTCTGGGCCTCAAGAACCCTGGTCTTCAAATTTGATTTGCACATACTTACTGCTGCAACATGAAATTTTCTGCTAAGAGCATCTGCAACCTTATTCTCTTTCCATTTTACATGCTTATTTCAAAATCAAATTCACAAAGAAACTCCATCCATCTAGCTTGCCTAGCATTCAAGTTTGGTTGATCAAACAAATACTTTAAGCTCATGTGGTTAGTTCTAAGCTCGAATCTTCTTCCCATCAAATAATGTCTCCACATCTTGAGAGCATGCACTATGGCTGCTAATTCCAAATCATGTGTGGCATAATTCTTTTCATGCTCTTTTAATTTCCTTTACTCATAGCAAATCAAAACTCCTTCTTGCATGAGCACTCCACCTAGCCCTTCAATGCAAGCATCTGTGCACACTTCAAAATTCTTCTTTGGATCTGCTATCTTCAGAATAGGAGCGCTGGTAAGTAACTCCTTTAACTTCTGAAAACTTTTCTCACATTTTTCAGACCATACAAACTTGATGTTCTTTCTTTGCAATGAAGTGATTGGATGAGTTATCCTGGAGAAGCCTTCAATAAACCTTATGTAGTAACCAGCAAGACCCATAAAGGATCTAACATCTAAAACATTTCTTGGAGTTGACCAATCCATGATGGAATTAATCTTCTCCGGATCCACTGCAATCCCTTCTTCATAAATGACATGACCCAAATATTGCACCTTCTTTTGATAGAATTCACACTTGCTTAACTTGGCATACAACTGGTGTTCTCTAAGGACTTGCAATACCATCCTTAGATGTTCTTCATGTTCTTCTTCATCCCTTGAATAGACAAGAATGTCATCCAAGAACACAATCACAAACTTATCCAGATATTTGCTGAAGACACTATTCATGAGACACATGAATGTAGCAGGTGCATTGGTAAGGCCAAATGGCACCACAGTGAACTCATAATGACCATATCTAGTTCTGAAATCCGTCTTGTGAATGTCTTCTTCTTTAATTCTCACTTGATGGTAGCCGGACCTCAAGTCAATCTTGGAAAACACTTTAGCTTCCTTCATTTGATCAAACAAGTCATCAATTCTTGGCAATGGATACTTGTTCTTGACTCTCACTTTATTTACCTGCCTGTAATCAATACACAGTCTTAAAGTCCCATCTTTCTTCTTGACAAATAACACCGGTGCTCCCCAAGGAGACACACTTGGTCTAATATACCTTTTGTCCATTAATTCTTGCAGCTGCATTTTCAACTCTACCAACTCCGGTGTACTCATTCTATAAGGAGCTTTGGAATTCAGTGCTGCCCGTGGAACAATATTGATGGTAAAATCAATATCTCTCTTTGGTGGTACTCCCGGCACTTCATCCGAAAATACATCGTGTAACTCTTGCAATAATGAGAAATATTCTATCCTTGGACCCTTGTCCTTGAATGAATCTGACATATGGACTGCATATAATTGACAACCCTTCATATAAAACTTTTTCAACTGTAGGGCTGAAATTTGTTTTACTGAAACTTGCTTGGGAATTCCTCTTACCAATCTTGGTCTTCCCTCTTCATCAATACATTCAAGTGATTTCTCATAGCAGTCCAACTTGGCTCTATGCTTTTCCAACTAGTCCATGCCAATTAAGGTATCATATGATCCTAAAGGTAGCACATTCAATTATGCATGTGTGTGGAGTCCATTCAATTCTATGGGGCACTCCACCACTACTTCACTTACTTTTCTCTTGGTCCTTGTGGCTAATTGAACTAGCCAAGATTTATTATGCTTCACTTTTGTAAGAGAATAACCTTCAACCACTTTTGGAGAAACATAACTATGAGTAGATCCTGGATCAATCACAACAGAAATAGATTGCTTAGCAATCTTACCTTCAACTTCCACCACTGATGATTGATGATCTTCCTGATGATTATCCAACGCTACATAAATTTGAGGCGCTGCCCTTTCCATGTCCTCCACTATAGCTGCTCCATTTAAGTTGTACAACCTTCGGGTATTATCCTTCTGATGTGGACAGTCCTTCAACATGTGGTTTTCTCCACATCCCCAACACTGAAGTGGTCCCTTTGATGCTTTGTCTGCTACTAATGCTGGTTTGAATCCACTCCTTGCTTGCTGCCTCTGTGGAAAGGTTCTAAGCTGACCTTTGAATGGTGGCTTGAAGCCACTCTTCTTTTGATCAAACCTCCCTCTTGTATTTCCTTTCCATGCTTTTTTAACCTCTGTTTTTCCTTTATTCTGCTCATAGCAATGCATTGCCATTCTAATGGTTTCATCAAGACTTGGTGGATTAAAAAACTCAATCCTGTCTTTGAAACTTTGAGGTAGACTCCCAAGGAAACATTGAATTTTTATCCTCTCATCTTTAATGTAGTCCACATATCTCAACAATTCCAAAAACTTATGAACATGCTCTTCCATAGATTTTTGTCCCAAAGTGAGTTCATTGAACTCCTTTCTCTTACTGTCATAATACCTAGCAGAAATGTATTTTTTCTTGAAGTACTTCTTAAATCTCTCCCAACCGATCTTCCTTTCACTGATTCCTTTCACTTGCAAGAGATTGTCCCAACAAATTGAAGCTCTGCCATTTAGATTGTAAATGGCAATTTTGGCTTTCTCATTTCTTGAGTAGTCTTGAATTCTGAAATATTTCTTCATTCCATGAAGCCATGCCTCTGCCTCTTGACCAGTCTTACCTTCCCCATCAAATGTGGGAGGTCTTGCCTTCCGGAATTCTCCCTGTGGGATGCCTTTGAACTTTTTTTTTCCATCAAATCTCTTAGGTGCATGCCTTGGACTTCTTTGAGAACCTCTAGATTCGCATGATCTGCTAGAAGAAAATCTAGAGGAAGGTGTTATATGCTTCTTGCTCACAGAACTCTTCCTTGGGCTTGGAGTCCTCTTCTTTGAACGACCTCTAGAGAGACTCTTTGCATCTCTTCCTTCTTCACCTGCATTGCTTGGGTTGGACCCAAGTTTTATCCTCTGCTGCATGTCAGTGAGACTTTGCAATATAGCAGCATTGAGTTGGTGTTGTTCTTCTTGAGCCTTCATCAATCTTTCATTGAAGCTCACAATGGTTTCAACCAAGTTCTGAGGAGTCACCTGCTCCCTTGTCCCATTGGATTCAGCCTCAGCATTCTCTTCATGCACATTTTCTCCTAGGATGTTTTCTTCATGCTCATAAGGATCTTGAGCATCATTTATGGTCGCCATTTTTCCTGCATGCTACCTCTGCTACAATTATTAATTTCATGAGCTGAAAGCACTGTGCATTATGAAAATATTTGTTAAACATCATAAGAATGCATCTAGAAATGTACAACAATCAATATTTAACATAATCAACTCATGGAATAATTCACATAGCTGTTATGCATTCATTTCTTTTGCTCATTCATGCAATTCTGGAAATTGCCCATATTGTCAACAATTTGACAAAACTGTCACTGGCACTTTTTTGCTCTAATTATCTATGATGTCTGATGTCCCCATTAAAATTTTGCCTATGCACCATTGTTCCCTGCTAGATAAGCTTTCCAATGCCTGTCCACTTGCTCCATTTTGACATCAGGTGTGGGAACTATATCACTTCAAAAATGACAACTTTTACCAATAATTCTGCACATTTTTACACAGTTGTATTTTGGTCCGGAATGCCAACTTCAGTCACCTATGGAAGAAAATATATGAGGAATCATGAAAAAATTTCTACCGAGCGAAGTTATTCTATATAACAAGGAATGTTCAGCAACTCGCGGATCTCTGTTCTGATGCACCATTCATTTTCTATAAAATTATGGGTTTGACTACTTTCCACTTTTCACATTTTTCCAAAATTCCAAATTTTGGACAAAAAATGGCTATTTTCCAAACGGCGCATTTCTGGAAAATCTTTGTCTAACAGAATATGTCTGGTTTACTGAGAATATGAAATGTTGAGTTCAGTAATTTTCTTGATTCCAAATTATAGGGTCACTTTCAACCACTGCAAGCTTTTCCAAATTCCCAAAACGTGGCCCGAAATTGTGCTTTTTGGCCTTCTTGCACACCTCAACTCCACCTCCTTTGGAGTTTGGCTCCCAAACTCCAAAATTAACACCGCACCTGCTCCATGACTACCCCATATCAATTTCAACTCAATCCGACCTTCTGTCAAGCGTCGGGACACTGATTTGAAAAAGCTAATAATTCCAATTTTATGCCAAATCGAAGCATAATGGGCCCGGGATCTTCATTGGTTCATTCATGGCCTCCGTCAATGGCCTCAGAATGCCCCTGAACTCATCAAATTCCGACCTCGCAAGCTCCTGTAATCACACAACCCGCAACCCGAAACTCGAAATGCGGAATCGGGAAGCCAAGTCGCGGTCCCAAAAATGTGACCATCCTGCAACCCGAAACCCGAAATGCGGGATAGGGAAGCCAAGTCACGGTCCCGAAAATGTGACCATCCCGCAACCTGCAACTCGAAACCCGAAATGCGGGATCGAGAAGCCAAGTCGCGGTCCCGGGAATGTGACCACCCCGCAACCCGAAACCCAAAATGTGGGATCGGGAAGCCAAGTAGCGGTCCTGGGAATGTGGCCATCCCGCAACCCACAACCCACAACCCGAAACCCGAAATGCTGGATCAGGAAGCCAAGTCGCGGTCCCGGAAATGTGACCATCCCACAAATCGCAACCTGCAACCCGAAACTCGAACTGCGGGATCGGGAAGCCAAGTCGCGGTCCCGGAAATGTGACCATCCCGCAACCTACAACCCGCAACCAGAAACCCGAAATTGCGGGTTCGGGATTTCAGAAATCCAAACGCAAATTTTGAGAATTTGCGTTCCCGAAACCCGAAACCCAACATCCCGAAACTGCGAAAACACTTGTGTTTCCTGTAACTTCCGGGGTTCATAACTCCCTCGTCCCTTAGCCAAATGGGACGAGTCTAGTACCGTTGGAAAGCTGTTGGAGAGCTCTATGCAATGGTGTGATCCTCTCCCATACCTGAGAAATATAACCTTGTCATTTTTCCAATAAAAAATGTCACCCCAACTTCACCAATACTGCGTTAAAACCATTCTGTTACTTGCCTGTAACTCAGAGTTTGGCCCAAGCAGCCCCAGTGCTGCAAGCTGGGATCTGATACCACTCTGTCACGTCCCCTTCCATCAATCCAATGCAAGGGAGGGAACATGATTGGAACATGGGGTGTCTAATTTTTCCCCAAATCCATAATGGTAAAATTTTGCCATCTAAATAAAATGCACAGTTAAATTACATAGCAGAAATAAAATACATAATTGCACACACACAATAGACATACATCAGCATATTTATCACAAGCCATTGATGAATCAACAGGTAGAGAATCCATCCCATTCTCATGCTATGCACAAGCTTCATATCAATTCAATTAACATGAATATTTGTCATTCAAAATTAACACATTGTAAAACACAGAATGCATATAAATTAAACCACAGAGAACACTTATCTTGAAGATGAAGTTGTCCAACAACTGGCTATGTGAGAGCAATGTTCCACCCAACCATAGATCTATGTCCAGCCTATATTCTTTCAGCTGAGAGATCACCCCTGAGCTGGGTTGTGTATCCACTAAGGAGTAACTAGCTGGGCTCACTCACAGCCATGGTTTCACTCAACAGTTATGTTAAGCCAACACACAGTTAGGTTTATCAAACATACAAGAAGATAGAGGAGGGTAATGCTAAGCCAGTGAGCTCAACCACAGACCTACAGGTATCTCAAGTTAATTTAATAGTCAAGGCACCCACATTACCTACCACACCCAACACAGGGAAGGCCCCCTTCTCTGCAGCACAGTCCCTCAGGCGTCCCTTCCCTCCAGTTCTCTTCAGGATGGGTATAGAAAGGTCCAACTGCTAAATCTTGAGATTCTAGCCTTCATTGGGTTTATCAAGCAAACCCAACCTCTGCTCAGTCATCCACAATTGGATTTCTCACAATTATGTTCATCAAATAACTCAATCCCATCACTGGTTTTCTGGGCTATAAAGACTGGGTTTTCCAATGGATTTTGGGGTATCTAATACTCTCAAATTCGCCCCAAGGTTCATATCTATGGATCCCCCATTGGATTTCACTGTCAAATACTAAATCTGGGCGTTTTTGCTCTTCAAAACGTGGGTTCTTGCAAAGTTGCGATTTCTGATTTTTGCTCACTGCTAGAATTCGTTTTTGGATGGAAAATGATGTTGGTTACTTCCAAAATGGAATTGGGATTAGGAATAATCCATTCTCATGAGGTAGAGTGACTTGTGGTACAAGAAAACAGAGCCCATACTTTTCCATACGAATTTCTAGGCTGCCCATGCTCCATTGAAGCCATGGACTAAAATCTTCAACAACTTCCTTACAACATAAATAAATGTCATTAAGGAAAGTCAAATGGGTTCTCACAATGACATTTGGAAACATATGGTTCATCCCCACAACCCCCTCACCACTCCCTAGTGGATACACATGGCCCCTTCTCATTCATTGCTTCCATAGCCAATTTTGGTATTTTATTAAAATATTAACATTTACATCAATTTACAATATTCCATGGCTTAATAGCACATGGGTATCAAAATATCAAATACTTGCTTGTTTTAAATAAAATCCGAACCTACACTAGTGGGGCCTTGGCCTTGAGCTCCTCGCTAGGGAAACATACAATGCATGTATACAATATTTACATTAAAAGCCAATATTTCCTAAGGGTCAAAATTGGGGCATTATAGTCACAATGAGTGAGCAATTCAAATTATCCAAGGAGGTCATTCGAATATATTACATGGTGTAGCTTGGCTCCAACTAGGAGTCCTCATCATCAATCAGTGGTGGTCATCAATGCACAAGTCACTATCAAACGGGTGTCAAACTGAGTCTAACTAAGTTTAACTGAGTGTAATAAGTGTAACTGATGGTAAGTGGCACTAATGTAGGGATGGAGGCTCAGTGGAGGGCACATGAGGAGTTAACTGCACTCATAATAGGTAGTCAAGTCTCATTGGAGGTCAATCGGAGTGGTAACAATAGTTAGGAGTTAGTCTAGCCTCAAATCAAGGAAATACAACTAACTAACTGAAGTGAATTAGATTGGTAGGTGAGAAAAGGCTCCCTTCTCAAGTGGTGGGTGAGAAGTGGGTGCCTCCCTAACTAGGAGGGCTAAAATAGAGTGGAAAGTGGCTCCCGAGTGCTGGCAGACTAGGGACTAGGTGATGGAGGCATCAAATTGGTGACTGGGTAGCATGCGGATGCATGCAAAGTACATACTGAATGATGAGAGGTGCATAGTTAAAAGTTGTATATGTTAGATACATATCAAATTGCAAACATACATTAAAAAAAATATGATCAAATTATCATGCAATGACAAATGCAACAATTTTAATACTTAATATTCATTATATCAATAGATGTAAAAAAAATGGCATTCAGTGGAAAATTCATTAATGCAACAAGAATTAACATTATGTGGCCTATGTTATTATTATGTTTCAAAATATGCTAAAAAATTAGAGATACAAAGTCATCGGGTCTTATTTCTCATCTAAATATTATATCATTTTAATGCTTTCATTAGTAAATGGGATAATTAACTAACTTAGAATGATCATGGTTCAATATCCATATTGCCTTTACAATCTCAACAAAACAATTGGTCAATGTACAATGACAAACTTAGGCTACATGGGTTGATAAGGTGTTTAAAGGTAAATGGAACACAAAATGTTATATTGCATTTACTTTTTGAATACTACCTTTCCTCACTAATGACTTAAGAGCGATTGGGAACACTCTAGGGAAATGCATTGATAGATCAGAACCTAAACCCCCAATCTTGTGCACCAGAATCTGCATTGAGGTAGACCTGGAGAAGGTCCTTCCTGAATAAATAAAGCTTACAATGGATGGATGGTGCCATTTAGAGAAGGTTGATTGTGAACAGATCCCCTTTAAATCTAAATTTTGTCATGAGTATGGTCATTTTGCAAGAAAATGTGCAAAAACGAAAGCACATGAAGATGAGCTAAATAAGGAAGAAGGTTGGAACGTGGTCATAAAGAAGGGATGAAAAGAACCTCAGAAGACTCAACCTCCACCGTCTCCACCTCAATAGCCCAAAGATGCTCCCTCCAGGAGCAGGTTTCAGGATCTGGCCTCCCAAGAAGGTGTGGAGGAAGGAGAAATAAGGGAAGAAAATTCAGAGGAAGAAAAAGAAGGACAACCCACTATTGAAGAAGAAGAAAATGGAAACATTTCAGCTACTTCTTCAGAGGTACAGCTAGCCAAAGAGACTCACTCAGAATCATCAGGATCAGTGTCCAGATCAAAATCCAATATATCAGAAGAAGAATCATCAGAGATAAGGGAAGAAGAGAAAGAGAATCCGGGGGAAAAGGGCAGGAAATCTAACAAGACGCATAGGAAGGAGCAAGCTGAGAAAGAAAAAGCAGAAGGGAAACAGTCCAGTTTATATCAGCACATTAAGATCATATCCACACTAGGAAAACAACAAGCTGGGATAATAGAGAACTTGAAGGTGAAAAATTCATCTTCCATCTCTCATAAATAATGAAAATAGTCTCCTGGAACTGCAGAGGATTAGGAGGGAAATCTAAAACATAAGCCATCAAAAATATGATCAGAAATGAAAAAATATCTATAGTCATCATCCAGGAGACAAAAATGAGCGAAGAAGACTGTAAAGTAACAATTAAAAAGTTATGGAAGAATAGTGAAAGTAGCTCGGTTTCAACAGTAAGCAGCTCTAGGACAATCTCCATTTGGTGGGATAACCGCATATTTTCTCGGATAAAAGAGTGGAAGAATCCTAACTGGATAATGGTAGAATTAAATGATCAGGAAGGGAATGAGATCATCAGAATATGTAATGTCTATGGACCGGTTCTTCAGCCCAAGAAGCATGATTTTTAGATTTCCCTTAAAAGCCTTTGAAGATTGGATTTGCACCATCGAAGTATTGTTGTAGGGGAATTTAATACTACCATCTCCCCATCATGAATAAGAGGAGGAACAAGAATCAAGGATCCCTATGGGGAGAATATGGAAGACCTTCTAGCTTCCTGGAATCTTACATACATTAATCCCAAGAAGGGAAGCTTCACATGGAGAAATAAGAGAATAGGCCTAGACCATATTGCAGTGCACCTCGACAGGATCTTGGAAAGTGAATTATTTTTGCTTAAAAACACAGTTCCTATTTCTAGAATTTTACCTTCTTCATTTTCAGACTACAAGCCCCTTCTCCTTGAATTTGTGCTTCTAGATCTAGGCGGTCCTCTTCCCTTTAAATTTTGTCCAACTTGGATAAAAGAGGAAGAATTGATCAAAATAATCAAAGAAGAATGGAGAACCTTTGTTTCAGGCTCCCTAGGTTATATATGGGAGGAAAAACTCAGAGCTACTGAGAGAACCATTAAAAACTAGGAAAAATCCTGAAGTGATTCGACGACCGTCCGAAGAGAGGGGATACATGAGCTAGCGAAGTTGCAAGAAAAAATGCAATACTACGAAATCACTGAAGCAATAATATCAAAAGAGAAAATGTTGGGAGAAGAGATCCAAAATTTGGAAAAAAGGGAGGAAGAAGAATTGAGAATAAAATCCAAAAGCCTCTAGCTAAATTCTTGAGACAAAAACACTAAATATTTTCATAACCAACATAAAGAAAGAATGAGAAGAAACATCATTTTGGAATTGGAGAATGAAAATGGGGAAAAACATATCCTCCTCGCAAAGAATTAAAGAGGTTGCTTTTAGACATTTTCAATCCTTGTACCAAGAAGATGAAGAAGAAGAGTCGAAGGACCGTGAAGCTCTCTGTAGACACATCCTTGTTCTCGTCTTGATGGAGGAAAAATATCTCCTCCTTGAACAAATTTCAGATGAAGAGGTCAAAGTGTTAAGATTCAATATGCTAAGATAGAAAATATCATCATTACATTCCATTTCACAACAATAGCATATACATGATCACTGAAAGAATAACAATCACAGCATAAACACAAGAGACACATATTTATCCTGGGAAACCCTCATGGGGTAGAAAACCCAGCAAAGCTTCCTCAATATAGATGACTAGCAAATACAAAGATGTAAGCCCTAGACATGAGCTCCTTCTCCTCCATAGCAGATCTCTCCCTCACCTATGCACCAATCACAAGTGAGTGTAGTGTGTGTTACTATGAGGAACACACCTCCTCTAATTATACACAACTCTGACTTGACTTTTACACTAACTAGGTCGGCCCCAACTTAATCACTTCACATAATGTGGCAGGGCTGACCCCACTAGGGTGGTCTAATAACCCCTTTAACTCACATGACTCATACAGGGCCGACCCCCACTAGGGAAGTCTAATAACCCAAGTTACCACATTATCCACGGAGGAATAAAACATCTCCAGATATACAATAAGGTCTTCACGAAGGAATGAAACATCTCCGGAATAATAAAGTAAAAATATAATATTCTTAGAAGTTACAATATTTCAACACAAAGCAGCCATATGGTCCTTACATCCTGAAAAGGCCCCTGGGTCAGACGGGTTCCCTATCTGCTTTTATAGAATATATTGGAGTATCATAAAATCTGATCTCTGTAGAATACTAAATTGCTAAAAGGGGAGATGCAAGCTTGGAGGGGCCACAAACTCTTTCTTGATAGCTTTGATTCCAAAAGAAAAAAAACCTACTTCCTTAAAGATATTTCACCCCATCTCACTTTGTAATGCCTCTTACAAGATTCTTACTAAAATTATAGCCAGTAGATTGAAGAAGCATATCCCCAATATTATTTATGAGAACCAAGGAGGCTTTGTAGGTGGAAAACACATCATTGATAATATCATTTTGGTTCAAGAAGCCATTCATTCTAGCTTTAGCAGACATGGAAAAGGCATGGCAATTAGATTCTAGCTAATGCTTTTGACAGGGTAAATCATGGTTTTCTCTTCAAAATATTGGAGACATGAAAAATGTATGGGAATTAAATTGGATTTAGCTAATGCTTTTGATAGGGTAAATCATGGTTTTCTCTTCAAAATATTGGAGCGCTTTGGATTCTCCTCAAACTTTATTAGGTGGATAGGAGCGTGCATAAGTTAGTCATGCAAGATATTCCTTTGGTAAACGGAAGACCTACTGGTTTCTTCAAAGCTTCAAGGGGGTTAAGGCAGGGGTGTCCTCTTTCCCCCCTCCTATATATTATTGCATTTGATGCATTGAGTAGGCATCTTAATTGGCTTTCTGAGTGTGGAAAATTGCCTGGTATCAACTTAACAAGAGGGGTAAGAGCCATCAATCATGCTCAATTTGTTGACGACACTATTCTCCTTGGAAGTGCCACATCTGTTACAACAAAGAATTTTAACTCAACTCTTTCTTCCTTTCTGAATGCCTCTAGAGGGTTGACAAACAAAGAAAAATGCAAAATATACAGTTGGAACTTCTCTCCTTAGCACCTGTCTGAGATATATAGAATCCTTGGATTTTGAGGAATCAATAACTGGACCTCCTTTAAATACCTTGGCGTTCCTATTACTCTGAATAAAAGCAACCCTGAGGCCTGGGAAGAAGTGCTGCAAAAAATAAAAAATCGTATCCTCTCTTGGGGATTCAAGTGGCTGAACCTTGCAGGGAAAATAACTCTTCTAAAAGCAACTATGTCTTCTATGCCAATTTTTCTATGCTCTTCCCTCCTTGCCCTGGTGGGATTTTTGAATAATGTGAGCGAAATTTTTAGGAGTTTCCTTTGGCGGGGTGGAAATGAAGGAAGTAAGAAATTCCATTTAGTTAAATGGGAAACTGTCAGGAATGAAACCAACAAAGGAGGTGTCGCCATAAGAGAACCAAGGTTGTTTAATGTGGCTATGGGAGTAAAAATTATATGGAGACTCATCACAAGGAAAAATTATTAGTGGAAGCAGGCTATCTGTAAGAAATACCTCAAACATCCAAGGATGAGATGTTTGGACTAAGAAATTGGAGGGAATGGCTCCAGAATATGGGATCTTTGTAAAGAGGCTACCAAACTAGTTTGAGAGGAACTTCATTGGGTCCCTGGAAACAGAAAGAAGATTAACATCTTGAGTGATAGGATCTTGAAAACCCCCCCTCTTGAGGAGCTTTTGGAGTTGAAGGAAATAAACAAGTGGCTAAGTGAAAAAGGATTTAACACTTTGTACGATATCTCAATATAGCACAAAAATGGGAATTGGAAGAGCTAGAAGGGAATCGAGATTCCGGAGCACTTATCTGTTGGATTCAACAAAATCATTATTGAATTAAATGGGAGGGCACCAATACATAAAAATGAAAGAGACTCCAGAGGCTGGGGGAAAAAAGGTACGAATAGTGTGAAGGAAGGATACAGAACTTTGCTAAACAATCTGTTGGCTCCCCCCTCTGATGGGATTTGGAAATGCATCTGGAAGCCAAAGTGTCCCCCTAAATTGAATTCCTTTTCATGGTTCCTGGTACATGGGAGAATTCTCACAGTAGAGAACCTGAGAAAACGGGGTATTGAAGGCCCAAATAGATGCATCCTTTGTAAAGCCGAGGAGGAATCAGTTCAACACATGTTCATAGAATGCCAATTTCAAAAAACGTTTGGGATGATTTCATGAAGGAACTTGGGCATACACTTCCAGAACAAGTTAGCGGCTTCTATAGGGGATGGGAATTCTGCTATCCCATGACTCTAAAGTATAAAAAAAAATTTGAAGCAACTATGGAGTGCAATTCCCAAACATATAAACTGGCATATTTGGCTCTCAAGGAACAAGGAAATCTTCGAAGGAAGAAAAACTAAAGTCAAAAGAGTTGCATTGAAAGCTCAAATGCAAATGAAGGAATTATTCTTCTCATAGGGAAAATACATAAAGGGAACTAAAGATCTCTCTTATATTGAGCTATGTTGGGTTCACAACTTTGTGGGGACAAGCTCCCTTCAGTCCAAAATTTATCTCAAAAAATATTCTTGGGTCGTCTATCTCTCTTCTCAAGATTTTCAAGCATGGGTCAAGACTTAGAAAAATTTCTCTTTGTTCTTTGATGGGGCCTCGAAAGGAAATCTAGGGGAGGTAGGTGTGGGTAGAGTCATATTTGATCCTGGTGGAAATGTTATTAGAACTTATGCTTGGGGTTTGGGCAAGAGAACGAATAATTATGCTGAGTGGATGGCATTGTCTCAAGGAATAGAGTGTATGTATGACCTTTAGGTAGAGGAATTCATTGTTTGCCGGGACTCTCAAATTATCACTCAATCCATGAAAAACCTGATTCACAGGAAAATAGAAAAGAATAGCATTCAAAAAAGAATTATTCATATTTTCCCAACCTCTCTCACATTAAATTTTATCATATTAGAAGGGGGCTACACCAAGGAGGATCGTTTGGCCAACATCGGTGTTAGGCTCAAGGAAGGGGATTTATACCTTGATAGTCATCACACCATTCCCAAATGGTGTTGCAACTTCCAATACCTCACTTAATGTCTATGAGCCCCGAGAGAACACGTCATAAAAGCAAAGGTTGCTGCAAGATACACAGCTCGACAGATGGAAGGCTAGATATTTCCTCTAGCATGGATAGATCTGGTCTCTTCCATTCCCCATTAAATTCGCACATTCCCTACCATGCTAAGCAGATGGGAAGTTGGTACAAAAATTACAACAGAATGATGGCTTTTCCATTGTCGATAATTCAAAGAGAGGATATATGGGAGATTTAGTTTATCTTTCCCCATCTTATGCACTTTGAAAACACTGCATGCAGTGGGAATTATCTGGATATCAAAGACATTGAAATGGATGAGAAAGGCTTCTCGAGGAAGAAATCCTTGAACCCAAGTCACCCTGAGGAAGACTCTGGATGGAATTATGTTGTGCAAGAGATTAATGCTCTCAAGGAAGGAATGATGTACCTCCTAAAGATGAACCAGTGTATTTTTGAAGTGGCTAAGGCCTGCTTGGAGGAATCAAAGCGGGCGAGGTTGGATTTGACGTGTTTTTTAATGTGCCTAGAGGATGTTGAAACCAGATATCGTGTTCAGACTGGGGGAGTGGAAGAGTTGAAGAGGATTGTGGCAGAAATGGAGCAAGTTCTTAGTGCAAAGTTGGACGGGGTCAGTGGAAAGTTGGCGGATTTGCATCGGATTATTTAGAGCGCACACATGAACCCTATTGAACGTCATGAGAGCCGTTTCAACTAGTTGAAAGAGATAATGGAAGCAGTGCAGGTTGACGTTAATAGACTCTACCCTTGGAACTGTGAACCAGAAGGAGAACATGCATATGACTCCCCCATGGACGAGACATCCGTTTCTCAGCATGAAGTAGAAGAAGCTAAAGCTCAGAAATGAAGTCTTTTTATGTGCCTTTTGATTTAAATCTCTAGATGTTTTTTTGTATAATCCTAGTTGGATAGTTTATAAGAGTTTACACAGTCAGAAGTAGGAGGTCAATTTTTGTTAAATTATATAAAACTGCTGAGCAGATGGAAATATTTGTAGCTCTGTGCTGCATTGAAACTTTGTTTTTTGGACTATTGGCCCTATTTTGCAGCCCTGGGGGAATATGTATATTTCCTTTTATATAATATAAATCCTTTTCTCGTTCCTATTAAAAAAACAAGGATTTTGTTTTCAAGAATTATTATACATTGTGGTAAAATTTCAAAACAAACTTGCATGGAGCCTTTGGTAATTCCACTATTGTTTTTGCTTCCTCCTTGTATGCTCACTCCCTGCAAACCTACTACAAAAACAACCTTAGGTTATTGGGCTGAAATATGGCCCCTTCGAGCCTTATGAAAAATAAGCTAGGCCACACAAGTCAAGGTCCTATAGTAGTATTTTCGAGGTAGTTCGTCAATGCAAAAATATGGCTAGTGATTTCAACAAGTAGACCTCACATCCATTGTAACTTAGATTTAATCTCTTAGACAACTACTTTAAATAAAATAGAGATAACCATCTTAGGATTGTTTGGTTTAGTTTTAATTCCCTTTTTTGCTTTAAATCCTAGTGAAGATTTAGATTTGAGATTGTATCTCCCTAACCTCGAGTGCTGAGCTTGTAAAATTTCATTTTCCATAAACAAGTTTCTTCTCCAGGAATAATGGTTCTTGCTTACACACAACACCTATACACTTTATGTTCCTAGGTTTTAGGTAGATCGCTAGTAATCGTAACAAGTACAATTCACAACAAGAATAACTTACTTTTAATCTCTTAGATAACAACTTTAACTAAATAGAAATAACCATCTTATGATAGTTTGGTTTAGTTTTCATTCCCTTTTTGGCTTTAATTCTAGCAAAGATTTAGCTTTGAGATTGTACATCTCTGCACTCAAGGGCCAAGCTTGTAAACTCTTGCTTTCATTAAGAACAATTATTTTTCTCTAGGAACAATGGTTTTGGCTTACTCATAGAAAAGACCTCAACACTTTATGTTCTTGGGTACTAGGGAGGTCTAGTGCATTGGACTTCCATCCTAACTATATATCAATAGATTTCACTCACATTTTGGTATGGATTTACATCATGTATATGTACTTTCCAAATCATTATGTGCTTACCAATCCATGAAATTCAACTCCACATGTAATTTGTCAAGAAATATTGACTTCAATCATGTGTATTTTATGACTCTCTGGCTTTTGTTTCCCATGCCATGACCCAACCAACAACTCATGATCTTCACTTTCATACTGATCATCATAGCCCTACATACCTCATTCATTTCTCACTCTTCCAAGAATCCAAATTATTGGTAGGTGTTGCTTCTAATACAAAGAATAAGTGCCAAGTTTGTGCAAATTAGAAATATTTTGGATGTTAAAGTATGTAGTTGTTCCAACGGGCCTGCATTCATTGGTGAGGTTGACAGAGCATTAATTTATCCATTAGGGTTCCATTCTTGTTATCATCTACCTCACTCGAATGACAAGTAAAAAAGGGATGAGGTTAGGTGCTGCCCAAACCTGGCACCAAGGATAAAAGAGTTTTGTCTTATAGAGTGCATCCCCTAACCTCTAGGTGTGTTTCTCAAAGCAACTTCCAAAAATAGAAGAAAAAAAAGTTGACACAAATTGATGAGATAACAAGTATTGAATTATTTTATACTTACATGTCAAATGATAGTTCTTTTATAGTTATATGAAAAACAATTAGAATTGAGAACCTATAATAGTGAACTTTTGACATCAAAATATGTCTTCTTATCAAGGTGTAAAAAAATAAGGCATATCCATATAGGTCAAATATAGGAATAGTTTACCTAGCCTATAACATACTAATCTTAAAAAGAAACTTGCAAAAATATATCGAACTTCACAAGGTGAGATGCAGAAAATTTTGTGTAAAGGTTATTATAACATGCTATGGAGCTACTACAAATAAGATAAGATGAGACAAGTAACAGAAACCCAAATTATTTACTACACATAAACAATATCTTTGATTATATGCCTAAAAAAAATACAACTTTAAACATGAACTATATTATAATAATTGCATTTGCATTCATATAACACTTGAAGCATGTAAATTGTGTTGAGAAATGAATAAACGAGAATAAAAATTAGGAATTTCTAAAAGATGTGTCTCATAACATAGAGAATTAGAGGTTTTTTTTTTTGTTGCAAGACTCCGATAACATTGTCATAGTCACTTTTGTCCACAATGATAACAACACCATGGAATCATAATTTGAAATGATAGTGAAAAAATGTCTGAACAACTTTTTCAAATTTTAAACAAATAAAAGTTATTTTCTTTAGATTCTTTAGAACTTAGGGTTTTCTTTTGACCATAGCTATAAAGAGATATAATCAGTAATCTTATTTCATCACCTACCCACGCAAATGTGACATAAAAAGAATTACTTATTTCATCACCTACCCACGCAAATGTGACATAAAAAGAAATTCATCACAGAACATGATAATGAGACCAAGAAAACTAATAATATAATATAATATCTTTATCAGGGATGTGTAAGTAGTGCTTTATTGCATTAGTATTCCAATCAGTTTGTTGATGTGAATATTAGATAGCATAATTTAGGGATACCTTTCAAGTAGTGCATTATTGCATTAGTTTTCTGATCAGTTTGTCGATGTGAATATTAGATAATATAATTTAGGGATAAACATACATATATATCATAACCTTTTAATTTTAATGGAAGTAAGTTTATCCATTTCTCATCACAAATTTTTTGAGTTTTACTTTTTCCTTTTCTCTAGCCATTTCACCATATAGTCCCCTCGGATTTTTACTTCTTGTAGTAATAACTAACTTTCCATATATCCTACCATTGCTCAATTGGATTGTTAATCTTTTCGAGAGTGAAAAGAACATTTTGTTTTACGATAAAGAGGCTCCATTTAATTATAGAATTTTGAGCTAAAGGGGAGAGGAGCTAAAGTGACAAACAACCAAATGTTTAGAACATTTCCTCATAAGATTCTGAAGCACATGTTAGCTACCTACATGTAAATGACAAATGTGAGCAAAATTCAAGTGCAAGCATAATATGAATATACATCCTAATAAAAGACTTGTAAACCCAATGCATAGTGCCTACAATTAATCTCTTGTCCATTCTTGTTCTCTGTTGTTGGGTCTTCTATTGAACATAAGCCACCATTAGAAAATTACACACTTACAAGAATAATTAAGTCAGAACTCACAGTTAGATACCAACACCCAAGCACAATTTAGTTTCTAGAAATCAAAATAGGAGGGTTCCTAAATATGTTTATGGAAAAAGATTCTATGATGACTCTCCTTTAATAAAACTAGGCTGGCTACTCACTAGTCTCCTTGGAAGATGGAATGGCTAGAAAGGTGTCATTGGAATATGAAGCACATGGATAGGTGTATATTTCCTAAGAAAGGGATGCAAGGTCACCCATTGCAAGATAATAAAAAATATTGCAAGAAAAGATTGTATTTATCCTTCCAAGGGCTCAATGATGCCCATTTTAGCTGATTTTGTTTCCAAGTATTTTCTTTATTTTTGACATGGACTTGTGGAAAAGTCCTTTCTGCAATAATGGAAACATTTTTTTTCCCTCGTTCCTATATTTGATCTTATTTGCAAAGTTGTTTAAACAAAGTTTTATGCCTCCTTTTCTGTTTTGACCAATGAGCAACTATGGGGCCTTATTTGGCCTCATATCAAGGCTATCTAAAGTCGATGAGAGTCTCCATTATGGAATGGTACATTGCACACCACCTACCCTTGCCACCATCACGACCTCACCACTTGCTCTTGCCACGACCACTACCTCCTGCGTTTGCAGGAGCTGCACCTGCCACGACTTGCATGCCTATGAGTTTTAAACTATTTTGGTGACAATACAAATCTAATATATATGTATTGTTCATGCCTAAAGAGAATTGGCTAGAGATGCGGGTTAAGGTGGATTAATTACCTCTGTCTTGATCTCAAACGCAACAAGACCACTCCAGAAGAAGAAAGTTTGATTGTTGAACTCCAAAGTTTGATTGTTGAACTCCAAAGTTTGATTGTTGAACTCCATGGTAAGTGGGGGGACATGTATACTATATTTCTCTTAAAACTGAATATGTGTTGGGTTGTCTATTATATTATTGTCTGCATATATGTCTGTATATATTTACTGCAAGTATTGAAATGGTCAGGTGGTCTTGCATTGCACATAATTTACCATAACCAGGTAAGTGCTTTTTTCGCTCTAGAACTAATACTATTAAGGAGTTTCTACTCATAAGTATGTAATTGTTACCAACATCGATTTCTAGCGAGGAATTCACCTTCGCGTTGAAATCAACATTCTAGGCCTGAAATCGGTGTTGTTGGTGTGATTTATATGTCTCCTTCTGATATGATATGCCCTGCCCTCAACAGTACAGATGAATCGAAACCGTTTTGAAACTTCACATTGTTGGATCCTCTGTCATATAAATTTTGCGCAATATTATTCATGATGATGAGCACAACATTAATGAATGGGGGAAGCACGTCTTCAGTGAATCTAAGGCCTTCTCTCTGCAAGGTTAATTATGTTCTTAAGCCCGCAACAACATAATTCATCTCTGTGTAATCTCACAATTCTCCACAATTCTCTCTTTCTATGTTCCTGTGTTTTACAATGTTTTAGTGCAAATTTGACTTACAGAATCTCTTATTTAAGGTCCATGGATTCCATAATATGCTTCATTTTGGAGTTCTTCTACAGTGCCAGCTTTTTATCTAATGAAATTTGATCACATGAAACTTCAATTTTTCACAATGGTCTTTTTTGGGTTATTTATCTTTACAATGCTTGATATCTCAAGAAATTTGATTACATGAGGGCTCAATATTTTTGAATTACTGATCTCTGGAAAGCCACGCTTCCTACTTTCCTCCCTGTTGAACATCAGTTGATGTGATGCACTCACCTACGTTGTGCAGTTCGTGCTTGCCCATTTTTTAAAGCCTACACATTAGTGTACCAATGGTTGCTAGGTTTTGGTGGATTCCCCCCTCTTCTGGACTATTGGAGCTGGAGGGTTAGTCTATGCTTGATGCGAACACCCTATTGGATTTTTATATCATTACACCCCACATGCATGCAACTACTACCAAAAAAAATTGTCCCTCTTGCTCCTTCATGGCGCAAAGATGAGCGCGACACTTCATTGACAAGGACCAACACTTGTTAAATGCAATAAATACAGTAGTATGTGGAGAAACACGTTAAAATGATGAAGTTTGTCCGTCTCAGATCCACCTCTCTATGTGTGTTAAAATGCATAAAAAAAATTATATATATATATAAAACACCAAGGCAGAGATAAGTATTTGGCTTTGATACCAAATGTTGGAAAATTACGATTCTTTACATGTGGAATAAACTTTTAAAGAATCGAAATAAGAATACCAAATAGATCATACCTCCAGCCATTGATGCTACTTGACTTGCTGTAGAAGATTTCCCTGTTCTACAACGTTTAGCTTCCTGTACGACACTTCCAAGCTCTGCTTTCTCTTTCTTGATGGTGTAAAACTGAAGGGGATTAAGATAGTGAGCTTGGGGACCAAACAGGAGTTTAATAGCCAAGCTTCCATCAAGCTTCTATTAGCTATGTGTCAATTGTTCTACAGATCAAGATAGAGAACCGTTGAGGGAGTTATGGACCATTCCCGAAGCTCTCAACGAGAAATCAGTTATTTCCTTAATCAGTTGAAGAGCTGTTAATATTCGTTAAGAGAGCTTACATTAATTTCATATTCATTTTCATTAGCATCTATAAATAAGTAGCAATAAGGTATATGTGTGGATTTCTCAATAACAAACTAGACCAGCTCTTGTAGCTGCCCTGAAACAGATTCTGGGCCGTTACATTTCATTTGGATTCCTATCGACCAGTAAGGATGAAGTATTGAAACCCCCAGCCCCGAGCTAACAAATGGTTATAAAGTAGCAGAGACGACGGCAGCGCAGGCGTTTCCATCTCCAATTCCCATGCTTCATACGTTTTCCAATCGAAAGCATTGGATTTCAAGGAGGCGATGCCAACAATGGAGGGGATGGTGGAGGTCACCCCCACAATCATCATCATGGTGGAAGCGATTAGGTCACCACCACAGTTATCATCATCATGGTGGAGGCGATGGCGGAGGTCATCAACAACATCACCATTTAGGTGGAGGAGATGCAGGCCATCATCATCATCACAATTTAGATGGAGCGGGAGGTAGTGGAGGACACAGAGGAGGATCTTTTGAAGTTGGTAGGGGCGGAGATTTTGCAGGAAGCGGAGGCAGAGGCATAGGCGAAAGTTTTGGAGGAGGCAAAGGCGGAGGTTTTGGAGGTGGTGGGGGTGGTTGAAGGACAGTATAATCACCATTGCCAATACTGTTGCATCTCTAACGCCAATTGGGATGGGTGTTGTTTTAATATTTGTTATAATTAAAAATGATTTAATATTTCTGTAATATGCAATAACACATCTAAAATTTTTGATTTTTTTAAAAATATTTTTAAAATAATTTTTATATCTAAAAATAAAAAATTTCTTCAATAAAAAACTTCTTCAAGGATTTATGTCAAATCCGTATAAAAAACTTCTTCAAGGATTTATGTCAAATCCGTATAAAAAACTTCTTCAAGGATTTATGTCAAATCCATAGTGTACTACACTAATAAAAAAAATTAATTTTCTTTTTTCAAAAAAGGGAAAATATATTTTCAAAATTTTAGAAATTCAATTTAATAATTATTATTTTGCAAACATTACAAAACTTTATAATAAACAACATCAAAAATTGAGAATTAATACAAAGTTAAAAGACTTTGACTTTTTAATGAAAAGTATATCCCCTTAATATCTTTTGAGAGATGTGTAAGTAGTGCATTATTGCATTAGTTTTCTTTATGGATGTGAATATTAGATAACATAATTAGGGATAAACATACATACATATTATAACCTTTTAATTAATGAAAGTATTTTATCCATTTCTCATCACACATTTTTTGTGTTTTATCTTTCCCTTTTCTCTAGCCATTTCACCATATAGTCCCCTCGGATTTTTTCACTTCTTGTAGTAATAACCAACTTTCCATATATCCTACCATTGCTCAATTGGATTGTTAATCTTTTCGAGAGTGAAAAGAACATTTTGTTTTACTGTAAAGAAACTCCATTTAATTGTAGAATTTTGAGCTAAAGGGGAGAGGAGCTAAAGTGACAAACAACCAAAAGTTTAGAACATTTCCTCATAAGATTCTAAAGGACATGCTAGCTACCTACATGTAAATGACAAATGCGAGCAAAATTCAAGTGGTAGCAAGCATCATATGAGTATACATCCTAATAAAAGACTTGTAAACCCAATGCATAGTGCCTACAATTAATCTCTTGTCCATTCTTGTTCTTTGTTGTTGGGTCTTTTATTGAACATAAACCACCATTAGAAAATTACACACTTACAAGAATAATTAAGCTGGAAATCACAATTAGATACCAACACACAAGCACAATTTAGTTTCTAGAAATCAAAATAGGAAGGTTCCTAACTATGTTTATGGCAATAGATTCTATGATGTCTCTCCTTTAATAAAACTAGGCTGATTACTCACTAGTCTCCTTGGAAGATGGAATGGCTAGAAAGGTGTCATTGGAAGATGAAGCACATGGATAGGTGTATATTTCCTAAGAAAGGGATGCAAGGCCATCCATTGTAAGCTAATAAAAAATATTGTATTTATCCTTCCAAGGGCTCAATGATGCCCATTTTAGTTGATTTTGTTTTCAAGTATTTTCTTCATTTTTGACATGGACTTGTGGAAAACTCCTTTCTGCAATTGAAATGGTTCTGTGAAAAAACTAATAATCCTGCAGGGCTTGCAAAGTTGTTTAAACAAAGTTTTATGCCTTCTTTTCTATTTTGACCAATGAGCAACTTTGGAGCCTTGTTTGACCTCATATCAAAGATGGGAATCTCCATTATAAGATGGTACATTGCACACCACCTGCCCTTGCCACCATCACGACGTCACCACCTGCTCTTGCCACGACCACTACCTCCTGGGTTTGCATGAGCTGCACCTGCCACGACTTGCATGCCTCCGAGTTTTAAACTATTAAACTATTTTGGTAACAATACAAATCTAATATATATGTATTGTTCATGCCTAAAGAGAATTGGCTAGAGATGCGGGTTAAGGTGGATTAATTACCTCAGTACTGATCTCAAACGCAACAAGACCAAGAAGAAAGTTTGATTGTTGAACTCCATGGTAAGTGGGGGAACATGTATACTATATTTCTCTTAAAACTAAATATATCGTGGGTTATCTATTATATTATTGTCTGCATATATGTCTCTATATATTTAGAGTAAGTATTGAAATGGTCAGGTGGTCTTGCATTTCACATAATTTACCATAACCAGGTAAGTGCTTTTTTCGCTCTAGAACTAATACTATTAAGGAGTTTCTACTCATAAGCATGTGATTGTTACCAACATCGATTGCTGGTGGGGCATTCACCTTCGCGTTGAACTCAACATTCAAGGCCTGAAATCGGTGTTGTTGGTCTGATTTATATGTCTCTTTCTGATATGATATGCCCTGACCTCAACAGTTGAATCAAAACCGTTATAAAACTTCAGATTGTTGGATCCTCTGTCATATAAATTTTGCACAATATTATTCATGATGATGAGCACTACATTAATGAATGGGGGAAGCACGTCTTCGGTGAATCTAAGGCCTTCCCTCTGCAGGGTTAATTATGTTCTTAAGCCCGCAACAACATAATTCATCTCTGGGTAATCTCACAATTCTCTCTTTCTATGTTCCTTGTTTTGCAATGTTTTAGTGCAAATTTGACTTACAGAATCTCTTATTTAATGTCCATGGATTCCATAATATGCTTCATTTTGGAGTTCTTCTACACTGCCAGCTTTTTATCTAATGAAATTTGATCACATGAAACTTCAATTTTTCACAATGGTCTTTTTTGGGTTATTTATCTTTACAATGCTTGATATCTCAAGAAATTTGATCACATGAGGGCTCAATATTTTTGAATTACTGGTCTCTGGAAAGCCACGCTTCCTACTTTCCTCCCTGTTGAACATCAGTTGCTGTGATGCACTCACCTACGTTGTGCAGTTCGTGCTTGCCCATTTTTTAAAGCCTACACATTAGTGTACCAACGGTTGCTAGGTTTTGGTGGATTCCCCCCTCTGCTGGACTATTGGAGCTGGAGGGTTAGTCTATGCTTGATGCGAACACCCTATTGGATTTTTATATCATTACACCCCACATGCATGCAACTACTACCCAAAAAAACTGTCCCTCTTGCTCCTTCATGCCGCAAAGATGAGCGCGACACTTCATTGACAAGGACCAACACTTGTTAAATGCAATAAATACAGTAGTATGTGGAGAAACACGTTAAAATAATGAAAGTTGTCCGTGCCTCAGAGCCACCTCTCTCCATGTGTTAAAATGCATGAAAGATGGCCGCGTCTCAGAGCCACCTGTTCCAGGTGGTGTGCAAATTAAAACAAAAATATGAAGAAGCAAAAACTCCTAAAATTCAAAGCACATGCTTCCGCTTCACAAATACATTGTCATGGCTCCATACTTTTGCATGAAATGTCATCCAATCACCATAAAAATTGGCAAATTGGGCAGAGGTGACTCCAATAGCAGCTTCGGGCTTGGGTTATTATCTTCAGTTTGCATTTCAGGCTTGTCCAGAAAGGCTCGAAATTCACAGGAAACAATCGGCGAATTGGACAGAGAGGTGCTTCGAGCTTAATTGATCTTACTTTTAGGCTAGCTTAGCAACTCTCTTTGTTTATATTAAATCTTCTTTTGACATATTGCTGGATTACGTTTGTTCAAACTTCACATGTATTTCTTCTCAGGGTACTCCTGATTTCAAACTGGGTATAGCGTCACGACAACATTAGAGCATTAGAGAAAGTTTCGAAATGAATATCATCATTTTTTTTAATCGATGAACAGTCATTGGTGTTGCGATGGTATTTCGTCGAAAATAGGCATCGGTTTTACGAAGGATTTCGTTGAACGTATAACCAGTTCGTCGAAAACTTGAGTTGGTGTTACAATGGAAATCCACTGGAATTTAGTCTCCACGGGTGTCCTAGAAATGACTAGTTCATAAAAAAACATTCGTCGATTTTACGAGAGAGTTTCATTGGACCTCTAACCAGTTCTCGTAAACTCACATCGATGCTGTGAAGGATGTCCGTTGGAAGTTAGTCTCCATGGGCATCCCAGAACTTTCGCTGAATGTTATATTCTTTACATTTAAATCGACTGGAAAATTCGAGTCGACTAAAGTTGGATGCGACAGATGGTGAAAGTCTAGTCGATCCATTGACTGGTGTAATAATCAGAAAATATATAAAATAATAATATGTATAGATGATGATTGTTATAATACACGATGGGACTTTAAATAGTCCTCTTCATGACTGATTACAAAGGAGTTCAATCCCTTCATTTAGTGTTACAACCTAATTTATTAATTATTATGATTTTATTATTATTAATATATTATATTTCATTTTTAGATATGTAACATTGCCATTTCCTTAAAATTTGCTTAGGGATGTAGTTGTCGAAAGTGTTATGATTATCAAGATGCATTTTCTTCCAGAATATTTTTCCATCTAATAAGATATTCTTTAATCTTCGCAATATTTTTCCATTTAATAAGATATTCTTTAATCACTCGAGTTTGCAATCATTTTTCTCTAGTATTAATAATAGCTTTTGGCTCCAATATAATTTGTCCTTCTTTATCCAACAAGGGAAGCATGTTTGTGCTTTTTGGTGTTGTCCTAAAAGCTTTTTCAAACATGATACATGGAAAACATTGTGGATGCGACTTGTGTTCGGTAATTACAATCCATATGCCACGTTACTAATCTTCTTGTTGATCTTATATGGTCCATAAAACCTTGGAGCTAGTTTATTCTTCTCGCTTTGTTTTAGTATAACAATTTATAGGGTTGCAGTCTCACAAATACCCAATCTCCAATTTCAAACTCACTTTTTGTTTGATGTTGATCGGCTTGTTGTCTCATTCGATTTCTTATGACATTTAGATTCTCCTTGAGTATTTGAACAACTTTTTGATTCTCTTCTAAATGATCTTTTACTAATGCAACCTTCACCTCATTTGTGGCTAGCTCCTTCCAATGTATTTTCCATATTTTGATATATTGTTGTCTACAAATAACGATATCTTGCAATTTTGTGGTATAATTTTAGTTAATCCATAACTCCATATCCAGTAAATTAGTGCAACTGTTGGGATCCTTGAGAGCCGCACAATATTAAGATTCCAAATATCTCTCATCATTGACATGTTTTTTTTGGGTAGCTCGGTGTCTTGAAAATAGACCTTCAATTATTCCATGACTACTGTTTTTAAGGCTGAATATCTGCCCTCATGCTCTTCTTCTCCAAAAGTGAATCCAATTATATTACTTCCACCTTTTTCTGTTAAATATATAGCATCGGGAGACATTCTCCAAACCAATCTTGTGTAGCCAAGATTGATCCTCCCGTATAGAGGTGAGCACTTTGATTGTCTTCCGTGTAAAGGTTATTCCTCCCATATAGAGGTAATTGATCAAAGTAATGATGTTGTAAAGTTTTGTTGGACAAGGCTCCGGACTTGTGTGTGTCAATTCATGATTCTCATGTGAACCTTTTGTATAAAGGTATACAAGGGATGGACCTCCCATATAGAGGTTGACCTTCTGTATAAAGGTCATGCTTTACTTTTTAAAAGTATTTAATGTTGTGTGATGTATTATTAACCATGATCACCAAATTGATATTAAGTCTCATTTAGAGATTGATCACCTCTAAAGTGAATTACTTTAACATATGATCATTTGGTTTGGAATAATATAATATGATCACAACATTCGATAATTCTTCTTAATATAATGTAATGTGATTGATAATTAAAGTTAGCACATATTGAGCATGCAATAAGATATAAATAAATAAAATATAAAGCATAGAGATGAAGAGAATTCAAAATTTCCCATGTAGACACTTCAACTAATTAAAGATAACTTGAATTGTTAAAGCTTTAGTTAAGTATCAATGTATGCCTCAATCAATGCTTCAATTAAAGAATCAGTTAAAGATATGCCTCAATTAACTAAATAATTCATAGTGGTCACTTCAAGTAAATCAATCAACATGATGTTAGCTAACTAAGTGTTAAATAAGAAGGACTAGTTAACTAAAGTGTTTTCACTTTAGTTAAACTAAAATATGACACTTCAGTAAATCAAGGAGAATCGGTTAAAGAGAGTTAACTAAGTGACAACAAAGAAGATCTACTTAACTAAGTGACAACACTTAAGTTAGCCACCTAACTAAGTGGGAAAGCTTTCAGTTAAGAGACGAGATCTAGTTAACTAAGTGACGACACTTAAGTTAGCCACCTAACTAAGTGGGAAACCTTTCAGTTAAGAAGTGAGTTCATCCTAAGTGACAACTCAATGAGATAAAGCACTGCATGAGAAGTGGGGCGCACATCTGCATGCAAGATTGATACATCATGTTTGAGGGCAAGTTCATCCCGAAGTTAGAAGATAAAAATATAAGAGAAGAATGTATAAATTGTTGAATAATGTGTTGGCATTGATGTCAACAAAGAAGATGATGTCAACAAGAAGAAGGTGCCCACAAAGAGGGTCACAAGAGGGTCTAAATATGCCCACAGAAGGGGCTTACAATATGCCCGCAAGAGAGCTTACAATATGCCCGCATAAAGGCATAAGAATATGACCACATAAAGGCACGAAGATATGCCCGCAAGGAAGAAGGGTCACAAGATATGCCTGCGAGGAAGAGGAAGATATGCCCGCAAGGAAGAGGAAGCATTGATGAAGCATATGCCCCCAGGTCTCTTACATATGCCTGCAGGAAGAGGAAGAATATGCCCGCAAGGCTCTTACATAGGCCCACATGACACTTGCATATGCCCGCAGTATCTTGCATATGCCCGCAGGATTTAACATGTGCCTGCAGGCCCTTGTATGTGCCCGCAAGAGATATAATAAACAAAATATATTATTCATTAATTAATAAACAGAGATCTAATTCTTTTGGAAAGGCATGATTGTGAAAAGACACGAGCTTTAGAATGAAGAGATGTGACTGTAAAAATATGAGATACATGATGTTATATAAACAGATATTTGAAATGGAAGAAGGGGGTCTCTATCGCTCAAATCAAACAAGCATCAAGAAAGGAAGAGACTAGAAAATGAAGAATTTCCAGAGGCAGATTTGACGAATTAAAAAAAGGATCTAGAATTCAAAAATATCAAGGGAGGCCAAGTGGTGCTAGGGGCAGGTTGAAGCCTTCTAAGGAGGTTGTAGCCTCCTTCTAGTAGTGGTTGGAAAATAGGGGTGTTTTGGCATCCTTATCTGTTGGTGCAGATAGAAAACTGGGATGTTGGTGGATCCTTTCTGTTGTAGCAGAAAACCAATTTTGTATAAATCATCTTATTAATGAGTTTGATTTTTTGGTTTGCTCTTTGAGGTTTCCACGATAAAATTATGTGTCCTTACTTGTTTGATTCATTATCTTGTTTTTTTAATACTAATTGTTTTAAAAAGGTAAAAGAAGGAAATATTGATTCACCCCCCCTCTCAGTATTGCTGGATAAACCAACAATTGGTATCAAAGCAGGATCATTCACTACAATTTAATCACTGGAAGGAATATCCTGATAAAAACCACTATGGATCAACAAGAAGGTTTAGCTACTAACAAACCTCCATTGTTCACAGGAGATAATTATGCATTTTGGAGTGTAAGAATGAGATGCCATCTAATGTCTCTTGGATTCAAAGTTTGGAATGATGTTGAAAAGGGTTATACAATACCAGACAACCCACCTGCAGATAAAGATGGACAAGAACAATATGAATCCCATGCAAAATATTTGAATGCAATTTTGAATGGATTAGCAAATTCAGTGTTTGTTAAAGTTGTGCAATGTAAGACAGCCAAAGATGCTTGGGATAAATTAAAAAATGTTTATGAAGGAGATACCAAAGTCAAAAAATCCAAACTTCAAACATACAAAGGGAAGTTTGAAAGTCTAAAAATGAAAGAGGAAGAAATTAATGCAAAATATCTTCTAAGAGTAGATGAAAATGTCAATTCTATCAGAGGCCTCGGAGGAAAGATAAAGGAGAAAGAAGTTGTTGAAAAAGTACTAAGAACCCTACCAATGAAGTTTGATTCAAAAGTGTCTACTGTAGAAGATCGAGATGATCTTGACTCTCTGAAAGTGGATGATTTACATGGGATCTTCACTGCCTATGAGACGAGAACAAAACATAACATACCATCAAGAAAAGAGGCAACATTTAAAGCCACAAAAGAGTCAAATAAATATGAAGCATTACCCAAAAACCACTCAGAGAACTCAGATGATGAAGAATCTATTTTCATCAAGAAACTTGAGAAAGATATTGGCAAGTACGAAGGAAATCTACCCCTGAAGTGCTTTAATTGTGGAAGAATTGGGCATTTTGCCTCAAAATGTCCCTATCCTAAACAAGATGATAGTGATGATAGAGAAACCTCTAATAAATTCAAGAAGAACAAAGCAATAAACAAAAAGAAGTTTAATGGGAAGAAGAAGATCCTTTATACTATGCAAGATAGCGAAGATGAAGAAGAAGAAGATAAGGAAACATAAATTCTATTCATGGGAATAGAAACTCAAGCTTCAGATGATGAATCAAATATGGAAGGAAAGGTTGACCTAAAGGCTGAACTCATAAGTGCTCTTGAAGAATTGAGAAAAAGTAAAAGGAAGATTAAACATTTAAGAACACAACTAGTTGATTATGAAGAAGGACAAAAGACAAGAGATAAGGAGACAGTCCAAATCATTATTGATTTGAAGATCCAACTTCAAGAGGCTAAGAAGATTGAAGAGGACCTAGAATTGCAACTCAAAGAAATAATACAAGACTCTGAAAGACTTGAAGCATAAATTATTCATCTTAAGAAGAAACTTTATGAAAATTATATTAAAACAAAGTTTGAGAATAGATCAAACACTCTAGATGACATCCTAAGTAACCAAAGATCATCAAGTGACAAAATTTGGTTAGTATATAACAAAAGGATTTATGTCGTTGCACTTATGAGTCCAATTGAAAAGGAGGATAGTCAGAAATTTACTCTTCGCTTACATAGAAATATGGTGCCTAGAAGATCAATCACAAAGAGGTATTAGCAAATGTTTTTCGGTCATTGCTACTCATGTAATAATTTTGGACATAAATCCCTGAATTGCAAAGCATATGGAGAGGTTCATTTCCATAAGAAAAATACATCTATTAACTATCCAAAAGAAAGAAAAGGAAACCATAACTTATTTGCACCTCTACAAAGCTATGATATAGAATCTTACAAATGCAATAACCATGGACATATAGCTAGAGAATGTAAACTAATGACTCCTACAGAAAATAATAATGCAATAAAGTTTCAATACAAAGAACAGAGAAAGGTCTGGAAGAAAAGGGAAGTGGTGGAGAAGATAGAATCCATGATAGCTCTATGTGCAACAAAAAAGAAAAATATATGGCATGTTGATAGTGGATGTTCAAAATGTTAAATTTTGAGCATTAATTCACAATACTCTAGGATCTTTACTGAGAGAATAACATGTACAGTATATCAATGCAATCAATCATATCAAGCATGTCAATCATCACAAGAAGCAAAAGCATGAGAGACAAGAGACACAGAGTTTCCGTGGGGAAAACCCTAAGGTGAAAAACCCCACAACTTCCTCAGAGATAGAGAGAGAAATGGATCAACCAAAGTACAACCAAAATACACACAGATAGTCTCCTAGTAGCAGATGATCATCATCCTCACTAGTGCGCCACTTTCTGAGTGAAGGAAGAATGAGTTTCCGAATGATGAAAATAGAGATCTCTCGATCTCTATTTATACTTGTATGTTTTCTGAGTGACCTTATGGGGCCGACTTGTCTAGCTAGGTACATCATCCATATATTACATAAAATAAGGGCCGACCCCACACATGGTGGTCTAATAACCCATCGGCAAGTTCACACACTTGCGACACTTGTCAATACACATGACGACACTTCCGTATAGAGGAATGACACATCTCTATAGGAGTAAAATAATATATAAATTAAATACATGGATGAAATACATTCCGAAGTTAAATATACATCAACACTCCCTCTTAACTAGGAAGGTATTTCTCGACAAAGATCTGCTAGCACAAGTCTTCTTCTCCGGATCATCGTCATCGATGCATTGTCCTCGAATCATCGTCATCGTCATTGTTGCTGCTATCTCAAACAATCTCTGAATCTACTCGTCATAGGAAGTTTTACAGAGCCAGTCCTTTTTCATACTGGATGTAGGCCCACCACCTGCAGGTCTTCATCATCACTGGCCATACTATGGAATCCTCGGGACTTATTACGTGAGTCAACAAAACCTCGAAAGAGCATCCCAGGACTTATTACGAGCACACAGCTCAACCTATCGTATCTCCCAGGACCTTTTACATGCTACTGCACAACCTGTCCATGGCCATAGAGTATCATGAAGCACAACCCAGATGCACACACACATCACTTACACTCACCGGCATGGGAGTACCAACCTACCACCATCTGTGAAAGGCTCACAACACTTACATCAACGCACATGGGAGAACACATCTACCACCATGTCAGAAAGGCTCTGCACTTACATCAACGCACATGGGAGAACACATATACCACCATGTCGGAAAGGCTCTACACTTACATCAACGCACATGGGAGAACACATCTACCACCATGTCAAAAAGGCTCTGCACTTACATAAACGCACATGGGAGAACACATCTACCACCATGTCGAAAAGGCTCTACACTTACATCAATGCACATGGGAGAACACATCTACCACCATGTTGGAAAGTCTCTACACTTACATCAACGCACATGGGAGAACACATCTACCACCATGTTGGAAAGGCACTGTGCATCTGTGTCTTCGGAATTCATCACACATAATCCAACTGATTATGTAATGTATACACCTGATACATATGATCATCCTAATCATCATCATAGCATCATCCTGATGCATGTCATCTAGAGTATCGTCCTGATACTCATCATTGCATCGTCCTAATGCATATCTGGAGCAATCATCCTGAAGCTCGTCATCCATGATCATCCTGATCATACAATGCATCTACCTGATGCATACCAAGTATCTACCTGATACATATCATCATACATGATCCACCTGATCATATAATGTATCCTCCTGATACATACACAGATACATGATCCAAGCATCCAACATTATGCATATACAAATACATATAAATGATCCAATTGATCATATCCAGCATCCAACATGATGCGTACATACATATACATAAAAATGATCCAATTGATCATATCCAGCATCATCCTGATGCATGTACAGAGCAGTAACTAGAGCCTCATCCTGATGCTCATCATCCAGCACTTACATCCACAACCATGTGAAGGATCTTCCTTCCAACATGCTTGGAATGGCTTCTGCAAATGTGTCCATCACTTCTTCCTCGAAGTGTCATCAATATGAAGAACACCAAGCCTCTCTCTGAAGTACTCGAACTTCACTCTGGCTAGTGGTTTCGTCAGCACATCTACAATCTGCTCGTCTGTCGCAACATACAGGAGCTTCACTGCTCCTCTCTACACCATATCCCTGATATAGTGATATTTGATCTCTATATGTTTCGACCTGTCATGAAACACTGGGTTCTCAAACAGCTTCACACAACTCTATTTATCACAGAAGATACCAGTAGCATCCAACAAGAGATAAAATAAATCAGACAGTAGCTTCCGAAGCCATATTGCCTCACAACTAGCCGAATAGGATGCAACATACTCTGCCTCGGCTGTACTCAGTGCTACGCAGGACTGCTTCCTGCTAAACCAAAAGATCACACCTGATCCCATACTGAAGCAACACCCGGATGTGCTCTTCCTATCTGCAGCACTTCCTGCCCAATCTGAATCAACATAACCCTGCAGGTTAAACTTTTGATTCACTTCATACTTGAGCCCATAATCAATTGTACCCTTCAGGTACCTCAGAATATGCTTTACAGCAACCAGGTGAACACTCCTCGAATCCATCAGGAACTAGCTCAATGTGTTCACCGCAAAGCAAATATCTAGTCTCGTGTTCGTCAGGTACATCAAGGACCCAATCATCTGACAATACATAGAGACATCACGGGGGGTTCACTAGGTGAACTTGTTACATAGCACGATCGTTCGCACGATATTAAAGAATATCCTTATTTTCACTAAATATTGGAAAATGTCTCCTAAACTTGTATTGTTGAACCCCCCTCCCAATATGCATTTCCAATTAAGAAAACCCCTTGTTTCACCATATATTGTAGGTATCCATTTTTAATACCCCCTTTATATCATATTATCAAGTTGTAACAAACAGAAGCCCCAACCCATATTAGCATAAGCAAATAATATGCTAAATAAAATAATAGTATAATGCTAATAATGAACCCACCAGGATTGTAGGGGCGACTGATCAATCTATAGCATTGGATAGTGGAAGACCCAACGAAATAGTACTGGGGAAGGCAAAATGTGTAAAAGGAAGCCCAATGTAAAAGACTGATAGTCCACTAGTTAGTGCAATGCTTAGAAAGGATGAGAATTACAAATGTTCCACACCATAGCCTGTCAATCTACCAATTTTAGATTATATAAATACAATTATATCCATATAGAGCTCATGTTCTCTATAATATTAATAAATTAAACTCCATAAAAATGAAAAATTCAAACCTTTTCGTGGATAGACTCCCCTACCTTCCTATAAAAAAAACATCTTGGTTCCAGTGAGCCAAGAAAGATTGATCTCATTTTTCTTGGTTGTTGTGGAGAAAGGTTTGATTGAATCTCAATACCCACCTAAAACCTAACCAAAAAGATGAAGATTTAGATCTTTTACTCGAATGCCTACAAAAAATATAATACAATTGTTCAACTCTGGAACTCAATTAGCTACATATCTTAACTTAAAGATGAAAAACAATAAAACATCAATTCAAACCAAGACTAAATAAGCTATTAAATGAGGATTGATCAAGGCTAGTACTCCAAAGAGACTTCCATCAATATTATCATTGGTACATTATTATCATATTTATGCAAAACTTAGGATCATTGTAAGCAATATCAAATAAAAATGGAGGGTCCATAAGTTTTAGGTGGGTATGAATTGAGCCCATGATTTGGAGGTTATTCCTCATCCCACCCAAATAAAATAACCCCCAATATTTATATTACTATGTCAAATTAAAAACCCCCCTTGACCCCTTAATACAGAGAAATATATTTTTGAGGTTTTTAAGAGTATTCAAACCCCCAATATGAATGGACGTGATATGATATTGCACCGCTAATGAACCCCCCGTGAGAGACATCAACCGGCTCAAATGAAGCATCACACAGAAGCTTCAAGTTCGATGCCATAGGTGTGGCCATGGCCTTTTAATCCATCATCCCGCACCTCTTCAGGATATCTACTGCATACTTCCCTTGTCCAAGGAAGATCCCATCTGCACTCTTCCACACCTCCATACCTAGGAAATAATGCATCATCCCCAAGTCCTTCATATCGAACTCAGCAGCAACCTTCTTCTTTGTATCGACAATCAATCTGTCATCTCCTGTTACAAATAGGTCATCCACATACAGGAGTAGAATCACAGGATTCCCTTCCTCAACTTTGTAGTAAAGGTTGGAATCTGCTTTACTCTTGGTAAATCCCAAGCTAGATAGGAAACTGTCCATCCTACCATACCAAGTTCTAGGAGCTTGCTTTAAGCCATACAAGGCATTCTTCAATCTGCACACATATGACTCCCTGTCATGTGTTTCAAAATTGAGTGGCTTCTCCACATATATTTCCTCTTCAACTACACCATCCAAGAAGGCAGTCTTGACATCCATCTGGTGTATCTTCCATTTCATTGCTGCAGCCAGGGAAAGTACTATTCTAATGGAAGTGTACCTGGCTACAGGAGCAAAATTTTCTTCATAATCTATTCCCTCTTTCTGAGAGAAGCCACGGGCTACAAAACTTGCCTTGTACTTTTCTATGTTGCCATCTGCAGCATGCTTGATTTTGTAGATCCATTTGGAAGTCATAACAGACTTCCCTTCAGGTCTTGGGACAACATCCCAAACATCATTTTTCATTATTGATTGGTATTCCTCGACCATGGCATCCTTCCATTCTTTATTTTCCGTTGCTTCTTCATAACTGGAAGGTTCTTTGTTCATGATGTCACAGAGTAAAGAAACATAGCTGGTATGTGATCTGGTTCTCTTCTTTGCTTTGTGTTCTTTTTCTGGAATGCCAAATCTGTCTACATCTTGAATGAGCTCTCTAGACCATGCAGGTTTCCTCTTGTGAGAGTTGTCCTCACGTGGTGGATCTACAGGTTGTTGTGGATCTTCAATTTCACGATCAACATCTAGAATTGCTTCATACATGGTAGTGTCTTGAAATCTAGTTTCCTTAGGTTCTTCATAATCTTCAACAGGTGTCTTTCTTGATTTGATGAATGCTGAGTTTTCATCAAATGTCACATCCCTGCTAACATCAATCTTCTTGAACCCTGGAAAGTATATTCTGTAAGCCTTCGAGCTTTCACTGTAACCCACAAAGATACCCTTCTTTCCTAAAGGATCTAGCTTGGTCCTCTTTTCCTTTGGGACATGTGTGTATACTAGACAACCAAATATTCTGAGATGGCTGACTTCAGGTTTCTTACCAGAAACTACCTCTTCTGGTGTCTTATTGTCCAATATCTTATGGGGTGTTCTGTTCTGCACATATACAGTTGTCCTAGCTGCTTCCACCCATAGATGCATAGGTAGATCCTAGTCATGCAACATTGCCCTTGCTGCTTCCATGATTGTTCTGTTCTTTCTTTCTGCAACTCCATTTTGTTGTGGATTGTAAGGAGCAGTCAACGCCCTCTTAATCCCTGAATCACTGCATAGTTTCTTGAAGTCACCTGAGGTGAATTCTCCACCATTGTCAGATCTGAATGTTTTGATATTCTTATCAGTTTGGTTCTCCATCAAGGTTTTGAATTCCTTTAACTTATCAAATATTTCATCTTTGTTCTTCAAGAAGTAAACCCAAGTCTTCCTGGAGAAGTCATCAATGAAAGAGACATAGTAAACATACCCACTCAGAGAACTGGATGACATCGAAGTGGATAATTTCCAAGATACCCTTTGCCTTTCTTTCACTACTTGGGAAAGCCTTCTTAATGTTCTTACCTTTTTCACATCCTTTGCAAACACCTTCATGTTTGGTCTTGATTTCAGGAAGACCCTCTACAACCTTGCTTGCAATTGAAAGTTCCCTATAGTGCATATGAGCAAGTCTTCTATGCCAAAGTTCACTTGGCTCCATGGATTCATGCACCATGGCATGTTCAAGTTGTCCCTTCAATTTATACAAACCTCCCTCTTGCTCTCCAATCACTATTGCATCATCAATAGTTTTACCCTTTGGCCACATTAAGACTTGGCCATCTACAAATGCAACCCTCAAGCCATTTGCATCCAATGCATAGATGGAGAGAAGATTCTTCTTGAGCCCATGTACATAAAGAACTTCTCTCATCTTCAAGGATTTTCTAGAATCTAGGTTGTAGGAGGATTCACCACTTTATTTGATGGGGTATTGATAGTGTTAGGAACCCATGTCTTTACTTTGTTAGTATGTTGTTATTGGACGCATATGCTTTGTAAGTCGTCCCATAGTATTTGTTGATCAATAGTTTGTGTTATTCTTGTTGGCGCATATGCTTTGTAAGTCGCCCGTAGTATTGTTGATCCATAGTTTGTAACGGCCCATGGTTTCGACCCATAGTATGGGCGCCTAGAATTAGTATATAAGTGTGTGTTGAGACCTATGAAGGCACCGTGAAGTTATTTGTATTGAGCTTGCTCAAAGGAGGTTGCCCCCTCGAAGTGGCCCGTGATCAATACAAAAGTGATTCTGAGTTCTGTCATTTCTGCTATTTCGCGCATTCTTGTTAATTAATTGTTGCAGGTGCCTCACATCTGGTATCAGAGCACTTTCTTGGGCTCGCTGGGTGAAATTTCTGCCAAAATTTTTTTCGCATCTGTTGCAGGTTCGGATTTGGGAATAATCCCTATCCGCTTAACTGTGGGAAGTACTTGGGCATAAGCCCTAAAACTCATTGTGAGGAGTACCACAGGAACCCCGAAGTAGCTGGCCCATTGAGAGGACCTGCCAGCGAAAAGGGCAACGACCCCTACCTGATTGACTAGTTCCCACCCGTGAGGTAAACCAAGAGCTGTCGTTTGTGGCAAAGCGGTTATCAGTTTTACCTGAGCCGTGGAGTGAGGGGTATTGCCCCAATACGCAAGCCGTCAGACAGCATTGGTGGCCGAGTGAAAACCATGAACTGTTAGGAAGCCGCACATACCTGGGGTCCATATCTACTTTCAGTTGAACTATTGTCGATCACTGCTGCGCCGTTTCAGATCCATTTTGCAAGCCGTTCCAGATCCAGCAGGTCGGCGTTGTTCCAGATTCCTTCTGAGCCGTAGCCGCTCCAGTCTGTAAAAAAAAAAAAAAAAAAAAAAAAAAAAAAAAAAAAATTCAGTTTTTTCGCCATATCTCCCTTGTTTTACCTCTGTTTCCCTTGAAATTTTCAGGGAACCCCTGTCATTCCATTCTGCATATTTCATCCCTGAGGACCCTATCCTCAATTCCCTTTCCTACAGCCCGAAATCCCACATTTGTCTATTTTTAGGGTTTGCCATAACTTCCTCACATTTCACCCAATCACCTTCAATTTTTACCACAGAGTTCCTTTCGGAATTCTGCTTCTTTGTTTCCCTCTGCCAAATTTTCCCATCCTTTCACCCCGCTGCTGAAATCCTCATTTTTGCTTCCCTGTCTATCCAACAGTGTCCAAAAAACGAGTCAAACCCCAATTACCCTTCTGATTTTTTCCCAAATCCAAATTTTCCTTTACTGAAGTAGTTCCTGTTTTTGTTTTCCTATCCAGTCAAAAAAAAAAAAAAAAAAAAAAAAAAATCCCTGGTTATGGTTGTCACCCGTGCAGGAGCAAAAACCATGGAGGAAGCCCTTGCAGCTATTCAAGCCAAACTCCAGGATCTGGATGAAAAATTTCTTGGTCTCCATCTTGAACATTCAGCTATGAACAACAAACGGCAGTCCGAGTCTTCAGTAGACAATGGGTTCTCTTCTTCCAGCAATTTCCGTGGTCCGAAGCTTGATTTCCCTCGCTTCAATGGTACCGATCCAACTGGATGGATCTATCGTGCAGAGCAGTATTTCAGTCTGCATAATACTTTTGATGTCAACAAAGTTCCGTTGGCATCCTTTCATTTGGAACAAGAAGCTCTTCAATGGTACCGTTGGTACATCAAGGCTCATCCAGAGCCCAAATGGCCAGACTTTTGCCAGCTCCTTTTGCAACGATTTGGTCCTAGTGCTTTTGATGACTTCACAGGAGCCCTCACTAAACTTCGCCAAACTGGCACTGTGAGAGAGTATCAAACCGAATTTGAGAACCTCGCCAACCACACCGAAGGATTGTCTGATGAATTTTACCGTAGTTGTTTTATCAGTGGTCTAAAGGACGCCATCCGCTCTGAGGTCAAAATGTTCTGTCCCAACACAATGATGGAAGCACTCGGGTTGGCTAAATTGGCAGAAGACAAGATTGCAGCTCAACAACGCTTCAAGCCCCCTTTTGTTCCATTCCGAAATATGGGGTCACAGCGACCACCTATACCGCAGGCTCCTCGACCGACTCCTATCAAGCGTTTGTCTGAAACAGAGATGCAAGCACGCAGAGAAAAGGGTCTTTGCTATAATTGTGATGAGAAATTCACTCGGGGACATAGATGTGTTCAGCAAAAGCTCTATCTCCTGGATGTGGAGTCTCCGCCTGCCTCCGAAATGGGTTACGAAGATCCAGAAACACTGGATGCCCCGGTCGATATTCAGGAACCGCCTATTGATCCTCCGTCTCAGGATGACCAGCCAGAGATATCTCTCCATGCTTTAGCGGGAATCACCACCCCCCAAACAATGCGGGTCAGGGGTTACTTCAAGAAGCTTCCTCTTACAATCCTCATTGATTCTGGTAGCACTCATAATTTCATCGACCCTCGGATCGCCAAACAAGCTGATTGTTTTATCCATCCTTGCTCCAACTTTGAAGTCATGATTGCCAATGGGGGCACTCTACCTTGCAAAGGGAAGTGTCGAAATGTGCGTATCTCTATGGGAGATTATATCCTGCGCTCTGACATGTTTGCCTTGCCCTTAGGCGGATGTGATGTGGTTTTGGGCGCTCAATGGCTACGCACACTCGGCGCTATCTTATGGGATTTTGCCGAACTTTGGATGCAGTTTTCCCTCAATGGACACAAACACACATTGACAGGATTACAACCAGGTTCTCTCAGCATCATCAGTTCACATCGCATGGAGAAACTCCTCAAGAAGAGTTCACATGGTGTCATCGCTCAGATCAGTTCCATCCAGATGCAACCATCCGCGGTCTCCACTACTCCTTTGGATCTACAACAAATTCTGAATCGATATACAGGTGTCTTTGCTGAACCAGTGGGATTACCACCTTCCAGGCCAGAAGACCATCGTATTCAGCTCCTTCCTGGCAGCGTTCCTCCCAACATCAGGCCCTATCGCTACCCATTTCACCAAAAAACAGAGATTGAAATGCTCGTGCGGGACTTATTGAAGCAAGGTATTATTCGCCCAAGCACTAGTTCCTTTTCTTCTCCAGTTATTCTTGTCCGCAAAAAAGATGGGTCATAGCGCCTCTGCATTGACTTTCGAGCACTTAATCACCGCACCATCAAGGATAAGTTTCCAATTCCTGTTGTTGATGAGCTTCTTGATGAGCTTCATGGGGCTCACTTTTTCTCCAAGTTGGATCTTCGTTCTGGGTATCATCAAATTCGGGTTCATGAGGAGGATATTCCTAAAACAGCTTTCCGCACACATGATGGCCATTATGAGTTTTTGGTCATGCCCTTTGGCCTCACTAATGCTCCTTCCACATTCCAGGCCTTAATGAATAAAATATTTCGACCCTACTTGCGGAAATTCATTCTGGTATTCTTTGATGATATCCTCATCTACAGTAAAACATGGGATGAACATCTCCAGCATCTGGATCTTGTCATGCAACTTTTCTCTGACCATCATCTCCATGCCAAGCAGTCTAAATGTGTTTTTGGACAAAAGGAAGTTGAGTATCTCGGGCACATTATCTCAGCACAAGGGGTTCGCGTGGATCCTGCCAAAATCGATGCCATGAACAATTGGCCACATCCTCAGACACTCAAGAGCCTTCGTGGTTTTTTGGGGTTGACTGGCTACTACCGCAAGTTTGTCAAGGATTATGGGAAGATTGCAGCTCCATTAACTGCCCTATTGAAAAAAGATGCTTTTACATGGACACCTGCTGCTCAGTGTGCATTTGACAAACTAAAACAGGCTATGTGTACTACACCTGTGCTAGCTATGCCCGATTTTTCCAAGCCCTTCACGATTGAGAGTGATGCTTGCGGCAATGGACTTGGTGCTGTTCTCCTTCAAGATGAACACCCCATTGCATTCACCAGCAAAGCCCTTTCCGGTAAGAATTTAGCCGCCTCTACCTATGAGAAGGAAATGATGGCTATTTTGCATGCAGTACAGAAGTGGCGTCCATACCTATTAGGGAATCATTTCTGCATCAAGACTGATCACCAGAGTTTGAAATATTTCTTGGACCAGCGTGTCTCCTCCCCGGCACAACAGAAATGGGTTAGCAAACTCATGGGTTATGACTATGAGATCACTTACAAGAAGGGTAAAGACAATATTGTGGCAGATGCTCTTTCCCGTACATTTGATGCCCAAGGTTCTCTTTCAGCTATTTCTATGCCTGTTCCAAATTGGTTGCAATCTGTTCAACAGGGTTATGTCAACGACTCTTCCTTATCTCAGATCATCCAGCGCTTGACCAACAATCCTTCTGCAGTCCCACATTACTCTTGGGATGGTGCTTCTCTGCGATACAAGGGTCGTCTGGTGCTTCCCCAGAGCACAGATCTTCAACAGGCTGTCTTCTATGAACTCCATGCTTCTCCATCAGCCGGGCACTCTGGGTTCCTCAAAACATATGAACGAGCACGGCGTAACTTCTTTTGGCAAGGCATGAAAAGGACAATTCAACAGATGGTGGCCGAATGTGATACCTGCCAGCGCAATAAGGGTGAAACAACACTCCTTCCAGGATTGCTTGAACCCTTGCCCATACCTACACGGATTTGGACAGATATTTCTATGGATTTCATCGAAGGGCTCCCTAAATCTGGCGGAAAGACAGTGATTCTCGTTGTGGTTGATCGTCTCTCCAAATATAGTCATTTTTGTGCTCTCAGCCATCCCTATACAGCCTCCTCCGTCGCCCAAATTTTTATGGACCAGATCTTTCGTCTTCATGGCACCCCTTCTTCCATTGTCTCGGATCGTGATGCGACTTTCACTAGTCATTTTTGGACAGAACTATTTCGTCACACTGGCACCAAACTGAAGATGAGTTCAGGGTATCACCCACAAACAGATGGTCAGACTGAAATTGTTAATAAATGCTTGGAAACTTATCTTCGTTGCTTCACCTCGGAACAACAACATCAGTGGGCAAAGTGGCTTCCCCTCGCTGAATGGTGGTACAATACCTCTTACCACACTGCCTCCAAAATGACCCCATATGAAGCAGTCTATGGTCAGGCACCTCCAGCTCTTCTTCCATACACTCCCACCAGTTCACCAGTTCAGGAATTTGACAGGGCCCTTCGCAACCGAGATCAGATTCTTCGCATTTTGCGGGACAATCTTCACATGGCAAGGAATCGCATGAAGCAACAAGCTGATCAGCACCGTTCAGAGCGCACCTTTCAAGTCGGCGATATGGTTTTTCTTCGTCTCCAGCCGTACAAACAGTCCTCCTTGAAACTCAAAGGATGTCATAAGCTCGCTCCAAAGTTCTATGGGCCATATCGGATTCTTCAGAAGATTGGGTCCGTCGCTTATAAATTGGAACTTCCTCCTTCTTCCCGCATTCATCCAGTCTTTCATGTCTCTTGTCTGAAGAAAGTTCTTGGCACCAACATCAGCGGCCAAACGATTTTACCCGAACTGGATAATGAAGGATCCATCCTTTTGGAGCCAGAGGCCATCCTCAATCGGCGCACGCGTCAGCTTCGCTCTCGCTCTATCACAGAGGTCTTAATTCAGTGGCACGGCATGCAACCAGAGGATGCTACATGGGAACCACTCCTTCAGATTCAACAACAATTTCCACATCTAAAGCTTTGAGGACAAAGCTTTTTTCAAGGGGGAGGGGATGTTAGGAACCCATGTCTTTACTTTGTTAGTATGTTGTTATTGGACGCATATGCTTTGTAAGTCGTCCCATAGTATTTGTTGATCAATAGTTTGTGTTATTCTTGTTGGCGCATATGCTTTGTAAGTCGCCCGTAGTATTGTTGATCCATAGTTTGTAACGGCCCATGGTTTCGACCCATAGTATGGGCGCCTAGAATTAGTATATAAGTGTGTGTTGAGACCTATGAAGGCACCGTGAAGTTATTTGTATTGAGCTTGCTCAAAGGAGGTTGCCCCCTCGAAGTGGCCCGTGATCAATACAAAAGTGATTCTGAGTTCTGTCATTTCTGCTATTTCGCGCATTCTTGTTAATTAATTGTTGCAGGTGCCTCACAGATAGTCATCCCCAAGTTTCACTTTATGGGGTGATTCATGTTCATATAGATTTACAAAAGATTCTTTAAACCCAGTCATGTGTTTAGAAGCCCCACTGTCAATAAGCCAATCATTACAACCATGAGATATAGTACCTGTGAGAGCAGAGATCAGAACATACTCTTCTTCGCTTGATGATTCATCATCGTCACTTTCTGCTCTAGCCTTTTTCTTGGGTGGTTCATCATCTTCAGCAGCATGAGCATGATATATTTTTCTGCTGCCCTTCTTATCCGTGATGTTGTTGTTCCTTTTGTTCTTGGGACATTCTGAAGCAAAATGACCCTTCTCATTACATGTGAAGCATCTGAGATCTTTCTTATCTTTATGTTGATGATAGTGTGAAGATTTCTTGGCATGAGAGTGCTCTCTCTTTGACCTTCCTTTCTTGGTGTGTACTGTGAGAGCTTGATCTTCACTTATCATATTTTCTTCTCGGGCCACAAGCCTTGCTTCTTCTTGTGAACATTCTTCCCGCAGTCTATTGAAGGAGATCAACTTCTTTCTTGCACAAATTTCTTGAATAAAGGAATCCCATGACCTGGGCAGGCCATTTAGAGTGGTCATGACAACTTCACCATTCTCCACCATTTCATCCACTGCTTCCATTCGTTCCTTAATTTAAGAGACCCTAGAAAAATAAGATTGAATGGTTTCTCCATTCTGAAACTTTACTCCTTTCAATTGGTTCCACAGGGTCATCTTCCGATTTATGTTCTTCCCTTCAAATAGCTTGGTCAGAGAATCAAACATTTCTTTGGGTGTCTTTAGAGATGACACATGTGGGATGAGATGGTCCTTGATAGAATCAACAATGATTCTCTTTGCCTTGACCAAGTTCTTCTTATGCAATATCTTATCCTCTTCATCCTCTGGGATAGGGATGTATTCTTTTATGTATGAGTCCAACTCATTCTCTTCCAGGATTAACCCAATCCTATACTTCCAGGCTCAGAAGTTATCAGCCCCTTCAAGCTTATCCTCAAGCTTGGTGTGGTGAGACATCTTAAAGAGTACTTCAAATGGAAATAGAAAAGAGTTAGGTCTTACCACTTGACTTGCTGAAAACTGGATCTGGTCTCGGATTAGGGTTTGTCAGAGAAACCCTAAAAATTCAAAATGTGAATTTCAATTTTCTTAAAGGATAGAAAGATGCGCCTTGATGAGCTGATCAGCCTGGTGTATTTAAAATTTGAGATCTGCAAAGCTACACCCTTCAGAAATGCTTTTTTTCCTTCCCAGGATCACTAAGGAGGACCCTAAATTAGGGTTTGAGTTTCCTGGAGATCTACTCAGCCAAAAATCTCGATCCAAAGCTCTAAACTTCGATTTTTGCAAGGAGCTTCCAACTATGTCTTCAGATTCCAGAAATTCCTATTTTTGTGGAAACCCTAATTTTTAGGGCCAAATTTGAAAATGCTCAGAATTGAATTATGACTGGACAGATAGATTCTCCTTGATGATTAGAGTCAATCTTCTATACTGCTTTTCCAAAATATGTGGAGAGAAACCCAATAAACAAGAAACCCTTGGTTTCCATCACTGCACAATGTCTTCTTCTCAGGTTAGCTCTGATACCATGTTAAATTTTGAGCATTAATTCACAATACTCTAGGATCTTTAATGAGAGAATAACATGTACAATATATCAATGCATATCAATCATATCAAGCATGTTAATCATCACAAGAAGCAAAAGCATGAGAGACAAGAGACACAGAGTTTCCGTGGGGAAAACCCCACAACTTCCTCAGAGATAGAGAGAGCACTGGCTCAACCAAAGTACAACCAAAATACACACAGATAGTCTCCTAGTAGCAGATGATCCTCCTCCTCACTAGTGCGCCACTCTCTGAGTGAAGGAAGAATGAGTTTTCGAATGAAGAAAATAGAGATCTCCCGATCTCTATTTATACTTGTCTGTTTGCCCAGTGACCTTATGGGGCCGACTTGTCTAGCTAGGTACATCATCCATATATTACATAAAATAAGGGTCGACCCCACACATGGTGGTCTAATAACCCATCGACAAGTTCACACACTTGCGACACTTGTCAATACACATGATGACACTTCCATATAGAGGAATGACACATCTCTATAGGAGTACAATAATATATAAATTAAATACATGGATGAAATACATTTCGAATTTACATATACATCAACACAAAACACATGACAGGAGACTCAAACAAGTTCCTAAGCCTGAGAAGGGATCAAAAGGGAAAAGTCACTTTTGGAGATAGTTTGTCTTCCAAGATAATTGGAAAAGGTACAATGGCCATCAGAAATAACAAAATCAGAGATGAAAATGTGTTTCTAGCAGAAGATTTAAAGCCTAATCTCCTCAGTGTGAGTCAAACATGTGATCAAGGGAACATCTACATATTTGATTCCGAGAAATGTGAAATCAGAAATAAAAACTTAGGAAAACTTGTTGGGACTGCTGTAAGGAATTCAAGCATCGTATACATCCTAGAAAATGAAGAAACTGGAAAAGGAGAAAAAGAAGATGAGGAATCGCAAGAAAGTGACAAAGAAGATTCTCCAAGATCTGATACAAAAGCACCATCAAGAAAAGTTCAAAGAGATCATCCTAAAAGTCAAGTTATTGGTGACATAAGTATTGGAATTAAAACAAGAAGAAGATTATTATATGATCAAGAACAAGCACTACTTTCATTAGTAGAGCCTAAATTTTTTGCAGAAGCTAGCAAAAGTGATGATCGGATCAAAGCTATGAATGATGAGTTGAACCAAATAGAGAAGAACCAAACCTGGGAACTTGTCCCAAGACCTAAAGGCAAGAATGTTATTGGGGCCAAATGAATCTTCAAGAATAAGTTAAATGGAGATGGTGAAGTAATAATAAACAAGGCCAAACTGGTATGCAAGGGATATGCTCAAGTGGAAGGTATTGACTTTGAAGAAATGTTTTTCCCCTATAGCAAGACTTGAAGAAATCATGATGTTCTTGGCTTCTGCATGCTACAAAAACTTTGAAGTATATCAAATAGATGTTAAATATGCATTTCTGAATGGAAATATTGAAGAAGAAGTTTATGTGGAACAACCTAAAGGTTTTCTCTTGTCAGAAAACAGAGATCATGTTTGCAAACTAAAAAGGGCACTCTATGGTCTCAAACAATCTCCAAGGGAATGGTTCTCAAGACTTGACAACTACTTGAAGCAGCAAGGATCCAGAAGAGGGGTCACTGATAGTAATATCCCTACAATAGATAAAAAGGAGAAAAGACATTTTGTCAGGGGGAGACATGTTGACAGGGGAAGCTATCAAAAGGATCCTGATGTCAACAAGAATAAGGTGCCCACAAAGAGGGTCACAAAAGGGTCTAAATATGCCCATAGAAGGGGCTTACAATATGCCTGCAAGAGGGCTTACAATATGCCCGCATAAAGGCATAAGGATATGCCCACATAATGGCACGAATATATGCCCGCAAGGAAGATATGCTCGCAAGGAATAAGGGTCACAAGATATGCCCACAAGGAAGAAGAAGATATGCCCGCAAGGAAGAAGAAGATATGCCCGCAAGGAAGAGGAAGATATTCCCGCGTGGCTCTTACATAGGCCCGCAGGACACTTGCATATGCCTGCAGGCTCTTGCATATTCCTGCAAGGATCCTGCACATGCCCACGAGAACTTGCATATGCCCGAGGGCTCTTGCATGTGCCCGCAGGATTTAACATGTTCCCGCATGCCCTTGTACATGCCCGCAAGAGATATAATAAACAAAATATATTATTCATTAATTAATAAACAGAGATCTAATTCTTTTGGAAAGACACAATTGTGAAAATACATGAGCTTCAGAATGAAGAGATGCGACTGTAAAAATATGAGATACATGATGTTATATAAACAAATATTTGAAACGGAGGAAGGGGGTCTCTATCCCGCAGATAAAACAAGCATCAAGAAAGGAAGAGACCAGAAAATGAAGAATTTCCAGAGGCAGATTTGACGAATTAAGAAAAGGATCTGGAAGTAAAAAATATCAAGGGAGTATAAGTGGTGCTAGGGGCAGGTTGAAACCTGCTAAGGAGGTTGTAGCCTCCTTCCAGTAGTGGCTGGAAAACATGGGTGTTATGGCATCCTTATCTGTTGGTGCAGATAGAAAACTAGGATGTTGGTGCATCCTTTATGTTGTAGCAGAAAAACAATTTTGTAGAAATCATCTTATTAATGAGTTAAGTTGATTTTTTGGTCTGCTCTTTGAGGTTTCCATGATAAAATTATGTGTCCTACTTGTTTGATTCATTATCTTGTTTTTTTAATACTAATTGTTTTAAAAGGGTGAAAGAAGGCAATACTGATTCACCCCCCCTTCTTAGTATTGCTGGATAAACCAACATAAATATGTTATACAGGATTGATGAATCCAGTGTGAAGTGAATTCTCTTCTCCTTTGAAGGCAAGGCGCTTCTCTTTGTGTGCAGGATATTATTATTGAAGGCAAGGTGTTTCTCCGATTGATCTCTCTTCTCTATTGTTTTTGTATCTTCACCAAGAGTGTTTGATGATCTCTTATCTTCTGAAAGCAATCTACTATGTTGTAAAATAAAGAATTCTCTGCTATCCATTATATTACACTGAGAAGAATTGTTGGGTTTTTTGTTCTCATAGTTTTGAGGATTTTCCTCAGGGTATATCTTGTGTTATGGATGTATGAATTTCATGTGCTTGAATTGTCTCATTGTTTCAAGTTTCGACATCTAAAATAATTAAAGATCAAAGCTCAACCAAATATTAACATTTTCACTAGTGATTGCCATTACTAAGCGCTTGAAGTTTGAAAATATCAGGGTGACCTTTCTCAATTTCAACAAGCAATCATATTGTAAATGACTTTCGATTTACAACCTCGATGAGTGTGCACTTTAATTCTAACAATTTCAAAGAAATGTTTCTGTTGTCATCTAAATTGACGTTAGCCTAGGGAATCTCTAGGTATTGAGATGTTTTTCTCTTAATCGTAGCCCCCATGGCTTCTTCCTTGGAAGGAATTTTAAGAGCCTTCATCCTCGATTTCCACTTGAATGAAACTACTGCTTTTATTCTGGAGCAATATAAATGTTGTTCATCTGTAGTAAGTTGCTTAATAGGACTTCCTAACCATGTGGATGCAATAGTTGTTATTCCATCTGGCTTAGCAATAATAGGCCCATTGTCAATCATCATTATTTGAAATAAGAAGAATAATTGGAAAAGACTCAACTTATGCATCACTATCTACAATTGTGTTTTCAGAATCATCATCAATCCTTCCATCATGTTTAAGTATATATTGACTGCTTCTTGTTGATGGTGTAGTTTCATGGAATTTCTTAACTACTAGAATTTCTTACCATTATTCATTGGGGAACTTTGAGAGTATGTATGTTTGATGTTGTTTCCTTCCGTTGCAAGCTTTTATATGGGAACGACTTCCACCTTCATTAATTATATCAATAGATTTATCCAGAAAAATTGGTTGAGAACAATGTGTAAGTGCTTTTTCATGCTTCTTGTTCTCTCCAAACATGGTATTACCAATTTTTTCATCATGATGCTCAACAGTAGCAATTTGGGTTGCATCCGGCGTGCCAATAGCTACTGTAAAATCCATAATTTGTAATTTCATAATCCACAACTGGTAGATGTTGATATAATGAAGACACATGCTTTGTCAACTTGTTGGTGTCATCTTTTTCTTTAGTCTCTATCATAGGTTCCATTAATTTATATTCCTCAACTTCTGTGCATACGATTTTTTTTTCGAATATTATCAACAACACTGGCTTGAATCTCCTTGGTATCATTGTGAATGATGTCATCTTTACTTGTTCTAATTATGTGGGACATGATGGCTTTAAGTCTCTTCTCCTCAAAACTACCTTTGTCTTCATCGAGAGAAGGTGGATTTGGATATCCTTTAGACGAAGATGATGCCATAGCGGATGGAACTAGTACTGTAACTGTGGACAATGATCCTTCAAATTTTGCAGCTAAAACTACTGCCTTTTCTGCGGGATCTTGTGCTTCTTTAGATTCCTGGTTGGAATTGAATTCGGAAGTTGAATCTACCTCTTTAGTAACTTATTTTACGTTACTATGACAAACATCTTGGTTTCCTTTAAATGTTTCATGAAAGGATTGTTTTATTTGAGTGACCATTTCATCTCTCCCCCTCTTGATTTTCTCAAGAAGCATTATAAGTTCTTCTTTGAATGTTTTCATGGCTGATGTAAAAGGTTTCAAGAAGTAATTAATAATAGGTCCAATTAACTATTAAAAAGAAATATAATAATAATAAATTATTATTATTATTATTATTATATATATAGTTTTTTTAATATTTTCTTTTGAAATTTTATATATTATAAGTGTATGAGATTAGGGTTTTAAACCCTAGACGATGTGGGATTGGAGGGGCAACGAAGTGGGGTAGAGCAGCGAGCGAAAGGATGCAATAATGAATGGGGAAAGGGATTGAATGGCAATGAATATGAAGATAGGAAGCAACGTATAGCTGGAGGATAACAATGTGTAGCTAGAGGATAGCAACGTATAGGTGAATGGGAGAGAGTGTGGGGGTAGACTGGGTATGGAAGAGTTGAAGGTGTGGGATGGACTAGCTAAGAGGAAATGTGGGTGGAGTGATCGAGAGGAAAGGAGACGCGAGGGCTGTGCTTGTGTGGTGAAGTCGGCGTGAAAGGAGAATGGGAGGAGGTGTAGTGTGAAATGTGGGCATGGGTTCGTGAAGTAAGGGCGCATGTGGAATATACGCTAGAGAGGGCAGAGATGAGTGAGGGATTGAAGGAGCTGAGAGATGGTGGGGGCGGTTGGTGAGGAGAGGAATGATGGAGGGAGGGGAATGGATACGGGGGGTGTGGGAGAGGAGTGCACGGGGGATCTGGAGCGAGAGTGTGGGAGAGGAGTGGGGGGGGGGGGGGGGGGAGATCTAGCACGATGGTGGGAGTAGCAAGGAGTGCAAGAGGAATATATGGAGAATGGGAAGATGATAGGGCGCAGGGATAGAAGTAAGAGGCTGTCGAAAGAGCTGGTAGTGTGGGGGGCATGGACTGTGGAGAAGGGGAGGCACAACAAAAGGAATGGGGGGTGGTTGCAGTAGTGGGATGGATCTAGAGGGTGAGGAGTTTCACCTATGGAGGATCATAGAGGGTTGGGGGATGAGGTGGAGCGGTGGAGTGGTGGAGAGGGATGAGGTGGCCCTACGGGTGTATATGGGATCAGGTATGAGGGAGAATCGTTATAGGGATTGGGGAGTGCAGTGGAGTGAAAGGGGGGGGGGGGGTCGCAGCGTGATGTTGGAGAGGGATGTTGCAGCGAGAAGAAGGAGACTAGTGATGTGAGTAAGGGAAATGGAGCTCGATGGGAGAGAAGAGGAGATGAAGTGATGTGGTGGATATAGAGATGTTAGGGGAAATATGTTGAGGAAAGCACATGCTCTGATACCAGTGTAATAATCATAATTGAAAATATATAAAATAATAAAATGTATAGATGATGCTTGTTAGAATACATGATGGGACTTAAAATATTATTCTTCATGACTAATTATGAAGGAAGGCAATCCCTTCATTTAGTGTTACGACTTAATTTTTTAATTATTATGATTTTTTATTAATATATTTTATTTTATTTTTATGTATGTAATAACCAAAATAGTTATTTGGTCAAATGATCGACCTGAAGCTCAACGGGAAATTGACCAAAGTTGACCCAGTCAAGTCAACTGTAACAAAGTAATTGCAAGTGGTTAGGAAGTTATGGATTGTCATTAATGAGCAGTTAGTTGTATTGCATCTATAAATTAGATGTAATGGTTATGCATTGTAAAAAAGTGAGAAGTAGTGTGTAGCATGATCATGTAATGACGTGTGATTTGTGGTGTAGCAAGTCGTGGTTGTAAATAGTTGTTATGAGTGTTGATTAATAGATGAGTGAAAGCTCATTGGACATTTGTTGGTTTTCCTCGAGGAGAGAGGTTCCCAGGGTAATTTCTTTGTAATGTGTTGATGTGTTGTGTTCCATTGTCTTATGTTTAATCATTGTTTAACTATATGGATCAATTTGCAAACCTCTTGTAATTAGTATTAGAACCAACAATTGGTATCAGAGTTGTATTTGGCTATAGGGGGGCACCTTCTTTTTGCTAAGGGTTTGGCTTGGTACTAGATCTAGTGAATAGATGTTACATTGGGAGATTTATGGAAACATTGATTTATCGTTAGAATGGATAACACATCGAGGATATGAATTGAAAATTTTAATGGGAAAAATTTTAAGCTTTGGAATATTAAAATGGAGGATCTCCTTGTGGATCAAGAAGAATGGGTTGCATTCGATCCATGAATGACTCTCGATGGAGGGTCGAAGGAATACTAGCAAAAGATTGAAAAAAGGGAAAGGAGTACAATCTGACTTTGTTTAGCATATTTTGTATTGTTGAATGTCTAGGAAGAAGACACCGCAAATAACCTAAGGGAAAAGTTAGGTAATTTGTATTAGTCAAAATCTATGGATAACAAGTTGTTTCTTTAGAATAAGTTGTATCTTTTGAGGATGGGTGAAGGTGACTCAGGTACAGAGCATCTGAATGTGTTCAACACTATTATAAGTTAGTTGTTGTCCATGGATATTAAAATCATCAAGGAGGACAAATGCATCAATCTATTGTGTTCTTTCTTAGATTCCTGGGTTAACTTGGTCATGACCATTGGAAGCAACAATACCACATTAAAGATAAGCGATGTGGTCGCATATCTGTTGTCAAAATATATGAGATGAAAGAACATGGAAGGTTCAACCCACAACGCCTTGATGGTATGAGGTTTCCCGATAGGTAGAGTAAAAGGAAACACCTTGGGTATAAATTCAAAGTCGGGGAGTAGATATAAGACCAGATCACCTACTCCAATGACGAAAACATGTTGGCAATGTAGCAAAGATGAGAATTATAGAAAAAAACTATAATTTGACAAAAGTTGAGAAAGATAAAAGGTCTGAGGAAGGTTAGTTGATTGATGGTAAGTCTTTATAAGAAGAGAAAGGAGATGTTTATTTGGCCTTCACTAGTACATAGTCATATCGTGAATCTTGGCTGATAGAATTTGGTGCATCATATCATATGACACCTCGTAGAGAGTGGTTATGTGAGTATGAGAATATCGACGGTGGTGATTTTCTACTAGGATATTATTCATTGACCAAGATAGTTGGACGAGGTAAAGTTCGACTAAAACTGAAAGATGGAAGAATATGAACACGTTCAAGAGTATTGCATATCCCAACTTTGGCCCAAAACCTAATCTTGGTAAGTAATATGGGTAATGTAAGTGTACAATATGTATTTGAGAAAGATACATGCAAGATGGTGTGAGGAGATATGGTACTGATGAGGGGATTTCAGACTGGAACCTTGTATAATCTATTGGAAAAAACAGAGACCAACAAAAGTGCTAATGTGGTCTATTTGGATTCCGACAACATATCTTTTTGTCTAGTTGACTTGACCATGTTGGGACATCAATGACTGGGACATATAGGTGATAAAGGTCTTCTTGATGTGCACAATAAAGGTATGGTCGAAGGTATCTCTAACTGTTCTGAAGAAGTCAACTTCTACAAACATTATATTTATGGTAAACAAAGTCATGTAAAGTTATTAGTTGGTGCTACTAGGGCCAAGGAAATACTAGAGTTAATACATAGTGATGTGTTAGGACCCGTGTCGGTCCCTTCACTAGGAGAATCTCAGTATTATGTTTCTTTCATTGATGATTTATCCATAATTACATGGTTGTATTTTCAGAGGAAGAAATCTGAGGATTTTGGGAAGTTTGAAGAGTTCAAATCTCTTGTGGAGAATCATATTGGTAAAAGGATCAAGGTACTGAAAACTAATAATGGAGGATAATTATGTGGAGAGGTGTTTGACCAATTCTGTAGGAAAAAAATAATAGCTAGAAAAAACACAACTCCTTACATGCCTCAATATAATGGAGTTTCTAAAAGAATGAATAGAAGTTGATGGATAAAGTGAGGAGCATGCTTAGTGGTGCAGGAGTCACACAATAATTCTAAGAAAAGGTATTTGACATAACATGTTACTTGGTGAATATGTTGTTGTTAATGGCTCTGGTCAACAAGATTCCATATGAGGCATGGGTTGCTAAAAATCCTTTTCCTACACATATCAGAGCCATAGTTTTTGAGTGTGAATCCTTTGTGCATATCCCAAAGGGGAAAAGAACCATACTCAACAACAAGTCAAAGGAATGCATCTTCATCGGGTACAAGAATGGAGTGAAAGGGTATAAGTTGTGGAACCCAATGATGAGGAAGGAATTTTATAGTAGATATGTGATCTTTAGAGAAGTTGAAGCAACTTCTAGGGATGAAGAGGTTAAAAGAGAAAAATTAGAAAACAAATACTTTGAAATAAATGATGGAAGTCTGGATCTAGGTGAGTCAACTAAATCCAACGTAGAGGTGGAATAGAAGACTCCAGATGTCATGAGGATTGATCAAGCAAGGAAACAACCAAAAAGGTATAGCCCACCTAAACTTCACTCTCTTTTTGCATTGTCTTCCATAGAATATGATCCTAGATCAGTAATGGAAGCAATCGACTCAACCGAGGGTAAACTCTGGAAAAGGGCCATGGAGGAAGAAATGGATTGCTTGAAGAAGAATGAAACATGGGGATTTTGTCATGTTACCAAATGGAAGGAAACCCATCGGCAGTAAGTGGTTGTTCAAGAAAACTTTGAAAGCAACAGGTCAAGTCTAGAAGTAAAAGGCTCGATTGGTAGTGAAAAGGTGTTCCCAAGTTGAGAGAGTCAACTTTGATGATATTTTCCCTCATGTTGCTAAGCTAAATTCCATTAGGTTACTAATGTATTTAGCTACAACATTTGATCTTGAGATAGAACATGTGGAAGTAAAGATAAAATTTCTTCATGATGATCTTAAAGAAGAAATCTATATGAGGAAACCTGAAGGTTTTACAATGGAAGGAGAAAAGTAGTTGGTCTGAAAACTCAAGAAGTCTCTCTACAATTTAAAACAATCGCCTAGGATGTGGTATTAGAAGTTCAATATGTATATCTAGTAGCTGGGATTTGTGATAAGTCAGGCTAATCATTGTATGTATGGGAATAAATTCAGTGTTCATTTCATATATGCAGTTTTGTATGTCAACGACATGCTGTTGGTTGGGAATAACATGGATATGATAAAGGTGGTGAAACTATAGTTATCCTACAAGTTCAACATGAAGGATCTCAGGATAGAAAATTTAATTCTTGGAATGGAAATTCAAAGAGATCATGTAGGTAGAAGGATATAGTTAAGTCAAAGGAAATATGTTGAGACAATTCTAAAACGTTTCAACAAGCAAGAGAGTAGAAAGTTCAAGGTTTATATTCATGTGGGACTCAAGCTATCTATTAAACAATGTCCTAAGACATAAGAAGAAATAGAGTACATGTTACGTGTTAACCATGTTAGTGTTGTAGGTAGTCTGATGTATGTTATGGTATGTACTCAACCCGATATTTCCCATGTAGTGGGATTAGTGAGTAGATACATGTCAACACCTGGAAAATAGCACTAGACTGTAGTCAAGAGAGTATTTAGGTATCTTTTTCAACACGATGAATTATGCAATATGTTATGGAGGAGAGCCTGAAGAAAACAAGGAAATCAATGTACATGGTTTTGTCGATTCCAACTAGTATGGAGATATCGATCATAGATGGTCAATGAGTGGATATGTGTTCAATATATTTGGTGGAGCAGTTAGTTGGATAATAGGAGGAAGTCATTATTTGCACTGATGACAATTGAGGCTAAATACATGGAATATACTCATGCATGTAAGGAAGTTGTTTGGTTGTTTTCAAATGTTGGGTTTGGTCAACATGTTGTTAGGTTGGATTGTGACAATAAGACATCGATATTCCTGGAAAAGAATCCAACATATCATTCAAAGATGAAACACATTGATGTTTAACGCCATTTTGTGAGGGATATGGTGGAGAACTAGAAGGTGTTACTAGAAAAGGTAGACATGGTAAAGAATGTTGCAGACTCATTGACCAAGTTGTTAAGCACAAAGAATTTTTTTTGGTATAGAGAAGTGATGGGATTGTTATCCCTGCTAGAATGAACTAGAGTTCATAATATCCTATTTATCCAAAGAAGACAACAAGTGGGAGAATGTTGGGAGTGTGATATTCTTTGCATGTAATTTGAATGGAAAATTCTATAGTCACTAGTATAAATCGGATAAATTTGGAGGCGATATATGGTGGAAGTTTGGTCGGCCAAGCGACCAAAATATTTTTTGGTCATAGGAAAACAACTAGTCAACGAGAAGTTGATGGAATGACCTGAAGCTCAACGGAAAATCAACCAAATTTGACCTAGTCAACTCAAATGTAATATAATAATTGGATGTGCTTAGGAAGTTATGAATTGTCATTAATGAGCATTTGGTTTTATTGCATCTATAAATTAGATGTAATGGCTATGCAATGTAAAAAAGTGAGAAGTAGTGTGTAGCATGATCATGTAATAAAGTGTAATTTGTGGTCTAGCAAGTCACAATTGTAAACACCTATTATGAGTGTTGATTCATATATGAGTGAAATATCACTGGTTTGTTGGTTTTCCTCCATGAGAGAGGTTTTCAGGGTAATTTCTATGTAATGTGTTGATGTATTGTGTGCCATTGTATTATGTCTAACTGTGTTTAACTATATGAATCAATTTGCAAACCTGTTGTAATCGGTATTAGAACCTTTAGTGAAGTGGCTAGTTCGTCATAAACATTCGTTAGTTTTAAAATGGGGTTTGGATGGACGTATAACCAATTCGTCGATAAGGGGATTTAATTTTATGATGAAAGTCTGTTGGAAGTTAGTCTCCACGATTGTCCCAGAACCGTCGGTGAAATGTCTATTTCATAGAATTTTTTGTCGGTTCTACTACGACTAGTCATCAAAAGTTAGATGGAGTTGCGACGAAAGGATCTTGGAGTTGTGACATATTTTTGAAAGATTTGCAATAGAAGGAGATAAAATGTTCGACGATATATATTCATATTTGCGACTAATGTTCATCAGATTTGGGATTGTTGTTTGGACTAGTTAGCTCGACAAAAGGAAGTTTCCAAGTGTTGAACTGAAGATTGCAACAAAGGTTCATCAAACTTATGATGATATGTTTTTGATGAAAATAAGTTGTATAAATCGTTGCAAGTGTGAATTTCGTTCATCAAAATTTTGTTGTGAAAACGTAAAAAATTTAGCGAAATGACATAGTGGGGGATATGATGAGAAGGCTTAGAGGAGGACAAGTTCTACATGCCTTCAATTATGAGTTATTTTATTGGTGGCAAGAACATATAATTTCCATCAATGACTATCCATATGATCTCATGGATTATCACAACGATCCTGATTTTCCACTCCCTCTAGATGCACGCTGGGGGAACATAAGTAAATCATTTTTCTTTTTTTATGTTATTCAATTTTTATTGCTTTTTTAAGAGGTATATAAATTTTTTGTTTGAATATTTCTGACAAAATATTTTTATGATACAGATTGAGGTGTGGGTTGACTTGTAGGACCACGACATAGGAGGATACCCTGAGAGGAGCAACCATAGCAATGAGTAGAAGAAGATGCATCTAGAGGTATTGGGAACCTCTAGAGGAACCTAGAGGGGTCTACCAACTAGGTCCCTATGGATCATGTAGAGGACTCTTTGAGTCTGGAGGTACACCAAAATATTTCCATACTAGGGGTCATTTGAGTCTATGAGGAATTCATGTTCGTCAGGAAATTATTTTTTTGCCACTAGTTCCTCACCTTTTCTTCGAAGATTTAACATTAGCTTGGAAAATTCCAAATAATATTTTGACTTAGATTATGCAAATTCTAAGTGAAAATATTGTATAATCACAATCCATTTATTATATTTTCCTCTGATTATGCATTGATACAATATATGTTGAACAAATTGACATCTGCAATCACTATAGTTCATCTTAGAAAGATATAGTGTCGGAGTATATGGGTAGCATGAACAATTGCTAGAACCAGCTTCTCAATATGTGAGAACTTCAATTCAGGGCTACTCAAGTTCTTACTCAAATATTAAACTACCCGATCCTGATGCAGTTCATCCTCTTGAACCAAAACCATACCAATAATTAATTTAGATGCCACCACATATAATAAAAATTCCTTATTATAATACGAAGGAATTGGTATAGGGGAGGACATTAATGTTGCATACAATGTGTCAAATGATTGTTGATCATGATCATCCCAAATGCAAGTGACCCCTTTCTTGAAAAGGTGCATGAATCCTTTGTTACTTTGGCATAGTTAGCAATGAAGGGACACAATAAATTAGCTTTACCTTGGAGGCTATGCAGTTCATGAATGTTTCGCGGGGGAGGAGACTAAATTATTGCCTCAACCTTAAATGGATCCACCAGAATCACATGCTTAAACACAATAAAACCAAGCAACTTCCTAGATATGACACAAAATGTGAATTTATGAGGATTCATGCAAATCCTATAGTAGTGACATCTATTGAACACTACCCTGAGATTATTAGGATGATCAAACCTCCTTGCAAATTGAGCTATCAATTCATCCAAGTAAGCTTCAACAATGCTTTTAATGTCATGGAATGCATATGACATGGCTCACTAGAAAGTGGCTCCAATGTTATTTAGACCAAAAGACACTTTTCTATATGTAAATGGGCCCCAAGGACATTTAAATGCAATTTTATGTTGATCTTCAAGGCATATTTGTATCTAATTATATACTAAAAATCCATCTATGAATGAAAAATTTTCATTTCCCGCACATTCATCAATAATTGATCGATAAATGGGGTAGGATATTTTTCATTTGGACAATCCAGGTTTGGGTCCCTAAACTCAGTGCAAAATCCGATATGTTCTTGTTTCTTGTCAACATGTACCAAGTTAGATACCCATTCGGTCAAGGGAACTGGGTAGATAAAACCCATTAGCTATAAATGGGCCTATAAAATCAAGTATAAGCCATATGGGACTTGAGAAAATCACAAATCAAGGTTGGTTGCAAAGGGATTTTATTATACGGAAAGGATTAATTATGAGGAGATGCTTTCCCCTTCTACAAAAATTGGTATGGTCCACTTGTTTCTAGCCATGGTAGAATGGCTTGGTTGGAAACTACGTCATATGGATGTGAAGAGTTCTTTTCTCAATGGTAGTCTTGAAGAAAAGCATGCATGTACCAACTACAAGGAGTTCAAATTATAGGGAAGGAAAATTTGATATGTAGATTGAAGAAATATATTTACATGTTGAAGTAGGGTCCCAATGCATGTTACATCAAATTGACATCTACTTGGGAGAATAGGAATTCAAAAGGTGTCCTTCCAACCCCAATATCAATGCAAAAGTGACAATGGTTATGTAGTGATTCTAGTGACATATGTTGATTACATCACCATTATAAGTAAGAAGGCAAGATAAATTGAAAAGGTAAAATCAAAGTTATGTTTATCTTTTGACATGACAGATTTTGGCTTCCTACTTTATTGCTTAGGTGTAGTAGTTTGGAAAACTAGTAATGATATGCCTGTTTCACAAACAAAATATGCAAAAAGTTTGTTAGATAGATTCAAGATGGAAGATAGTAAAATCTCTTATGTACCTGTGGATAAAGTGTTCAAAATTTTGGCCATGGATAATTCAAATATACTTAATGGATCATTCAAAGGAATATTGTGGGAATATTGCTCTATATTACCACCACTGGACCTAGCTTGAGCTATGTAGTTAGTTATATCTCTTGATTTATTTAAGCCCCCAAAATAGAACACTAGACAACAACGAAGAGAGAGGGTGCTATGGAATGTAAAGGAAATATTGGACTTTGGCATTCTATATGCGAAAATTAGGGAAACTCAGTTGTGTGGCTATTCAAACTTGAATTAGATAGGATCCACGAAAGGTGGGAAGTACAATATGTTATGTGTTTAGTCTTGGAATATAGTTAGTTTTCTAAATCAACAAGAAGCAACATGTAATTTCACTTTTCTCTATAGTAGGGAAAATTTTAGGGGCTAAATTCTTCCCATGGGATGATATTCCATGTATTTTGAAAAAAATATTCACCAATTTCCATTTTTTCTAAAATGATTCGCCCAAATTCTACAAGATTTTTAAAAAATGTTTACTCTAAAAATCACCAAAATTTTATAGAAACTATATAAAATCCTTATAAATTTGAATATATATATATATATATATATATATATATATATATATATATATTGGTAAGGTTGGTACCCATAGAGTTTCGAACCAGTGACCTTATGCAAGGAGTGACTTAACAATACACCCATTCACCGTCTATTATATGCTCTATGGGAAAATTTGAATATGTTTTAAAAAATATTGCCAAATATTTATGGTTGGAATTCTAAAATTAGTAATATTTCCAAAGGTTTATACACTTCAATATGAACATGAATCCTTAAAATTTCCCCTATTCTATTTTTTATGGACAATCTACTCAAGCGGACTCAAGCGATATCTCCCTAATCCAAGTGGATCTAGAACAAATAAGTACATAACACAAACTATTTTCCTAGATCAATAGAGATGCAAGGGAACAGCTAGATAACTTACCTCAGGTATGCAAATCCTTTCTGCTTTGTTGCTCCAAGCTCCAAGGCCTTCATATCTTGAGCTGCAAAACCTTGTCAAGCATGTGGAACAAGCAAATAGTAAAAGCATATCTAAATATGAATTGATCTAGATTAACAGTTAAGGAATAAAATCCTAAGTATTATCAACACAACAATACTTATGGAAAGAGTTTGTATTAATTTAATAAAGGTGAAGACATAGAGAGATAATGTCATAACCTAAGCCTCAACATTGAAACTTCCATCCAACAATCCAAACCAAGCCTCCAAAGGATGATGTTTTCCTCCCAAAGGATGAGTATGGATCACCTAGATAAATTCCACCAGCATGAGAGTACTATAGTCCTTCAATATTTATAAGGCTAAAGAGATAGGATAGGTTGAGGATTAAGGGGAGAGGTCTAAGGTATCTTCCAATTAGGTTAAGAGATCGAATACCAACCTTCCTAGAAACTAGGGATAGACCTCCATGTCACCAAGCTTCGAGAAGTCACTCGAAGATCCCTTTTATCCACATTAACTAACTTTGGCGCACCTTGTATGAAGGCATATTGTGCTAGAAAGGGATCAACACAGCTTGCAAATGGGCAGAAAGAGCCACTGGCGCACTCTGCCGATATACATCATGCGCCATCCTTGGCCCGGTGCCTCTTGCTGGGCAGCAGGATGCGCCAGGGAAACTAGAGATTGTGGAAAGAGAAGGGAAAAAACCTTCCTCCTACTGATTTAGCCAAGGCACTTCATGTATTAAGGCATAAAGTTGATACATGACTCATGATGACGAGATTTTAGTGTAACACTATAGAATAAACACATAGAGAAGCAGTAAAAGAGGCTTGTTGTTTGACTTCAAAGAATGATTGTAAATTTGCAAGTATATCAGGATGAGCGCACGATACATTTTTGTGATAACCATGGATTTCTCAAGTTGGAAAAGAACCTTGTCTTCAGTGAATAGATCAAACATATTGATGTTTATTGTCATTTCAATTGACAAATTGTAGAATATGGAGAGGTTGAGCTAAAATATTCCCCAACTTAGGACCAGACTAGAGATATTTTCACCAAGTCTCTTGGCCCATATAAATTTGTAAAATTCAAAGACAAACTTGGTGTAGTTTCTAGAATGATTATTAATAGAATATTTTAAAGTTATTTAGTTGATAATGGTAATATAAACTATAAACAAGAATGTTAATGAAGTCACATTTTGACTTACTCTAATTCATGCCTTAAGGTTGTATTAATGACAAAGTATATTGAAGTCATTTTAGGGTTCATGTATATATGTTATGCACTTAGGGTTTATGTCATTCCTTTACTATAAAAGGTCACGATCTCTCTCTATTTTATTTTTCCAAGAATCATTTCTCTCTTCCAGGTTCTCTTGTTCTCTTGGTTTCTTTGCGTGTTTGATTTTTTGTTTTTTCTAATAGGAATAGAGGGAACACATTATGAAAAATACATGTAGTACAAGCTCTCTCTCTCTCTCTCTCTCTCTCTCTCTCTCTCTCTCTCTCTCTCCTTCCTTTACTGTTGCCTCCTTTATTTTTTTGTTGCCTCCTTTATCAATGTTGTTTCCTACTTTATTTTCTCTTCACACGTTCACTCATTTATTGTTCTTCCTAGGGATTTGATATGACCTTTGTCCCCACTCAAGGAAATCCTCTGACATTTATAAGAAAATTATATAGCTTTCTTCAACATTGATATTACCATGCTCACATCTATTTGCACACCTCAACATAATCCCTGATTGTTAAATCATATGCTCAGGTAAGTTAAATGATCATTCTCTTACACTCTTCCACCTTCATTTAATTTCAACATTTACTTTCATATTCTTACTTCAACTATATTTCCATAATAGTTAAGCTTGTTGTTCCTTGTCTTATTTTAGTACTTACCTTTCCTAGTTTATCTATTATTTTACTTTCATAGTACTTTGACTTTGTCTCCTCTCCCATCATACTCTACTTGGCATGCATCCTTGTAGCTTCTTATTCTTTCTTCTCTTTATCTAATTGTTTAATATCATATCATATTTGTACAAACCTTGTAGCTTTGATTTGTGTTGATTATGGAGGCATAGAGATATTTATACAAAAATTGGGCATCATACCCCAACATGTGAAATAATTCCCTTTCAATGATAGCCATTAGCTCATGTTGCATGATATGGCTAGTAGGAATTTTCCCTCCATGCATCATTGCTTTTCCTTTGTTGTCCATTTTTTTGTCTCTTTGTTTTATATCACTTTGTTTCTTTCTTAACTTTCCTTGGAACTCACTACCATCTCATCTCATGAACATTGTTGATTACAAGAGAAGCAATATGTAGTGTATGGAGTTTTCACTTTAGTACTTACATACATCGACTCACTTGGCGGTATTAGGGCATGATCTACTACTTTTGTGATTTCAAAAATGCACATCCTATCAAATAATAACATTGGTACCTTGCATTATTCATATGAAATCTCTTTTGCATTGGATTACTCTTCCTTGAGTCACATTCCTTATCCTAAATCTAGACCTCCTTGGGAACTTTATCATTTAGGTGGGGTCCTAAATATCCTCCTCTCTTGGTTTTGGGATTTAGTATCTAGTTTTACAATGATAAATCCTTTGGGGAAACCATTTTAGAAATTACCCTGCTAGTTGGGCTTTATCTTGGGATGTGTGCCCTTAGTGTGGCATGCAATTAATTGAAGTGATTCACTTATTTCCCTCAAAGAAACAAATCTATTTGGTCATTCTTAATAGGGGGTCCATTGGGTAAAATTTACTTTACCCATTTTCTAATTAGTGTGGAATGAAATTAATTGAAGTGCTTCACTTCTTTCCCTAACGAAACAAATCTATTTGGGCATGCTTAATAGGGGTTCCATTAGGTAAAAATTCCCTTACCCCTTTTCTATTTTTTTGGCATGAAGTGAATCATGGATCTCATAAGACACATCTCCACTATAGGTCTTAAACTATGGAATAAAATGTGCATTCTAAAGGAATTGCTTGCATTATAGGGCTCAAACCGTATGGTACACTTTCAACCGATGAAATGCTTTTCCCAATGGCTAAGCTAATGTTCACCTACACCTTGGGGTCATTTCCTAACCTACTTATATCATTGTGTTCCTCTTTGTAATGTATCTTTGGAACTCTTGCATTATTCTATCTTTATACTGGTATCTAATAAGATCACCTCAGGGTTAGCACCAAATCTTAATCTAGATCCTTGACTCCTTTTATATGCTCCTGTGCTACTTGGACTATCATTTACAACACCTTTACATGTATCACTTTTTTTGGTTTGGATTATTTCTTGAAGGCTTGTTGTCTTGTTTTATGGCATCTCCATTGGTTTTTTCCCCTCTTGCACCTTGGAGTATTTGGCTCTTCTACCTCTTCCAACGCTACTAGTGTAAGAGAGGTATCACCTTTTTTATGGAAAATTGGGTCACCATTTGTAGTAAAACTTGACAGATAAATGATTAAAACCCATTAACTTAACTTTAGAAAAGAAAAAATTCATCAACACAAGGATAAACATGAGAATGTAGAAAATATCCCTTAAGGTAGGGTAACACCATCAATTACTCAAGCCTGGTGGGCTACTCAAGTGGTTGAGTGCTGTAATTTGTGAGCAAAAGGTATCGGGGTCAAATCCTCAGGTGGATATACATTTATATATAAGGGCCTCACTTTATGTCCCCATCGGGTTAGCTCCATAATCAAAGTGAACAGGGTGGGGCCCCTTTGGGTGCCCCCCCTGATATTTCTTACCGTGGACATAGCAACCCTGCTGGGGGGTTTGTGAACCACATGTGAAAACAAAAGACCATCAATTACTCTATATGGAATGAATTACTCCACAAGACATGGTTGATACAAAATAATACATCCAACTTGTCTTAATATAATGATACTCATGCTATTATATTTTATCATGAGTATTACTAGGGGTCTTTTCCAACTACCCCTTATTATTATATCGTTTCCTCTAACTAGTTAGTGTACCCATTTATTACCTACAACTATGAAGTGGGCCTATTCCATGATCGTGTCCACATTTCAATTAGTATCCCCTTGTGTACCTCCCTAGATACCCCATATTATCCTCCACAAGAACATTAGATTACATCCCCATTTGTATGTTCTATCCTTAAAACATGGGAGGAATCCATATAATATGATTTACTAAGAAATGTAGTCAATTGGTACCAAGCACGAGCATCCATCCATCCTAGTGAAATTTGGATATGGGGTGTAACTACTTCCTTTCCACCTTCATCTTTCTCCTTTGGTTCCATGTTGTCATTGTGCTACTTTAATATATCCATGCATTGCTTTTATTCCTCCATGTGCCTCTGTAATGGTTTCCTTTTTTTCTCTATGTTTTTTTATGCTCCCAACCATGCCTTCATTTCCAACAACCTTAGTTATTGATTCTTCTTTCTTTGAATCTTCAACCTATGGTTCCTTTGAGTCATGTAGCTCCTTAGATTCTTCTTCATTTTAATCCCTTTTTAGGGTTTTTTTTATGTTCTTCTGTATATTTTTCTTCTTTTGATTCAACCTCAAACTTTTCATTTGATGTGTATGTAGGTGTTGCAAACATTTCTTCATGTGCCAACTTGGGTCCTTTAGCAAGAAAATTATCATTTAGTGTGATTTTATTTTTCTTGTATAAAGCATTCAAAAACTTCTTTTGTGCATTATTGTACCAAGCCAGTCCATCCAAGTATATCCCAAAACAATATACACATCATCCATATCTATAGCATAAAAATTTGAATGAAACACATATTTATCCATATTAATCTTCAAATATTTAAAAATTTGAACATTCTCACACTCAACTTGGGTGCTTTGAATATGATTTGTGGGGACTTGTAATATTTTGGCCAAGTTAACATTGATGAAGTTATTATTTCTACTAGAGTTTATAGAAATAATTACATTTTCCTACCAAATACATCCATGAACTTGTAAAAGGAATTTTGTGCATGAAAATAAACCTTTAGTGCTCTGTGTATCCTTCTGAGTTGTATGATACCACCTCTCTAAAAATATTTGTTCATATTCTTAATCGGAAAGTGTCGTTATCTCTTCATAGTTAATTCCATATGAGTCCCACCATATGCTAGCATCATCCTTTAAGTTAAGGTATAGATATACTTTCCAACATATTGGATGTTTTGATTTTATCAATTTTATGTATTCTTCAATAATAGGACCATCAACTTTCCTACAAAATCCATCCTGCATGGAGGAAAATCCACAACCAAAATTAGGGTTTTGAAATAAGGTATAGATATACTTTCCAACATATTGGATGTTTTGGTTTTATCCATTTTATGTATTCTTCAATAATAGGACCATCAACTTTCCTGCAAAAGACATCTTGCATCGAGGAAAATCCACAACCAAAACTACGGTTTTGAAACAAATAACTTACTTTTCAACGGAGTTTGTTTGTACAAAGAGCTTTTTTAGGCAACAAAATAGAAATGATCGCAACTCCCTCACTCTTGATTTGAATTGTTGTTATGAACACAACTATGAAATGTTACGACCATTCTGCATCTATCAATGCTAGTGTTATGTCCTTATTTTCCATCCTTAGATCTTAGAGGAGACATATCTTATTTATCATGGTCAAACACTACCTTTCTAACCCTTGAAATTGATTTTCCTAGTAAAAATGAGCCCCATCACTCATTTAACATTAATAAGAGGTAATAATCTAAGTGTATCACTCCTTACACCACTATAGGGAGGGATAAATTCACTTCTTATTCCATTATGGGGATTAGAATGATAACCTCTAGAAGCCTCATTATTTCCTTAGTTGTTGATGAAATTTCGGAAATGAGTTGGATCCACATGTGTTAATCTAGGAACTCTCAATCCTATCTAAATGTGAGAGGACCTATGAGTCTAGATTCATTTCATTCTCTTCCTCCATTCATTTATATAATGGAGGCATTTCAAGGGAGAAATGAATATGGGGAGAGTATTTTCATTTTGTTTAAATCCATAGTGATATCCATAGCCATTAATTGAGAGATCGAGGAAGGATTGGAACAAGGAGCTTGGAGAAGGTCTACAATCAACTTCAAGGTATAACATTTGATGTAATATTTGTATATTCATTTATATATATACATGTCTTTCCCCCTTCCATATCATATTGTTAATGGTTGAATGTGTATCACTTTAATATTTCATATGATGTATCTGGTAGATCTGATCTTCCCTTGAAGAGATCAAATTATATCTAGTATAGATCTAGGTAGATCTTGCTTACATTTCACTTTCATGCATGAGTATGTCATTGGTTGATGTATTTCAATTATATATGAGTTAAGAGGATTTGAGGAAGGTTCCTCTTGTTTGAATGTGTGTATATTACAGGTAATTGGAGCTGGATCAAATTCCACCAAGTCTACATCAACCTGGATCTATGTCTCAAGAGGCCATATCTATGCCATGTAAGTCCATCCATCTTTTCCTCTTTCTTGTGTGTTGCATGTTTGTGGGATTAGATATAGAGGGGGAAACATATTGGTCTACCATCCCTATCTATCGTGTACTAAAGAAAAGAGATCCAAGGGATTTCTCTCCTATCTGCAAGAGGGAAATATCCATAACAGAATTGGTGACTCCACTAGGGAAGAGTTTGTATTCTTTCCTAGTTTTGTTTGCATAAATGCTTGCTTGTTTATGTCCCTAATTGAGCATTGAATATTCAGCTGAAGTATATCATATAATATACCATAGGAAGGCTTGGAAAATTATATTTCCAGCGACGTTAACCTTTCCTCAATAGAATCTCCCAATAAAAAGATATGGCATTCCGAAAATTGCCACAACCGTGACTTGAAATCTTGAAAAATACAAATATTTGAAATGCCCATATCTCCCTCTCCCGAACTCCGTTTTCGACGATTTGTTTTTTAATTGGGTGTTTTTGAAAGGAGAATCCAAATATAAAATTAGATTTAGGAAATTCTGCACAAAATCACACGGAATTTGATCCAAGTGTCACGGACCCATTTTTTCTCATCCAAAATTTGCAAAAAAAAAAAACAAATATAAAATATTTTTTTCTCTTTTTCCATTTGTTTGCATTACCTTAATCAATGAATAGTGACCTGATTTTAGTGTGCTATCCTTCCATTGATTTTTTGATGCTATTGGAACCTTTCATACTACTTGTTTTCAAGTGGTGTAATTGGTTTTGGGTTGCTTGTCTTCATGCAATATAGTGGTGTGTGCAAATAATGATCACCACTTCTATTTGCATCCCTATTTCTATATTTCTATATTTGAAAGTGTGTTTTCTAAATTCATTTCTTTCATATGCGTTTGTTCGTGACATTGTGAAATGAAAAGAAGAAAAATAAAACGTTTGCATTTTCATCATCTTTGGGGAGTGCATGTTTTGATTTGATTAAACATTTTGTGGAGATTGCATGTGATGAGATATTTAGTTGAGAGTTTTTTATTCTTTGTGCATACATTGGGATATTTATTGGATGCATTATTGTGATTGGAAAAAGGAAAAGAGCTCTCTTCCCTCTCATAGATATGTGTTTATCGAAAGAAAAGGTGTGCATTCTAATTTTTGCATCCTTTCTATTTTAAGAGTCAAGAGTCTAAAAAAAAAACAAGTTTCACTCCATGTACCTTGCTTGAGTAATCAACATCCCTAAAAATAAGTTATAAATCTAAAATTGATTAGACATTTTTATTTTGTCTATCAAACCAACATTAGCTTAAGGTATAGGTCCTTGGATTAGGATTGGAGAGGACGTTGTCCAAGGAAATCAAACACAACTAGATTCATTAAAGAGTGAAAATCCATTAGTAATGAGAGGCGCTTTCCAAGAAATATCTTATAACACATTATTCGAGCACGAGGTCAAGCTACGTGCATTTGAGAGACATCACCTCTCGGTGTGCTTAGTGATTTATTGTGTGTATTGGGGTTCTGTCTAGTTGGAAATTCCTTAAGGTGGCACCTTCTGGACAAGATTCGGGTCTGATACTTGTTTCTTTCATTCCCTGCCCACACATTTGAACTAGGCGTATGACTGTTCTTACCAATTGTCATTTTGCGAAGTGGTAAACTTAGTTTCCATTCCTAGGTTCCTACACAGGTGACTACAAGTGGGAAGTGCTTGTGGTACCTAAGATAGATACATAATCATATGCTTCCTCTACCTTGGAGGGTGCCTCGCAAGCACTTGGACCTTGGATTCGTGGGGGTAAGATAGGTTACCTTAAATGTCTCTCACCTCTTCATTGGTGGATTAGGACCCTACCTTTGGAAGAGTCCTTTGATCCAATTGGTTTGCATGTTGATAGCCTAGATTTTGGCTAGGGGTTTGTTATTAGTTATATGGTTTACTTGACCTTAGGTTGTTAATTTTTTTTTAATTTAATCTTTCACCGTGGCCAATCTATCGATTCGGCAGTATAGATGTATTCAGGGCCTCTCTCCTGTCGAGGAGAAACCACCATCCACTCGATGATAAATCAACTCTCAAAAAGAGGAACGTGATATCATTATTTTCAAAAGTGATTTGGTACTCACAGACCAAGTTTAGGTTGAAGTGATTGATAAAAATATTCTCTAGCACTTTAACCACCCTTTAACCAATCCTTTTGTCCCCATACATGTGCAAGTACAACCTTCACTTGGTGTTCCTTTTTCACTATTTAGTCACATTATTTCTATTACTACCATGTCATCGTTGATGGAAATACCTACCTTGTATTTACCTGGTATTCAAGGAGGCAATTTGGTGAACTCCTATCAACCATTTATAAGCAGAGTAAGTATTCCATCTACTTCATCCAGTACATCTACAATTTCCCTTTGGGGAACTCCATCCATACCAATAGTTTCATCCATAGGTCAATCCAATCTTCCCTAACATGTTGCATTCTCGCAAAAACCCACCTCTACCTTGTTTTTTTTGGGGGGGGGAGTCCTATTTTTAACACCAGTGATAGTTCTCAATCTACTGATGGCATTTTTACTGGTAGGCTGATTATTCCTAATGTTGGATTGCCTTTTGGATGGAATACATCAATGGGGTAAACCCCTACACCTCCTTCACAAGGAGGTCGTGTCTTTGAAAGAACCCAACCTCTTGGGGGTCAAAATGTCCTTAGTATCATTCCTCTTAATAAAAATGATCATGATTCTGGTGGTTTCCCATTCATTGGGGGCAGTAATGCCTTCGACATATTCCCCTTTCCAGGGGGAAACACTTCTTTAGGGAGAGTTCCTTATCCTGGAGGTAGTCATATACCCTGGGGAAGTTCTACCTATGGTAACAATCCTTTCATTGGGGGTGTTATGGGAACAAATACCCAATAATTGTTTGAGTTCAATTATTGCAGAGAAAAAATATAAATGAACTAAATTATTTAAACAATTGTCATGTCCCCAAATTTTGCTATGGTCCATGGGGTAATTTTGGTCTAAGTCACCTAGGCAATAATTATTTAATTAATGAGCAAGTATGGAAACTACCTTATGAAAGATGCCTAAGGTTGTATTTGGGAATGAAATGGACAAGGTGGCCCCCCACCATGTAGTTATTAACCCCATGACTGATTCTAAGTGATTAATTAAATGAGAATTTAATTAATGGGGAAATTTTGAGGCAATTACTATAGTGGTTAATTAATTCTGAAGTCTGGATTAAATCTGAAAATGGTAATATTTTAATAATAAATGTTTTTAATAAATATTAGCAAGTGGTGATTATGTTCTTAGTAAATTCGAATTGGTGTCAAGAGGATCAATTTTGCCTTAGTGGCAAATCTCAAGAAAGGCAAGGAATCTAATGGAGGAAAGAAGACAAGGAAAACAAAATGGAAACTGACAAAAGCAAATAGAAAAACTGGCAAAAGCATAAAAGAGGAAAGTAAAGAAAGTGGAAAGATTCAGAAAATCTTTCAGAAATAAATAGCAACAACCAGAAAATCTACCTAAAGCACACTTGCCCAAATTCAGTGAAGGAGGTGAAGGAAAGAAAGTTTTGAAATCTCATAATTTGTTATTCTCCTCAAGAAATGCACCCTCATGGATTTGAAGTAGAATTGGCAAGTGGGTAACCTACTCTCACAGGTCACCAAGACAAGAACTTGCTCAGTAGGTCATCATGAAGTTTATAAAAGAATCCAATCAACTCCATTTGACAACTTTTGATCATTATTAGAATTTGTGAATGAGAGCTATGAGCCCTCTAGTTGAGTGTTGTGCCTCAACAAGTTATGATTGGGAGATGTGCCCCAAGGACATGTGAGTTTCCAATAAGTGTTATGCAAGCCCATGTCAAGCTGCTATAGCCATTATCAGTCAATTCCATCTTTCATTGAAGATCTCCAGTCCATTGGAGGAGAAGGTCTCTCATACAGTGAAATTTTGTCTAGTTTTGGAGAAGGTTCACCAGCAGAAGAAGATAGTTAAGGAGAAGAGTGCACAGGACTTCCAGTGACCTCCAGAATTTATTGTCAGTAGATGTCAAAGGTTTCCATGTCCTTAGTTCAACTTCAGACCTGATCTTCCATCGCTCTCTCATTGCTCCAGTTTATATCCAAATCTAGAGGTGTTTTCACTTGTGGAGACAACTAGTTGAAGGAGGGCGCACCAATGAAGTTCTACAGCAGTAGTTGCAGCCAAATAAGTCCTTTGATATGAAGAGAGCCTAATCAGAACATCATAATAGAGTTACTATAACAAATCTCCCTCTCTCTTCATATTCTCCATCAATGTACTACAATTTCTAGCCTGTAAGGCAATTTGTTTTGAGAAGAAAGCCACTATAATAAAAGAATGGTTCTGTTATGTTAAATTCGATGTGTCAATAGTTATTATCAATATATAATATCTGCATAACATCTCAAAATAGAGTACTTATTTAATGGAAGTCATTAATTCAGTTAAAATCCAAGACTAGCTCATTGGAAGGATTTTCTAGACTTAGTTTTACTGAATTTACTGTATAATGCACTCAGAGTGTCCATTTGACTTCCCATATATTGCAGTAGGTTAATCATTTGATTTATTATCCATATCAGTCCTTAAAATCATAATTTGGAAGCATTTAGACCCTGTCTGGAAAGATTGGAAAAATACTAGCTCAGCAATCCCGGGAGAGCCCAAAACCCCCAATTCTTCCTAAACTCTCCCAAGTCTGCTAAAATACTTTTCTGAACATAACCAGAATACATTTGACTAATATTACCTCTGTCATTACCTCCCAATATCTCCACCTTTCCAGTATGCATATGTCAGCTACCCAGGAAGCCTCGAAGTAGGCATAGACTTGCTCTATACTGAAAAGTGAATGGTATTGGTACCTTGTGCATAAAGACAACTCTGATCTGATCTCCTGACCTGATGTTGCACCTTAGTCCATACATTTTCCATAATTGAATATTCATCCCACCATCCTCATTCCTTACTCCAGTACCCATCACTTCCTTCCTGCATTGTTTAAAGAAATTGACAGAAAATTAACTAGTAAAGTTTATGAAAAATTTGGAGTTGAGTTAATATCTTGGTTTAATCTTCCCAAGTATATTACAGTGGTATCAGAGCAATTTCCTCCACCCCTTTGGAAATAAATAATCTCACTGATGGAAGGAATATTGAAGATCTTCTCATAGATGCAAAATGTGGCTCCTATCAGTCAGTGAAGAAGTAGAATTTATTTTTGAGCCATATGAAGAGGAGCCTTTAACCCCTGTTGGAAATTTTTATTTGCTGAAAGTTGAATATGATTTCCTTGTTGAACCAATGTTTGAAGAGGACATAGGAAATGACCTACCTATGACTAATTGGGATTATGAAGGAATACTCAAAAGAGGGAACCCAAAGAAATCCTATGAGTGCTTCATGGAGTACTCTACTTTGAAGGAGGTTCAGAAGTCCCTGACCTTTAGAGACTATTGTGATTTAGAGATTCAGATTTTTTTCAAAGACCCCTACAATAGTGATAACAAAATAAGGATTGCACATATGGTTGATGGTGTGTGCAAAGAAGTCGAGGCAATATTTTTACCCCTAGGAGCTAAAATAGAAGGGAGGGATAAAGATCATGTGTCCTCACAGCCAGGAAAAATCAAGGGAGGAAACCAAGAGCCAACTAGTTCTTCGGGTGGAAAAGAAGTAGGAAAAAATAAATATGAAGTCGCAACCCTACATATGGATCCATCCCAATCTCAAGAAAAAGGAATCAAGAAGGAAGTTTCAGCAAGGCCATTGGCAGGGCCAAGCATTGAGAGACTGTTTGGTTTTGCTTCAAGAAGGAAGTCCAAAGGTTGTGATATGAGCACCACACAATGCAGAGAGACATCAAGTTTCTTGGAAAGAAATTACCAAGAAAACCTTGCTGGTTCCCCATTACTCCAAGAAGTGGATGAAGAAGGTCGATGCACAGTAGAAGATCTAGCAGTCAAACACTTGATTGTTGGTGATGAGGGAGGTAAAATCACTCTCTATCTTTTAATGGTTGATTTCAAAACAAGTGCAGAAGAAATGGGACATATTGATGAAGGTGAGACATATTTTGGATCTGATCCAAAGGAGGAACATAGTTCAGATTTACAATCACTTCTTGAGCCTCGCAAGGAAGCAAAAATTTAGCACATCTCAGTAGGGTGTGAAGCAGAAAAATGGGTGGATGAACAAGCCATCAAAATTCCACCACATAAGGAGGAGAACATGACACCTGGTAAATTAGTAATTTCTGATTTTTATGTGTCATTATGTCAATATGATGTGGTAGCCACTTCCATTGAAAAGTTCAGAATGGTTGAGCCCCATAGTGATGAGATTTAGAATTCTGGTGTAAAAAATGAAAGAAGTATGAAGGCTGAAACCTTGAGAGAAGATCTTTATTTTGCACCAAGGATGAATGAACACTTATGTTGCAACCCAAATTATGTTTTTGAGGACATGAAAGATGAATATATTGCAGCAACAACATATAGATCAGATTTCAAAATCTCAAGTGCACTGCATGAAATTGATCCGGTGATGGAAAATGAAGAGGAGGAACATCTACAAGAACCTCATCTTCTTACAGGATCTTTAAAGATGGATGAACAGAAGATCCAAGAGGCCCTGAAAATTCTCCATGAAACTCATGCTTCAATGTCAAAGTTGTGTTGGTAAGCTACTTTAATGGAAGACCAATCTTCCTTTGAAGCCATGGAGAATATCCAGAAAGCAATGTCCAGAATCAAAGGTAATTTCTCACAGTTGATTTCAGATAAAAATTACATGTTTGAGCTTGTTGAGTTATTGCGGGAAGCAACACTGCAGGATGAAGAGAGTATTAGCATATATATAAAAAAGAACTACAAGCTCAAAGGTGATTTTTTGGCCACCCGAGACTCTTTGAGATACACTCAAAGTTCCCTCTTAGAATCACAAATGAAGATAGAACAATTCCAACAAGAGTGGCAAGAATTGACCGAACCCATAATTTTTCCTGAGAGTCATCCCTTTTGGGTAAATGACATAAAAATGTCTATGGAGGAACCTCATGAGTGGGTGGACCATGAGGAGCAGTCTGTTCAGTATGTGCTGGAAGAAAGTGCAAACAAAGTTGATGAAATGTTCAGAAGCATGGATCACCACCCTTCATTTCCCACTTCACTTTCAGCCACAAATTGTGGAAATGAAAATTGTGTAAAAGGATTCTTCCTCTTGGTGTCACATGATGAGTAGGAGGATCCTAAAATCGAGGCTGATGACATGTTCCTTAACCCGCAACAGTGGAGTCATCCCATGCATGTGTGTGCATCCACTTTTGACAAGGAGGTATCAGATCCACACTTACTTTCAATGTGTGGGGCATTTGATGGATTTTTGCACCCTTGGATCAATGGCAGAGAGTTGATCCATTAGATGAAGAGGGGAACACCTGTGGAGTTCCATAGGGATCATGATTTCTTTTTATGTGAGGAGGACATGCATATGGCTGATCACATTCCATATGATTCATCAAATCAAAGTCCTTGTCCATCCATTGGTTGGATGGGTAGGGACAACATTGCAGTGAAGACCTTGGACGGTAAAAGGGTTTCTTGTTTCTGCAATAAATTTTTTATTATAACTGACATTGTCTTGAATTGTGAGCAGCAACAAAGGTATATTTTGCAGCCATTTGATGTCACTCATCCACATATGGATTGGTTGAAATACTACCTGAAAAACATGAAATCTCCTTGCAAAAATGTTTCTGATTATGGTCAAGGGAAGGCAGCTAAGCAGGAAAGTTGCCAAGATAGATTAATGGAACATTATACTGGCAAAAGTTGGCCTATGTGGAGGGAATCCACATGCTTGGAGGTCGGGAAAATGCAGTTGATACTTTGGGATCCTAGCATTCATGGGAGTGACAGATTGCCAAAGATGACAGAAAAATTTTGGTCCTTGCAGGAGAAACAATGGGATCCATGAATTCTACTCAATTTATCCTGGCTGGGTTGAAAATTTTGTTCACTGCTAGTTAAATTGTAGATATAAATTACAGTGCAATTTTCCTTCAATTTTTTTTTTTTTTTGCGAAGGCCCAAGTTTAATTTTCAGACTGTACAGTGGATAGGGACAATTATAATTAGAGTAGTGCAATAGAAGTTGGGTTGAATCCTGACGTTGCTTGAGGACAAGCAATCTTAGGAAGGGAGGACTGTCATGTCCCCAAATTTTGCTATGGTCCATGGGGTAATTTTGGCCTAAGTCACCTAGGCAATAATTATTTAATTAATGAGCAAGTATGGAAACTACCTTATGGAAGATGCCTAGGGTTGTATTTGGGAATTAAATGAACAAGGTTCCCCCCCCATGTAGTTATTAACCCCATGACTGATTCTAAGTGATTAATTAAATGAGAATTTAATTAATGGGAAAATTTTGAGGCAATTACTATAGTGGTTAATTAATTCTGAATTAATTAATTAAATTCTGAAGTCTGAATTAACTCTGAAAATGGTAATATTTTAATAATAAATGTTGCTAATAAATATTAGCAAGTGGTGATTATTTTCTTAGTAAATTCGAATTGGTGTCAAGAGGATCAATTTTTCTTTAGTGTAAAATCTCAGGAAAGACAAGGAATCTAATGGAGGAAAGAAGACAAGGAAAATAAAATGGAAACTGACAAAAGCAAACAGAAAAACTGGCAAAAGCAGAAAAGAGGAAAGTAAAGAAAGTGGAAAGATTCAGAAAAGCTTTCAAAAAGAAAATAGCAACAACCAGAAAAGCTACCTAAAGCGCACTTGCCCAAATTCAGTGAAGGAAGTGAAGGAAAGAAAGTTTTGAAATCTCAGAAGTTGCTGTTCTCCTCAAGAAATGCACCCTCGTAGCTTTGGAGTAGAATGGGAAAGTGGGTAACCTACTCTCACAGGTCACCAAGCCAAGAAATTGCTCAGCGAGTCATCATGAAGTTTCTAAAAGAAGCCAACCAACTCCATTTGACAACTTTTGATCATTATTAGAATTTGTGAATGAGAGCTTTGAGCCCTCTAGTTGAGTGTTGTGCCTCAACAAGTTATGCTTGGGAGATGTGCCCCAAGTACATGTGAGTTTCCAATAAGTTTTATGCAAGCCCATGTTAAGTTTCTATAGCCATTATCAGTCAATTCCATCTTTCATTGAAGATCTCCAGTCCATTGGAGGAGAAGGTCTCTCATACAGTGAAATTCTATCTAGTTTTGGAGAAGGTTCACCAGTAGAAGAAGACAGTTAAGGAGGAGAGTGCCCAAGAATTCCAGTGAGCTCCATAAGTTATTATCAGTAGATATCAGAGGCTTCCATGTCCTTAGGTCGACTTCAGACATGATCTTCCATTGCTCTCTCATTACTCCAGCTTGCAGCCAAATCTAGAGGTGTTTCCACTTGTGGAGACAACTAGTTGAAGGAGGGCGCACAAATGAAGTTCTGCAGCAGTAGTTGCAACCAAATCGGTCCTCTGATATGAAGATAGCCTGATCAGAACATCATAACAGAGTTACTGTAACAAATCTCCCTCTCTCTTCATATTCTCCATCAATGTACTACAATTTCTACTCTGTAAGGCAATTTGTTTTGAGAAGAAAGCCACTATAATAAAAGAATGGTTCTGTTATGTTAAATTAGATGTGTCACTATTATTATCAATATATCAGAGCTGCATAACAACTCAGAACAAAGTACTTATTGTTGCACAAAATTGCAAGTAGTCAGCGCTCCCCGGTGTATTGTGACAAGGGACTAATCGCCTCTCGTGGATCCTTAAAATCTAGCGGTGGTGAGTTTACCAATCAACTACGGGTTTTGGTGTAACGGAATTTGTACTACCAACAATTGGTATCATAGATAGATTTCACGAGTTCGATACACACTCAGCTCGCGCTGAGGGGGAGATTGTTGCACGAAATTGCAAGTAGTCAGCGCTCCCCGGTGTATCGTGACAAGGGACTAATCGCCTCTCGCGGTTCCTTGAAATATGGAAGTGGTGAGTTTACCAATAACCTGTGGGTTTTGGTGTAACTAAATCCATACTAACAGCACTTATTTAATGGAAGTCATTAATTCAGTTAAAATCCAAGACTAGCTCATTGGAAGGATTTTTTAGACTAGTTTTACTGAATTTACTGTAGAATGCACTCAGAGCATCCATTTGACTTACTGTCTATTGAAGTAGGTTAATAATTTGATATATTATCCATATCATTCCTTAAACTCATAATTTGGAAGCCTTTAGACCCTGTCTGGAAAGATTGGAAAAATACTAGCTCAGCAATCCCGGGAGAGCCCAAAACCCCCAATTCTTCCTAAACTCTCCCAATTCTGCTAAAATACTTTTCTGAACATAACCATCATACATTTGACTGATATTACCTCTATCATTACCTCCCAGGATCCCCACCTTCCATTTTGCATATGCCAGCTACCCAGGAATCCTCGAAGTAGGCATAGACTTGCTCTATGCTGAAAAGTGAATGGTACTAGTACCTTGTGCATAAGACAACTCTGATATGATCTCCTGACCTACTGCTGCACCTCATTCTATACATTTTCCAGAATTGAATATTCATTGCACCATCCTCATTCCTTACTCTAGAACCCATCACTTACTTCCCTCACTGTTTGAAGAAATTGACAGAAAATTAACTAGTAAAGTTTATGAAAATTTTGGAGTTGAGTTAATATCTTGGTTGAATCTTCCCAAGGATATTACAACAATCAAGAATTTATTTAATCAAACAATTGGCATACACAAATTTGAAGGTAAATACTTGGTTTCCAACATTTGAAGATGATTCCTCTAGTCTTGATCTTTGCTCCTTAACTTAGTCTCTTTGTTGCAAACCTTGAAACGTAAACAACAAGAAGTGAAAGCAATAATAATAACCAACAAATCATGAAAGAATAATTGCATAATTATATATTTTTGAATCAATATAAATAATCACTCACAACCATTAATATGCAAATAATATCAAGAATTGGACAGGAAAGAGTTCATTTACTTATATAAAAAAATGGCAATAAGTATATGAAATAGATAGACCTGATAATGTGGTTTCTATTCCGAAGTCGAGTCTTGAGTTCTTCCTCCCAGTCTATTCAAGCACTCTGAACTTTCCTCAAGGTTTTCTCACACACAATATGCTCAATATATTTTGAAGGCAAAAATCTAGCATAATAGGGTTTGTGGTGGAAATAATGGAAACTCGGGTTCCATACAAAGGGACAAGGGAGTTGTAGACTTGAGGAAAATGGGTTGTGCAAATATGATCAAGGATTTCTTCTCATGCACAAACTCACCAAGAACTTGGACAAGGTGGTTGTATATTTCTATGTATGTCTGAGTGTAACCTCAAAATCATTTCACTTATGCTCTTCTATATCTTTGAAGAGAGCAGTTAGGGAGTTACTGGAAGTTATTCACGGGATTTGGGAGTTAGGGAACGGTTTAAGATGGAAAACTAACCCATGAAAGTAACTTATTATTTTTATTTTTTATTTTTACCCTCTTGCGGACACATACGCGAGTGAGACAACAGATCACCCGCGTATACGTGGGTGAGACACAGGTCACCTACGTATCCGTTGAGAAACAAGGTTTTTTAAATAGATTTCTCAGAAACAGAAGAATTTCCACAACTGCACAAGGAAAAGGGAGGTATACAACTAGGAATAGGGGTAAGATCAACCATGGTAGAACCTTGGGATAAATTGTGGCAGAAGGTGCTATAACAGATGCCCCCTAATGTGTGAGTCCAGAGGGGTATACGATGGTCGAAATACATTACAACCTTTCATAATAAGTTATTAGAATAACCTGGAAGGAATTACCCAATAATCGTTCATAGTAGGTTATCCATCATCAACCAAGTGAGAACTCGTTTCTTGAGGCGGGCATTCCCATGCATAGAAATGATAAACTTATAGTTGTGAATCAAATATACAGCAGATATGCATCATGGACATATCATAGATACAAAACAACAAGGTAGATCTATGTCTCATAATCGAATGAAGAAGTATGTATACATTCTAAACTGAATATATCAACCTTCATCAATATGAGCGCCAAAAATGGGAGTAATGGAAATCCAACACAACCCAGTTCGTAGAAAAACTTAAAAGAGTACCATAACATGAACTCGGGGTCTTCAAAAAAACTACCAAAGGTACCAGTCAAAACTACGTGAATAGATGTGTTGAAGTTTAACGTAGTAAGACATCGTATGAAAAATGGTCAATGATGAAAACTGTTAACACACGCGAGCCAACTCATTGATAATGATAGTGAGAGGCAAGGTACCTAGTACAATATAAAAAGTGTGAGTAAAGGAGTTGACGTCGAACACTTGTAGACTCAAATCATTGATGTATCCCCATTGTCAAAAGAGAGGAGACTTGTCACTGAGGACTGCAAGTGCCAAGGTACTAATAAACTATAGATCACTATCCCATAATAAACGTGTTGGATTCGATGGGAAGTAATCTGTTGGAAGGAGGGCATTAATGAATCCCCCATCATCCAACACGAGATTGTGGCAGGATGCCAAAGATGTAGTGGATCAACTGATGAGACATATTTGACATGTGAAGGCCGAAACAAGGAAGTTAAGAAAATCTGAGGATGGCTGACACAGGTTAAAATTTCCTTTGAACAACATCACAACACAAATGTGACTGAGGCAACATAAACTCAAAAGAGATTGTAAATATAATTCGATGATGTAGGAGACATCAAAGAAAACTCCATAGTGATTGGGATACTAACCAAATGGTGGAGTAACTGCATGTATGATTTCAACTTCTAAGGTCATACTATATACCCAATTGCAGAGATAAGACTCAACGATGTGATGTGTTCAAAGGCGACGCAACATGCTGCCATATAGAGATTGAAAATAACTTTCTCCTGCCTGTATTTTTTAGAATATTTGATTTTTTTGTCTTTTTATATTAGGAAATCCTGAAAAAAGAATAAAAGAATTCTTTGATACATGGGAATAAATGAGTATCAAGACAATCTAACTAGTTCTATAATGGATCATGAACCAAATAAAGACACTTCTAATTTTCAGCCCAAACACTATCTCGTGGATTTTCCGAGCCCCAGTTAGTTAATGCTCGTTTAGTTTTTCATTTTTTTAGAGTCTGGAATTATAAAAGAAAACACCATAACGTTTCTTTTTCATAATGTTAGTCTCCTTTTCCTAAAAAGGAATAAAAGCATACAAGGCGAGAACTCTTCTGATCGTGATTAGAGTACTCATTTTTCCTACATAACCCACAAGGTTTGGAAAAGGGGTAAACTAAAACCAAATGGATGAACTTTCAAATCCTTTAACGAGTATAAAAGTACAAGCATACTCGGCGATATTTTCAATTTTAGAGGACTTAAAGAAAACTCTAAATGTTGCTTCTTTGTAAAGTCAGTCCCCTATGCCCGAAGAAACATAGAATCATGCACATAAGTACTCTTATAGTTTTCGTAATATAGTCCACATGGTCTGGAAAAGGGGTAAACTTATACCATGTAGATGCATTTTCAAGTTTGTTATCGATCATGAAAAAGGACAAGATCACTCGGCAATATTTTTATGTTTAGGGAGTCTAAAAAGAGCTTAAAAATGACTCCATAAATGTAGGAGTCTTATGGGGGTAGAAAACAATATATGAGAAAGAGAGGCTTGCAAATTATTCTCAAAGTCGTAGTAAAACTAAAAAGGCTCCCGACCCTATAATAAAAGCTCAGCATGGGAACCAAAGTGGCAATGGGGTGCTGACTAGGGTGTCCCATGTTAGGTAGGATATTTTGTTGGACTGGTGAAAAATGCAGATAAAGATGGCTGACACACCAAGGTCCAACAGGTTCGACCCTATCGCAAATTCGGGTGGCAAAAGATTCAAAGGAATTATAATAGTGGGGAAGCCTAAACCTATATGCAAGGTTCAGAAAATACTTGACCAGATCGAGAAATAGGCAGAAAATTATCCCTAAGCAATCATGAATCCAACTAAGATTCATGTCTCCAAGAAAACACAATACCACGATCATATCTAAAAAATGTAAAAAGAAATATCTGATACAGGTCACTTTGATAGAAATACTTTCAACTTGAGTATCTTCAACAATATCCATAACCAAGGAATATTTTACTAGTGAAGACTTAAGAGTACCTATAAGCAATAAGTTCAAAGCTGAAATAATAAATGGAGTCTATAGGAATAGACACATCATCGTGGGAGTCAAAAAGTATGCTAGAAAAATCAAACTCATCGGGAACACCAACTTGAAGCTCAATGACAGAGTCCAAAGACTAAAAAATGCCAATGTTTGAGGATCTATAAGCAGGGAGGTCAAACCCAAAAGGAAAATCAGGGTTGGATTTGATTGCAACTAGGTTCAATCCAGGGAGATGATCTTTGGAAAGGACGTCAAACTCCAAAGGAATGTCAATCTATATAATAGACTCTAGGAAAACATCATCTGAAGGAAGTATATCATCATAAATAGAACACTTGTCAAAACATTCACTTGGACCAACAGGGTAGAGAGCAGGATCCAATGCCCCCATTGGATGGATCACATGGTCAATTTCCGAGACCAACTCCCAAGAAGGTAAGCATGGATGTAGAGGCTTATTCTTAGTAGAAATTGGACACGAGGGATATAAGGCCACATAATTCACCCATGGTGGGGAAGTGTCTACCGAAACACTAGGAAAATATAAAGGATATACTTTGTCTAAAGACGGGTAATGAGGAGGATCAACAAATGAAAGTTGATCAATAGTGACAATGCTTCCATTGTGAGAAAAATACAACACTCGAAAGAGGGTAGACACCACAACATGCATAGAATATACATAATCACACCCAAGGATCATATTGAAGTCCAAAGGGTCCTCCATAACCATAAAATCAACTAAGACAATCTTCCCACCTAAAGTAACAGGAAATTGCGGAAGAAATCCCAAAATTTCACTGGGTCTTCTATCAAAATCCAATGGTTGAGAAACAGTCGGCACAAGGTTGGGATATCCCATACCTTTCCAAGCATGTGTGGATAAAATACTAATAGAGGCTCCCTCATCTATAATACAACTAGCAATCATGAGTGTTTAAATTGAACCTTTATTTGAAAAGATGCATCAAAAGGAAGGTGCAGTTCAACTAGATTATTCCTATCAAAGGAAGAAATCTTAGAGCTTGGTGGGGATTCATTCGAAGCGAACTAAGTGCCCCCTTGTCCAGAAAGTTATGAACTAGTAGTGAACAAAACATGATTGGTAGACACATCACTCTCCAAAGGAAGAGAAAGATTGACCGAAGATTACATCGATTCAACCACTTTATGCTTGTCACTCTCCAAAGGAAGAGTGGGATTGTCCAATGATTGCATTGGTTCAACACTCTCCAAGGGAGAAGTGGAGTCACTCAAAGGTTGCATTGAATCGATCACATCATCAACCAAAGGTTGAATAGGTTGTTGGGAAATCATAGGTTGTTTAGGAGCAGAATATCCTTGAGACTCGGACCACACTCTTTGTACCTCTACAATAGAAGGGAATAGGTGAGTAAGGTGATCTCCCTTGCAAAGCTTACAAGGGAACTTAGGTTTGCATCCTATTCTTTTAGACTTCTCAACATGTTCAACATGACTTGTATTGGTTGATTGTTTTCCCCTAGCATGACATGCAACGGCTAGTTGCTTGTATCCAGTATGACTTGCAGTGACTGGTGAATTGTCACTAGTATGACTTGAAGTAACTGGTGACATGTAGTCAACATGAATTGCATAGGTTGATGACATACTTTTAGTATGAGTTGCAATGACCACAATTTCCCCCCAGCATGACCTCCAGAGGCTAGTTCCAAGTTTCCACTATGATTGGAAATGATTGGATGGGTTCCCTCAGCATGACTTGCATAGGATGGTGATGAGTTACTCCCAGCATGACCTCAGCTGGGGAGTTTCCCTCGTGTTTTCGCATCTTCTTCCTATTGTTCTGCCTTCTATTCCTTTTAGACTATTGGTTACTAGTATCAAACTTTCACCACATAAGGTAGAAAGAGGAGGAGGATATGGTACCGGTAAAGGAGGAACATAGTTTTGATGCCCTTGATATAAGGTTCTTTCTTGAGAAGCATCGGGATCATTGAAGACATTCGGAGTGGAAAATAACCAAACCGACAACCCCAAGGTGAATCCATGAAGATTCAAAATGGCCATAAAGGAAGCACCAATGTTCCCAACAAATGGAAAATCACAAGGATCCCTATGCAGATGGGTCCCTTGGTTAGTGTCCACAAGAATACTATCCATAGGTGTTTGATTCAACAAGCAATAAATCTCTAAGGACAACTAAGAACAAGCAGCACAAAGAGCACACCGCTAGAAAAGAGTCCTAGGATATCAAACCAGGAAAACAGATAATCCTTCTGAAGTTTCAGTGTGGTTTTATTAAGTCCCACTGCTAAAACAACAAAGGTCGAAAGAAATTACTAAGGCCAGGTGTGTTTCCCTTATCGGTTCAAGTGTTTTACCAAATAAATATGGAAAACACCTTCCAAGGGTATTAATGCTCTGCACACAATTTTTCCCAAGGTGGTCGCAAAAACTCCTCTGCTAACACATGTGTATGAACCTATGGACAAGATTCTACAACTACCAATCATTAATCTGCGTCCAAGGGAATAGTCGCAAGTCAGATCCATACGTATGGGTAGAGTGACTAAGCCTAAAACTCTACAACATCACTCTGTGCTGACAAAATTCCCCATACACATAAAACTCTTGGTAGATGATCGATTTGTAATTGGAGGGATCTTTATGCAACCCAACCTCACATGACCTCATGATTAAATCATGTTTGAGAGGAACTTCCCGGCCACACTTCATACAAGACTGGATTTTCCTATCCTCTTGAAAAGACCCACTATGTTTAAAAATCTGAGTGAACTTGGATAGTTTACAAACACCCTAGTCCAAGATCCTATGCTTAAACAATATTGATGAACCCTATAAAGAATAAAGTTCTAATAACTTTTATTTTAATTTTTAGTCCTGTTGGATTTTGTACAACTTCGGAAGATATTATTCATTATATTTTATTTTACTTTCATTGTACTTGTTTATACCTCCTAAGGGAGTAGAAATTTATGTAATCAATGATGTAAACACATGAAAGAATCAATGTAAGCCTTGGGGTGCAAAAGAAACAAATAAAATAATTAAAAATAAATTATTTATTGCCCCCAGGTGAAGCCGACCCCATAAGGGAATTTCCAGTTTTGCACATGTATAAATAAGAGGCTTGTGCACCTCATTAGATCATTTCTCATACTTATGAAGTGTGCATCACTTGGAGGAGGATATTTTCACATAACTTGAAGAAGAAGGGTTTATTGGGGATTCTACTTGTGAAAGATACTTTCACATTCTTTCTCTTTCTTCATTTGTACTCTGATCTTAGAATTATCATCTCTCTACGAAGGTTGTTGGGTTTTCTCCCATTTGGGTTTCCCGGGGTAAACTCTGTGTTGTTGTTTTGTGCTTTGTCTTACTTCTAGTGATCTTGGTAATGCATTTATGTTTTATGCTATGAATGTATGAAATTTAACATGGTATCAGAGCCATTCTAGAAGAATCCATTGTCGAAGCATTGTCGGAACCCTGCCGGAATTAGGGTTTCATCTTGTGAAGTCTTCACCCATTATTTTGAAGGAAAAGAGCAATAGAAATTTATCTTTTGGCTAGACTAATCCATTAGTGAAGAGGGAATTCAATTCCGAGAACATTTTTGACCTAGCTCCTGCTAGGGTTTCTGATCCAGATCCACAAATCGAGATGATTGGGATGAAGGTTGAAGATCGATTGGAAGGAGCCTCCAACTTTATCTCCTAGAAGTCTAGGGTTCTTCTACTCCTAGAAGAAAATGATCTCTTACTATATGTAAATGAGAAGGTCCCCGAACCAGAAGCCGAAGAAGATAAATCTCGATGGAGGAAGAATGATGCTAAAGCAAGAAGGATTCTTATGGATTCCGTGAGAGACCATTTGGTTCCTCAGATATCAGGTAAGAAGAGTGCTAGGAAAATGTTCAAGACCATCATGAAGTTGTTTGAACACACTAACCTAAATGTATCCATGAATTTGAGAAACCAACTCTCAAATATGAAGATAACAAAGTCGGAATCCATTTCCTCATACTTTATGAGGATCGCAGAACTCAGAGACAAGCTCAGCACTAGTGGAGATCCTATTGGCGATAAGGAGCTTGTCCTCCACACCTTAAATGGTATTCCACCATCATGGGATTCCTTTATCCAAAGCATAAGTAGTAGATCTAAACTACCAAAGTTTGACAAGCTTTGGGAAGATTGCTCTCAGGAGGAGACAAGGATCGCAGCACGTCAAGAATCCATGGAAATTAAACTGAAGAGACTCAAGCATTTTTTCTCATACCAAGAATGGTAAGGGAAAAGGAAATAAGTTCCACAAACACAATCACCAAGAAAGGAGATCAAGTCCCCATCAAGAACAAAAGAAGAAGAAGGATGTATCTCAAGTTCAATGCTATAGGTGTAGGAAGTATGGACATTACGCCAGTAGCTGTCGAAGTCAAATCAAAGGGAAGCATGAAGCATCCACTACTGATGTAGAAGAAGATCATCATCACAAGAAGAAAAAGAATGAAGATCACAGAGAATTTCTATTCATATCAGCACTATCAGGTACTATTCCTACCACTAGTGACACTTGGCTCATAGATAGTGGTGCATCTAGACACATGACAGGTTATAGAGAGAATCTTTCAGAATTGATTGAGAAAGATTCACATCTCTATGGTGTACTTGGAGATGATGCAAATTACACTGTGAAGGAATCTGGAGCCACCACCCTTCAATTGGAATCAAATGATACATTACGCTTAAGTGATGTACTCTATGTACCTGGTATGAAAATAAATCTTGTCTCCATCTCAGCATTGGAGGAAAAGGGTTGTAAAGTAGCTTTCTCAGAAGGGAAAGTTCTTGCTTAGCACAAGATCTCAAGCATTAGCTCAGCCAAGGTTATTGGCATAAGAGAAGAGAGCTTGTATAAGCTAAACACTTCTCCAGTCCAAGCCCTAATACATGATGCTGCAAGTATGGGTGAGTTATGGCATAGAAGGTTAGCTCATCTAAACTATTGAGCTCTCCCAGTTCTGAAGAACATTGTAACAGGTTTTCCAGGGCTCCAGGTAAACCATGATGGAACTTGTAGAGGATGTGCACTTGGCAAGAATGCCAAGAAGTAGTTTCCAAATAGAGAGAGTAGATCCAAAGGGATTTTGGATCTAGTACACTCTAACTCGTGCGGGCCCATGACAGTTGTTTCATTAGGTGGTTATCACTACTATATCACCTTTATTGATGATTACTCACGAAAGACTTGGATATACTTTCTCAAGTCAAAAGAATCTGAGGAAGTATTCAGCAAGTTCAAAGAGTTTAAAGCACAAGTTGAAAATCTATCAGGAAAGAGGATCAAGATCTTGAGATCCGATAATGGTGGAGAATATAACTCTATAGAGTTCAATGATTTCTGCAAGGAAGAAGGAATTAAGAGGGAGCTCACAGTTCCCTACAACCCTCAACAAAATGGGGTTGTAGAAAGAAAGAATCGTACAATTGTGGAGGAAGCCAAAGCTATGATACATGACCAGAGTCTTCAAATTTTCTTGTGGTCAGAAGCATCAAGAACCATTGTATATGTACAGAATAGATGTCCACATAATATCTTGAAGAACGTGACTTCGGAAGAAGCATTCACAAGTGTGAAACCAAAAGTGGGCCATCTACGGATTTTTGGCTGTCCAGTCTACATACATGTGCCCAAAGAGAAAAGATCAAAGTTAGAACCTTCACAAAAGAAGGGTACCTTTGTGGGATACAGTGAATATTCAAAGGCCTATAGAATTTACATTCCAGGATCCAAACAGATTGAAGTCAGTAGGGATGTGACCTTTGAAGAAGAAATGGCTGTCAAGAAAGGCAGAGGATTAGATATGGAGATTGATGATGCAGAAATGCTAGAACCAAAGGAGATGAGATCATCTCCCCCTTCAGTTCAAAGGGAGTCAGCAAAAAAGGATGAACCTATCGATCCCATAGATCCAGTTGATATCCTCGGAGATGTGACAGGTTGGAAAAGACCTAGATGGGCACAATAGACACTGCAGGATGCAGAGGGGCATGATGCTCCACATGGCACTTTCATAGCAAGTAAAATACCTCAGAGCTTCTCCATCTATGTGGCGATGATGAGCAACATTATTGATTCAGAACCCACCACTTACGAAGAAGCATCGAACCATCAAGTTTGGAAGGATGCCATGATGGAAGAATATCAATCCATCATGAAGAATGATGTGTGGGAACTTGTGCCAAGACCTGAGGAGAATTCAGCAGTGACTTCTAAATGGCTATACAAGATCAAGCATGGAGAAGATGGCAATGTTGAGAAATACAAGGCCAGATTTGTAGCCAGAGGATTCTCTTAGAAAGAGGGAGTTGATTATGATGAGACTTTTGCTCCTGTGGCTCAATATACTTCCATCAGATCCATTATCGCGATTGCTTCAGCTATGGGATGGAATTTGCATTAGATGGATGTGAAGACATCTTTTCTCAATGGTGTTATTGAGGAAGAAGTTTACATCGAACAACCATATGGGTTTATTGTCTAAGGAAAGGAGTCTCATGTTTGTAGCCTGAAGAAGGCATTGTATGGCCTCAAACAAGCACCTCGTGCTTGGTATGGACGAATAGACGGATTCCTGGTGAGCTTGGGATTTTCCAAGAGTGATGCAGACCCCAACCTTCACTACAAGGTTGTAGATGACGAGCCACTGATTTTGGTCTTACATGTTGATGACCTGTTTCTCACAGGAAATGAGAAACTCGTTGTATGTTGTCAGAAGAATCTCGCCTCTAAGTTTGAAATGAAATATATTGGATTGATGCATTGCTTCTTGGGATTACAAGTATGGCAGAGGCAGAAAGAGATTTTCCTAGGACAAGGAAAATACACCCTTGATATATTGAAGAGATTCGGAATGTTGGACTGCAAGTCCATGGCTACTTCGATGGATGCAAATTTCAAGAAGTTGAGAGATTCTACTTCAGATTCTGATTTGTTTGATCCCACCATTTATCACCAGTTGATTGGGTCATTGATGTATCTGACCAACACCAGACCAGATATATGTTTTGCTGTGAATGCCCTCAATCAGTTCATGTGCGAACCGAGGCAGATTCACTGGATTGCTAGAAAACCTGTGCTCAGATACTTACGTGGCACTGTGGGATATGGATTGAAGTATGCTTCAGATGGTGACCTGATATTGCAGGGGTTTACAGACTCATATTGGGCCGGATGTGTTGCAGATCGGAGGAGTACTTCCGGATGTTGCTTCAGTTTGGGTTATGCAGTTATTTCTTGGTGCAGCAGGAAGCAAAACTCAGTAGCACTAAGTAATGCAGAGGCCGAGTACATGGCTGCTAGCATAGCAGCTCAAGAAGCAGCTTGGCTTTGTAAACTCCTGGCATGATTGTTCGGCTAGATTCTAGATCCAACCGTGATTCACTGTGATAACCAAAGCTATGTGCAGATGTCAATGAATCCTTTATTTTACGACAGGTCAAAGCATATCGAGATTCGATATCACTTCATTCGTGATATGGTGTAGAAAGGTGCGATCGAGTTACAGTACGTGCCAAAAGATGACCAGAATGCAGATGTTCTCACCAAGGCTCTTCCCAGGGTGAAGTTCGAATACTTTCACGGAAGAATTGGAGTCAAAGAGAATGCATCCCTCCTTGAGAGGGAAAGATGAGATGCTTTCCCTTCTTTTCCCAGGTGCCTCTGCAGTCCAGTTACTCAGGAAGATATGGGAGAAATCCCATAGGTAGATGAGTAGGACAGTCAGCAGTTGGTCGGTCTCACCCAGGTACCTTCTACAGTCCAGTTACTCAGCCAGATATGGGAGAAATGTAATGTCCCCATTTTGACCCCCTTTGTATTAAATCGTAAATGATGTAAATATTGTAATTTGATCATGGTGAGGAGCTCAAGGCCAAGGCCCCACCATTGATTTAGCGTTTCATGTATCGGCAATTAAAAATAGATGCCTATGGTTCTTGTGCGAGATGGGCACAATGTAAATAAGACATCATGTAAATACGAATTTTAATGGAAAAACCCCAACTAGCTATGCAATGCAACAAAAGAGATGGGGCATGATTCTACAAGGAAAAAAGGGGGGGAAATTATCCAAACCCTTGAGCCACTAGGGTCAGCCCATGTGTCAATAAGAAAACCCATGAAACTCTTAACTACCCATTTTGTCTCATGCACCCAATCATTTAATTCTTCCAAAGATTGGTTGGGGCAGTTAATGTCTTGGGATTGGAGAAGTATGGCAGTCAGATTTTCATGCATGGGCAAGCCACCAACCTGAAAATCGTATTTTTGGCTTGCTGGGAAAGAAAACCCCCAGGAAATGCTTCCTAAGGCAATTCTTCATCCATTACGTTATTCCTCTCATGCAAACTAAGCTCACTAGAATTTTATCCTCAAGTTTTTCACCATAACCCTGCGTTTTTTCCATGCCAGGAACTCGTTTTTGGATTGTGCAATAGTTGGGGAAGGAGGGACGCGAATTAGGACTGAGGGAGAGGTCGTTTTTTCCCTGGGGCATTTTTCTGGAATGGGTTTTGCTCTCCCAGTCGAATTTTCCAGTTGCCATACGTTATTGAGTCTACCCACGTTTTTCTAAAGCCCAGGAAACCCCATCTCATGCATTCCACTGTTGAAACGTTTTTCTCATGCCCAGGAAGTGTATTTTGTTGTTATGTGCATCCTTGTTTTGATGTGAACCTGTGAGCAAGAGACTGGAGTGGTAGTGGACAGAATTGGCTTGATAAACCTAGTGTAGGGAGTAACCTCTCAAGAAGATCAAGAGGGATGGCTACTTTTCTATGCACACCCTGAGAGCACTAGAAAGGAAGGTATGGCTTGAGGGACTGTGTGGCAGTGAAGAGAATACTTCCTTGTGTTGGGTGTGTAGGCATTGTGAGTGCCAAGCGGAATAGATCTGAGAGGGGTACCCATAGCTCTATGGTTGATCTCACTAGCTTAGCAATTCTTCCTTCCCATTTCCTAGCAGCCTGATAAACCCAATTGCAGATTGGCTTGGCTCATCTTGGTGTATGCTTGGCTATGAGTGAATCTGATGTTCCCTGGTTTCTTGTAGTAATCATGCCCAGCTTGGGGGTGGAAGTTGTATCAAGAGGTTGATAAGCACAACTGGCCTATGGTTGGGTGGAACGTTACAGTTGCATAGCCAGTTGCTTGGGACTACCTTATTGAGATAAGTATTCTCTTGTGTTAAATTGCAATTATCATTTGATGAATAATATGAATGTATGTGGATGTGTTAAATGAATTTACTTCCGTTGTGTTTTTAAAAGTATATGCATTTCCATAGGATCTTTTATAATTCTGCAATGGTCTTTATTTAATGGTTCTCACAGAAATCTTGAATGTGTGTTAGATATCAACAGTATTTATTTATTTAATTACCGTCGTGTTTCCATAGCATGCACATATACATGTCCTTATATCAATATTAAATTTAATTAATGGATATGGGGCTAATTGCCCGGATTGAGCACCACGTCCTCTCTATCCTGCTGGTATGGTAGGAGGGGACATTACATTTTGGTGTCAGAGCTGCTGGTTGCAGCATTGGACCTCTATGGGCCAAATCCAATCATCACTGAAAGAAGGGAAGATTTTGAATTTTCCTTAGAGTTTTTGAAAAATTTTGGTTTAAGTCTGTTTCTGGAAATTTTTGTTTTAAGTCTGTTTCAGGAAGTCATCCCGAAACTGCGGAAAGGTTCCACGAACCTTCCCGCAATTGCGAAAGAGTTCCCGAACCTTCCCGCAAATTGCGGAAGAGTTTGGGGAACCTTCCCATTACGGAAGAGTTCTGCGAACCTTCCCACAATTGCGGAAGAATTCAGCAAATTGCTCCGAAACAGCGGAGAAAAATTCTTTTAAGTGAAAATTTTTCTAAGTGTCGACGTCGAAAGGAATTTTCGGAAGCAATTCTCTTCCAAAATTTCGGAAGGAATTCTCTTCCGAAATTGCGTCAGGATTCCGCGAATCGTTCCGCAACTGCGGAAGACTTCGGCGAATCGTTCCGCAACTGCGAAAGACTTCAGCGAATCGTTCCGAAAAAAAAAATCGCGCCGAAACCGGGGAAGCATTCCGCGCAACGGCGGAAGCATTCTGCGAACGGCTCCAAAACTATGGAATCCTTCGCCGAATGGCTCCGCAATTGCGGGAGCATTCGCCGAATGGCTCCGCAATTGCGGGAGCATTCGCCGAATGGCTCCGCAATTGCGGGAGAGTTCGGCAAATCGCCCCACCATTGCAGAAGCGTTCGGAGAACTGCTCCACAATTGCGGAAGCATTCGGCAAACTACTCCGCAATTGCGGAAGTCGTCGCTGAACCACCCCGCAATTGCGGGAGCATTCAGTGAACCTCCCCGCAGTTGCGGGAACATTCAGTGAACCGCTCGTCGTGGAAGGATTCAGCGAACTGTCCGTTGCGGCAGGATTCAGCGAACCGCCCGATGCGGCATGATTCCTAAAAAAAGAAAAAAAGAAAAACGAGGGCGCTGCCCTCGACCTGCCTTGCAGCAAGGGAGCAAGCCCCCTTGACCCCCTTTCTTTTCCCCCTCATATGTCGTTGGTTGTGATTTGACGAATTGTTAGTATGGCATTTTCCCACGTGCATGAAGTAAGTTATGAATTCCTAAGAATGTAATGCAGCTAACAATTGTTTTGATGAACACATTTCACAAAGTCACAGTTACAGCAGGGTGGCACTCTGGATAATACAGTTGGAAAGTTTTGGATCTTGGTTGGGCCAAGAAAATCAACATGGATGATGCACAGGATCCCTATGAGCCTGAGACAGATGCCATGGGGGAGAACATACATGTTGAAAATGCTGAAACAGAATCTAATGGGAGAAGAAATCAAGAGACTCCTCCAGGTATTGCAGCCACCATGAGAAGCCTCAGGGTGGAGTTGCAAAGCTGTAGAGAAGATAATGAAAGGATGATTAAAGCTCAGGAAGAACAAAATCAGTTGAATGCAGCCATGCTACAGAGTTTGACAGACATCCAAAGGCAAATAAACTCTGGGCATCAGATATCAAATCTAGAAAGGGGTGGGAGTAGCTCTAGAAGGAATTCCCGCAAGAGAGCCAGTATCCCAAGAGAAGTTTCTACAGACAGAACATATACTCCAGAAATCTCTTCTAATGAATCATCTGACTCTGAAGAATCCATTGAGGGTTCGAGCTCCTCATCTCGCATGAGTAAGAGAAAGAAGCACTACAAGAACAATTCACGTGGGGAATTTAAGAAGGCAAAACCTCCTACATTTGATGGAGAGGTAAAGTCTGGTCAAGAAGCTGAAGCTTGGCTTCTTGGGATGAGAAAATATTTCCAAGTCCAAGACTACTCGAGAAATATGAAGGCAAGGGTAGCCATCTTCAACTTGAATGGAAGAGCATCTATATGGTGGGAACACACCAGGCAAGTGAAGAGGATCAACGAACGGAAGATCGTGTGGAAGCAGTTCAAGAAATACTTCAAGCAAAAGTAACTCTTTGATAGGTACTATGATGATAAGATCAAAGAGTTCCATGAGCTGAGATTGAGACAATCGACCATGGAAGAATATGCAAACAAGTTCTTGGAGCTGCTAAGGTATGTCAAGTACATTCGAGATGATAAGGTGAAAATTCAGCATTTCCTAAGTGGACTGCCCCAGTCATATAAATATAGAATTGAGTTTGATGAACCTCGAACTCTAGAGGAAGCCATAAGAAAGGCCAAGTATTGCTTTGATCAGAACAGAAGCAAACCGGAATTCCATAAGGCATGGAAGGATAGGAAAAATGAAAAGTTTGATCAAAGGAAGAAGGGGTTCAAGCCTCCTCAATTCCGGAATCAACAAAGGCAACCATCACAAGTTGTGACTAAGCCAACTAGGATGATGGGAGACAATCCCAAAGATCCAAAGGAGCCAAGGGAACCACTTCAATGTTGGGGTTGTGGAGGAGACCACATGCTTAGGAACTGTCCACATTGGAATGGGAATGCAAATCAAGTTCACAACATCCAGGGAGCTGGAACTGTGGGTCAAGTGGCGAGGATAATCCCTAGAATCTATGCAGCTCTAGACGACCGCCAAGCAGATCATCAGTCAATTGTGGTTGAAATTGAAGGTAAGATTGCTAAGTAATCTGTTTCTATTTTGATTGATCCTGGATCTACTCACAGTTATGTCACTCCTAGGATTGTTGAGATTTGTGCCTTCAAGAAATTAAAGCATAGTAAATCCTGGTTAGTTCAACTAGCCACTGGAACCAAGAGAAAAGTTAGTGAAATAGTAGAGAAATGTCCATTAGAGATGGATGGTCTATTCACTTATGCAGATCTGAATATTTTTCCACTGGGTTCCTATGATATTCTCATTGGAAGGGATTGGTTAGAAGCACACAGGGTTAAACTTGACTGCTACAACAAGACGTTTGAATGCATGGACGAAGAAGGAAACCCGAGGTTTGTAAAAGGCATTCCAAAGATGACTTCTGTTAGACAGGTTTCAGCCATGCAACTGAAGAAGTTCTGTAGGAAGGGATGTCAACTGTATGCAGCTCACGTTTTAGAGGCAGCAGAGAGTGAAACTCTTAGATTGGAGGACTATCAAGTATTGCAAGAATTCAGGGATGTTTTTCCTGATGAGATTTCAGGACTTCCTCCAAAGAGAGACATTGACTTTACAATTGAACTTGTGCCAGGAGCGGCACCAGTGTCTAAGACACCCTACAGGATGAGTACACCGGAATTGCTAGAATTGAAGATGCAATCGCAAGAGTTGCTGGAAAAGAAATATATTAGGCCAAGTGTGTCCCCGTGGGGAGCACCTATTCTATTTGTGAAAAAGAAATATGGAACACTCAGGTTATGTATTGACTACAGGCATTTGAACAAAGTCACTATGAAGAACAAATACCTATTGCCCGAATTGATGACCTTTTTGACCAAATGAGAGGAGAAAAGGTATTTTCAAAGATTGACTTGAGGTCTGGTTACCATCAAGTAAGAATTAAAGAATAAGATATTCATAAGACAGCCTTTAGAACGAGGTATGGAAACTATGAGTTTGTAGTGGTACCATTCGGTCTCACCAATGCACCAGCTACATTCATGTGTCTCATGAATAATGTTTTTAGCAAATATCTGGACAAGTTTGTTCTTGTATTCCTAGATGACATTCTCATATATTCTAAGAATGAAAAAGAGCATGAAGAACATTTGAGAATGACAATGCAATTATTAAGGGAGCATAAGCTGTATGCCAAGTTGAGCAAATGTGACTTTTATAAAGATAGAATTCATTATTTGGGTCACATCATCTCCGACGAAGGAATATCTGTAGACCTTGAGAAGATTGAAGCCATTATGAATTGGCCAACTCCAAGGAATGTGACTGATGTGAGATCTTTTATGGGCCTTGTTGGTTACTACAGGAGGTTTATCAAAGGATTCTCCAAGGTTGCAAACCCGATCACTTCTTTGCAAAAGAAGGGGATAAAGTTTGAATGGTCACCAAGATGTGAGGAAATCTTTCAACGGTTGAAGAATCTTCTTACAAGTGCACCAATTTTGAAGATTGCAGACCCGGAAAAAGACTTTGTGGTGTGTACCGATGCATGCAATCAAGGACTTGGAGGAGTTCTTATGCAAGACAACCACATGATATGCTATGAGTCAAGAAAGTTGAAGGAGCATGAGAAGAACTATGCTACTCATGATATAGAACATGCAGCCATAGTACATGCTTTAAAGATGTGGAGGCATTACTTAATGGGAAGAAAATTTGAGTTAAGGACAGACCATTGTGGTCTGAAATACTTGTTTGATCAGCCAACTTTAAATGCTAGGAAAGCTAGATGGTTGGAATTTTTGTGTGAATTTGATTTCTAAATCAAACACATAAAAGGGAAAGAAAACAAGGTGGCTGATGCACTCAGCAGGAAGGTACGTGAAATGCATGTGGCAGTGATTAGTACTTGCCAACCAGATTTGAGGCAGCAAATTGTTAACCATATGATCGAGGATGAAGTGTATGAGCAGATAAAGGGAAAATTGCAACAGCAAAACCTTGAAAAGAAGTATGAGGGCTATCATTTGGAAGAAGGTGGACTTCTTACTTATAAGAATAGAGTCTATGTTCCAAATGCGGCAGATTTAAGGAGAATTGTTATGGATGAAATCCATAAAGCTCCATACTCTGGTCACCCAGGATATCAGAAAACAATTGCTACCGCAAGGAAATATTATTTCTAGCCGGGCATGAAGAAGGATGTCGATGAATACATTTCTAAGTGCATGGAATGTCAACAGGTGAAGAGTGAACACCAACATCCAACAGGTTTATTGCTTCCAGTGCCAATTCCAGAATGGAAATGGGAAGTAATATCCATGGATTTTATTATAGGATTGCCAATGACTAAGAGACAACATGATTCCATCATGGTTGTGGTGGACAAGTTAACAAAGGCAGCACATTTCATACCGGTTAAATCCACACATAAAGCCGATGCCATTGCAAATATTTTCATGAAGAAAATTTTCAGATTACATGGGTTGCCTAAGGCAATAATTTCTGACAGGGATACCAAGTTCACCTCCAATTTTTGGAAAGGGCTCTTTGCAGATTTGGGTACACAACTAAGCTTTAGTACCGCATACCATCCTCAAACAGATGGTCAAACCGAAAGAGTAAATCGGGTGCTTGAAGACATGCTCCGCATGTATGTAATGGACAAACCATCCAAGTGGGAGGATTATCTACACTTGGTAGAATTTTCATATAACAATGGGCAACAAGCATAATTGGGAATGAGTCCTTATGAGGCTTTGTATGGCAGAAGGTGTAGGACACCAGTGACTTGGGACAATCCAGTGAACAGAATTGTACTTGGGCCAGAATTGCTTAAGGAAATGGAGCAAGAAGTTTCCAAGATCAGACAAAATTTAAAAGTATCCCAGGATAGACAGAAAAGCTATGCAGATAAACATAGAGTGCATAGGGAATTCAATGTTGGGGATCATGTATATCTTCGAGTGAGATCAAGGAAGAGTTCCTTGAATCTTGGGAGTTGTGCCAAGCTATCGCCTAGATATTGTGGGCCATTTGAAGTGCTTGAAAGAATAGGACCAGTTGCATATAGACTTGCATTGCCTGCTAGCACTAAAGCTCATAATTTTTTTCACGTCTCTTTGCTTAAGAAATATGTACATGATCCTAACCATGTGATTAATTGGGATGTGATCCAGGTGGAACCCGAGGGAGAATTCCAAAACGATCCATTGTGCATCCTAGACAAGAAGGTAACATTGCTCTGGAACCGAGCCATCGGACAGGTAAAGGTGCAATGGAAGCACTACGGTCCCGATGAGGCTACATGGGAGCTGGAGGATTCCATGAGGGTGGCATATCCATTTTTGTTCAATTTTGATGAGCACTGAGGACAGTGCTAATGTAAGGGGAGGGGAATGTAATGTCCCCATTTTGACCCCCTTTGTATTAAATCGTAAATGATGTAAATATTGTAATTTGATCATGGTGAGGAGCTCAAGGCCAAGGCCCCACCATTGATTTAGCGTTTCATGTATCGACAATTAAAAATAGATGCCTATGGTTCTTGTGCGAGATGGGCACAATGTAAATAAGACATCATGTAAATATGAATTTTAATGGAAAAACCCCAACTAGCTATGCAATGCAACAAAAGAGATGGGGCATGATTCTACAAGGAAAAAGGGGGGGGGGGAATTATCCAAACCCTTGAGCCACTAGGGTCAGCCCATGTGTCAATAAGAAAACCCATGAAACTCTTAACTACCCATTTTGTCTCATGCACCCAATCATTTAATTCTTCCAAAGATTGGTTGGGGCAGTTAATGTCTTGGGATTGGAGAAGTATGGCAGTCAGATTTTTGTGCATGGGCAAGCCACCAACCTGAAAATCGTATTTTTGGCTTGCTGGGCAAGAAAACCCCCACGAAATGCTTCCTAAGGCAATTCTTCATCCATTACGTTCTTCCTCTCACGCAGACTGAGCTCACTGGAATTTTATCCTCACGTTTTTCACCATAACCCTGCATTTTTTTCCATGCCAGGAACTCGTTTTTGGATTGTGCAACGGCTGGGGAAGGAGGGACGCGAATTGGGACTGAGGGAGAGGTCGTTTTTTCCCCTGGGGTGTTTTTCTAGAATGGGTTTTTCTCTCCCAGTCGAATTTTCCAGTTGCCATACGTATTGAGTCTACCCACATTTTTCTAAAGCCCAGGAAACCCCATCTCATGCATTCCACTGTTGAAACGTTTTTCTCATGCCCAGGAAGTGTAGTTTTCTGTTATGTGCATCCTTGTTTTGATGTGAACCTATGAGCAAGAGACTGGAGTGGTAGTGGACAGAATTGGCTTGATAAACCTAGTGTAGGGAGTAACCTCTCAAGAAGATCAAGAGGGCTGGCTACTTTTCTATGCACACCCTGAGAGCACTAGAAAGGAAGGTATGGCTTGAGGGACTGTGTGGCAGTGAAGAGAATACTTCCTTGTGCTGGGTGTGTAGGCATTGTGAGTGCCAAGCAGAATAGATCTGATAGGGGTACCCATAGCTCTGTGGTTGAGCTCACTAGCTTAGCAATTCTTCCTTCCCATTTCCTAGCAGCCTGATAAACCCAATTGCAGATTGGCTTGGCTCATCTTGGTGTATGCTTGGCTTTGTGTGAGTCTGATGTTCCCTGGTTTCTTGTAGTAATCATGCCCAGCTCGGGGGGTGGCAGTTGTATCAAGAGGTTGATAAGCACAACTGGCCTATGGTTGGGTGGAACGTTGCAGTTGCATGGCCAGTTGCTTGGGACCACCTTATTGAGATAAGTATTCTCTTGTGTTAAATTGCAATTATCATTTGATGAATAATATGAATGTATGTGGATGTATTAAATGAATTTACTTCTGCTGTGTTTTTAAAAGTATATGCATTTCCATAGGATCTTTTATAATTCTGCAATGGTCTTTATTTAATGGCTGTCACAGAAATCTTGAATGTGTGTTAGATATCAATAGTATTTATTTATTTAATTATCGTCATGTTTCCATAGCATGCACATATACATGTCTTTGTATCAATAAATTTAATTCATGGATATGGGGCTAATTGCCCGGATTGAGCACCACGTCCTCTCTATCCTGCTGGTATGGTAGGAGGGGACATTACAAGAAATCCCATAGGCAGATGAGTAGGACAGTCAGCAATTGGTCGGGTTCACACTGGTGCCTCTGCAGTCTGGTTACTCAGCCAGATATGGGAGAAATCCCATAGGCAGATGAGTAGGACAGTCAGTAGTTGGTCGTGTGATTGCACAAGTGCCTCTACAGTCCAGATACTCAGCCAGATATGGGAGAAATCCCATAGGCAGAAGAGTAGGATAGTCAGTAGATAGCCATGCCCTTTTGCTCATTTGAGATCTCAGCCAAGTATGGGAGGACCCCATTAGCAAATGAGACAGATAGGTATAAAATTGTATAGCATAGATGGTATAGTTGATAATCTCAAATATCCAGGATTGAGTGATTCTCCTGGATCCAGAATCGAGTGATTCTCCTGGACTCACCGAAGGACTGGTGATGATGATGCACAGAGACTGTGTGGACAACCTTCAGTATGTAGAAAGATGATAGAAACAGAATGGATGTACAAGATGAAACCCAGATGATCGTGATGCAGATGAAGACCGAAGAATACCTTCCTCGTTGAGAGGGAGTGTTGGATTTTGTACAACTTCGGAAGATAGTATTCATTATATTTTATTGTACTTTCATTGTACTTGTTTATACCTCCTAAGGGAGAAGAAACTTATGTAATCAATGATGTAAACACATGAAAGAATCAATGTAAGCCTTGGGGTGCAAAAGAAACAAATAAAAGAATTAAAAATAAATTATTTATTGCCCTCAGGTGAAGTTGGCCCCATAAGGGAATTTCTAGTTTCGCACATGTATAAATAAGAGGCTTATGCACCTCATTAGATCATTTCTCACACTTGTGAAGTGCGCATCACTTGGAGGAGCATATTTTTGCATCACTTGAAGAAGAAGGGTTTATTGGGGCTTCTACTTGTGAAAGATACTTTCACATTCTTTCTCTTTCTTCATTTGTACTCTGATCTCATAATTATCATCTCTCTGCGAAGGTTGCTTGGTTTTCTCCCATTTGGGTTTCCCAGGGTAAGCTCTGTGTTGTTGTTTTGTGCTTTGTCTTACTTCTAGTGATCTTGGTAATGCATTTATGTTTTATGCTATGAATGTATGAAATTTAACAAGTCCAAGATCTTTTTGTGAATACGCGACTGATAGAATTGTCACTCACGTATAGGCGGGTGAGAAATAGGTTCACTCACATATGTGTAGAAACACAAGGAGATTTTAAAAAGGGCCATCCTACAGGAGTAATACGCAATTGTTTGTATGCACGGGTAGCGTATGAAGTCGGGGGACAGTAAAGATTGAAAAATCACTATGTTATAAACTCAGATTTGCAAACTTATAAAGGGTTTGGAAGTAGAAAATGGTTTCTTAATTGAAATCTACACCACTCAACAATTCAAAAAAGCAGAAACTAATGAAAATAAATTCATACTACACAACAACCCTAACAAAAAATACCCAAAAATTAAAACAACACGCACGGAGTTGCCAATTTTGTTATGGGAAAAAAACCCCAATAATTGTTTGGGTTCAACTATTGCAGAGAAAAAATATAAATGAACTAAATTCTTTAATCAATCAAGAAGTTCTTTAATCAAACAATTGGAATACACAAACTTGAAGGTAAATACCTAGTTTCCAACGTTTGAAGATGATTCCTCTGGTCTTGAGCTTTTCTCCTTAGCTTAGTCTCTTTGTTGCAAACCCTGAAACACAAATTACAAGAAGTGAAAGCAATAATAATAACAAGCAAATCATAAAAGAAAAATTGCAGAATTATATATTCTTGAATCAATATAAATAATCATTCACAACCATTAATATGCAAATAATATCAAGAATTGGATAGGAAAGAGTTCATTTATTTATATAAAAAATGGCAATAGGTACATGAAACAGATAAACCTGATAATGTGGTTTTCGTTCTGAAGACAAGTCTTGGGTTCTTCCTCCCAAGCTATTCAAGCACTCTGGAATTTCCTCAAGGTTTAATCACACACAATATGCTCAAGATATTTTGAAGGAAAAACTCTAGCATAATAGAGTTTGTGGTGGAAATAATGGAAACTAGGGTTCCATACAAAGGGACAAGGGAGTTGCATACTTGAGGAAAAGGGGTTGTGCAAATATGAGCAAGAATTTCTTCTCATGGATGAAATCACCAAGAACTTGGACAATGTGGTTGTATAATTCTCTCTATGTATGTCTGAGTGTAACCTCAAAAAAAAATTCACTTATGCTCTTTTATATATTTGAAGAGAACAGTTAGGGATTTACTAGAAGTTATTCATGGGACTCGGGAGTTAGGGTACGGTTTAAGACAGAAAACTAACCCATGAAAGTAACTTATTCATTTTATTTTTATTTTTACCCTCTTGCAGACACATACACGAGTGAGACAGCAAGTCACTCGTGTATATGCGGGTGAGACACAGGTCTCCCGCGTATCTACTGAGAAACAAGGTTTTTTAAAGGGATTTCTCATAAACAGAAGAATGTCCACAACTGCACAAGGAAAAGGGAGGTCTGCAACTAGGAATAGGGGTAATATCAACCATGGTAGCACCTTGGGATAAACTGTGGCAGAAGGTGCTATAACAGTGGGAAACCAATTCTTTGGGGGAAATCAATTTACTAGGGGAAATACTCCCTTTGGCGGTAACTAATTTCCTGGGGACATTCATGCTTTCGGAAAGTTATTATGATTATGGAGGACAATATATGGGAGGACCTCATGATCCAACAAGCCTTAATGCTCAACCAAATCTGACATAGAATCTGCATGCCAACCTGCAATTTCCATTATTGCACACTCTTGATTTACTGAACTTGTAAAAATTGACAAATGATTCCATTTTACACAATTTGTTATTGCGGCTATTCCACACAAAGTCCCATTTGATATCCCTAAGTTTGACGGTAAAATGGGAGAATACACATACACACACATCACGACTTATCATTTTTGGTGCATCTCTAATTCTATGTTGGATGACAACTCTAAATTGTGTCTTTTCCCATGAACTCTAACTAAGAGTGCCTCTAAATGGTATATTGAGTTTCCAAGTGCCTCATATACTAGCTTCAATGTGTTAACGATGGATTTTTTGACACATTTCCAATTATCTATCTAATATGAAACTGAACCGACTTTTTGACATCATTACATCAGAACACCGCCACACATATCTCTAATCACATTCACGAATGGAGGTAGAGGCAGATGCTTGTAAAAGTTACTATTATACTAGACCAACTATTAGCATATTGGTTCCCAAATTCCTTGTTATCCCCATTGGTCGTGATGTCTCTATGGGTAGAGCTACAACTGAAGAGGGAGACATTCATCGTGCCCAACATTTTGATTTAAGTTATTCACAATCGGACACCTTATATGAGATTATTTTTCATGCTCATCATCCTTCCACAGACCCATCCAGACCCACCTAAGTACCACATGCTGATGGTATTGTTGGTTCTATCTCCAGTGCTTCAGTAAGCTGGTTAAGTGGGAAATTCAATCAACTTTTTATTTGCATTACTCCCTCCTCTATTGCGCCTACTTCCAAACCATCTACCATTCTTGATCATACCTTTGAGGTCAAATCGTTCCAATCCTAACAACCTCAACAATATGGAGGAAAAAAGAAAGAGAATAAACGAAAAAATCCTTCCACTAAGCAAGGAACCCCTCAAACCCAAACACCTAATTCTGGGGTAAATAAGAAGGAAAGGAAGCCAAATTGTCCTTGTAATATTTTTGGCGGTGACCAAATGACACATTTTTGTACATGCTGAAAATAAGTCAATGAGTTCATCACTCAACTAGACTCTACCCCACAACTTGTTGTCTTGACAAGGAACAACATAAACAAATGATTGTTTAAAATACTCTCCCTCCGCAAGGGGGAAATGGAGGTCATCCTCATCAAGGGGATGGGTCTCCAAATGCTATTGTCTTTTTATGTGAGGAAATTATCTCCTTGACCACTTGTAAATATACTTATGAGAAACCTGAGATAAGTTCTCTAAAAATGACTCAAACTATACATCCCAATCTAATGGGCCTCTTCAAATAGGGAATCATGTTCTTGACATAGTCCTTCTCCCCTTAAGGGGGTATTTCGACGAGTAAGGCATAATACCAATGCCCACACTACCCTAATTACAATACTGTGGAAGACTTATCCCATGCCCCTTATTCCATGTTTTCTCTCGAGGTGTTGCAAAGCATTCCTACGCAATGCAAGTCACTGTTTTCAGCCATATTTGCACCTCAACCCTACCAATAATGTTCCATTTTTTAGTGATTATGTGAATACATATGAGAGTGTGGGTGTCAATTTGTTTAAGGATTAATCACTAATGGGTTCCTTTCCTTTTCCAGTGGCTAAATACCTCTAAAATGGAATCTCCTATTTGCATGATCACTTCTATTATTAACGGTTCCCTTGGATCTTTTTATCCTTGGGTAGTACCTAAAGTGACTAAAGTTGATTCTTATGTAGATACCATGCCACTGATAGCGATAGAGATTACCTCTCAAGAAATCCAGTCACCTCCCAATCCTCACCCAGTTGTTGATCCTGATGCTGATTTAGATCCTCACCCAATTGTTGATCTTGATATTGATTCATATCCTCGCCCAGTTGTCAATCCTAATCCCTTTCCCTCTTGGGATGATTTTTCACCTATTTCGCATGACTTTTTTGACAATTTCTTACTTTTGGATGAGGCCCTTATGGATTTCATGGTTGCTCATGAACAACCTTGGGAGGAGAAGTACCATAGAGCATATTTTCTTTGTAATCAAGAAAAGGTCGACAATGTTATTCAAACCCTCGTTTTGGTTACCGAACCCTTATGGAATTGTCCCTACAAATTTAAACATGTGCTACATCAGGGGGCATATGAGTTAGCCAATTACAATGGATATCCTTTGTTAGAGCCCCGCAGTGGGCCTTACTTGAAAAATTATTATGCGTAGGCCGCACTACCTTGCAATGCTTTGTATTTTATGTAACATAATGTAGTGTGGTGTGGATTTTTATTTTGTGTGTGTATGTTGTCTCTCGATCCGTTACAAAACATTAAAAACCAAAAAACATTAAAAACTTTTAAAATCTAAAAACATTACATAGCTTTATTTTATTTCCTATAATTTTTATCTTTTTGGGCTACTGATGTGTGTTTTGGATATAGTTTTGGCTATTTTTTCAGGATTTGATGAATGAGACATAGTATTTTTTGGAAACATCCACTTATGGTATGTAATTTCTACCTTTGGCATATAGGGATAGGTTTTTCCCCTGTCACTCATTGCATGTTTTATCCACTATAGTTCCCGTTATTATGCCATAAGGTCGATCCCATATGATTGCGACATTATCCATGTGTTAGTTTTACACATTGTATCTTAGACTATAGTTCCTTCCCCACATGGGTATTCTAGAGTGGCACCTGGATTATTATTTGGTGCACATGCTATAGGTATGGTAGGACTGGGAACCCCTTTATTCCATGAATCCAAGAATATTGAACCTCATTTTTCTCTCTCATCATTATTATTTTGGCCTTCCCTCAAGGTTCTCAAGTTTTTTATTGCTTATATGGTTGTGCACGCTTGGTCTCTTATGCCCCATTGCTTGTTGCTTGCTCCACTCACTATGATTATTATATCATAGTCACACTCGACTACTAGCATGATACCTCGCTTCGCTTCTTATTGCAGTATCCTGCTTAGGGGAGAATTGTTACTATGAGTGTTCCCATTTTTCTCATGACTCCACTTATGCCACGTATCACCTAGTTGGTTCTACACACAATGGAACCTATTGAAACTTTCTAGTACTACTCGTTCTCTCCCACTGAGTATCCCTTTATCCTTTTTGGGGATCGTTAAAACTAAAGGGAAAAGGCACCTTATGGAGAAATTTTCCCTCTTTTCTTTGAGCTCCTAAAAAAATAAATATAGGTCCAAGTTGATTTTTATGGGCTCGTTAAAATTCCATGGAAAAGGTACATTTATGAGCATTCTTTCCTCTATCTCCTTCGAGCTCGTTAAAAACAGGAGGAATCGAGTTTACCTTTTCAGGTTCGTTAAACTTCTACATAAATGGACCTATATCGAGCAGTATTCTCTCTCTTCTTTGAGCTCATTAAAAAATGAAGATGGACTTGATTTTTCTTTTCTGGACTCATTAAAATTTAACATGAAAGATACTATATCGAAGCACTCTTCTATCCTTTCTTCGAGCTTGTTAAAAAATGAATAATAATTCGATTTTACTTTTTCGGGATCATCAAAATCCTACGAAAAGGATCTTATCAAGCATACTTCTATCTCTTGTTTAAGCTCATTAAAAATGAAAAAAGGTGTTTAAAATAGAGAAAAAATGAGGGGGGGAAGAAATTTATTGTCTATCTCAAGAAGTGGAAGTAGTCCAATACATCACCCTTAAACATGGCACATGTTTGCATATTTTTCTTATAGTTGGGTTATAGCTTTCTTCATAACTTTACCATCATCATGAGTCACAGTACTTCTGTGTTTGGTTACTATTCCAATTATTATGGAGGGTGCTTTGATGCCTCCTGCCTCATTGCGTTATGGTCTATATGGTGTTCTCGAGTCTATGTTGCCTAGTGACACAGTTTTCATGCTATATATCAACGGAATTTCAACCTGAGTCGACCATTGTTCAGTCCCATTAACCTTATGTGTCAACCATCCTTGTGTCAGTTTGTTGTACTTGGTGATCTTATTTATTTATCACATCTCTCGATGTATGTTTTGTATCAATTGATGGGGTATACATTGAGGCCCTCCTTTGATGGATTCCTTCCTATCAATGACAACTCTTTAACTAGGAAGTGAGTCTAGAAACCATAGTACCCTAGAGCTTGCAGTCATCAGTGGAAATTTTTCCTTGTGTTTGATAAGGGGTAAACATCATTGATTCCTAATCGAGTGATTCTATGAGTGTTCGACATCAACTCATATATTGGCACTTGATAGAATGTATTAGGTTCCTTGAGGTCCATTATCATCATCGGTGGATTCCCTCACGTCTATTAACAGTAAACATCATTGAATGATAATCAAACGGATTCTCACATGTTCGACATCGACACATCTATTCACATGTCACAGAATCACACCATCGAGGTTTGAGATGAAGGCCTTGGGTTTAGGGGTTGCATCACTCAGCCTTGTTTCCCCTCCGAATATGCGTTAGAGTTTATATCACTAGTTATAAATATGTACGAGGACTATCTGAGCACTATAGATGTTTCTATTTATCCTACTGATTATATATTGCGACATAGATCCACATTGTATTTGTTTGTGGCTATGATCCTTTTTATGACATCGATCCACTGTGTACTTTTATGTGGGCATGATCTTGCATATTATTACATGGATCCATAGTTTACTTTGTTAGAGGCCATGATTTGTATTCCTTTTGCTGAGCATGAGTATGCCTACCTTGGGGATGATATATACATACTTGGTTGATGATTGATTGCAGGTACTCTCCGGCTTCGTGCTTCCAATTCCTTAACTTGCCATATTATTATTTGTAAATTGTTTCAGCCATTAGTTTCTCTTCTGACCTCACACTTTAGGGGGCATCTATTATATATTTATTTTCCATCCTTAGAGGTTATAGGAGACACATCTTATTGATCATAGTCAAATACTACCTTTCTAACCCTTGAAATTGATTTTCCCAATAAAAATGAGCCCCATCACTCCTTTAACATTAATAAGAGGTAATAATCTAAGTTTATCACTCCTTACACCACTATAGGGAGGGATAAATTCTCTTCTTATTTCATTATCGGGAATGATAACCTCTAGAAGCCTCATTATTGCCTTAGTTGTTGAGGAAATTTGGGAAATGAGTTGGATCCACATATGTTAATCTAGGAACTCAAAATCCTATCTAAATGTGTGAGGGCCTAGGAGTATAGATTCATTTCATTCTCTTCCTCCATTCATCTATATAATGGAGGCATTTCAAGGGAGAAATGAATCTGGGGAGAGTATTGTCATGTTGTTGAAATCCATAGTGAGATCAATAGCCATCGATTGAGAGATCAAGGAAGAATTGGAACAAGGAGCTTAGAGAAGATCTACAATCAACTCAAGGTATAACATTTGATGTAATATTCTTTATATTCATTTACATAGATATATTTCTTTTCCCCCATCCATATCCTATTGTTAATGGTTGAATGTGTAGCATTTTAATCTTTCATATGATGTATCTGGTAGATTTGATCTTCCCTTGAAGAGATCATATTAGAGGGTGAAAACGTGAAGCTGGGAAACAATTTTGTGACAACGGAGTGAAAAAAAAAGAGGGCGTGCGGATGAAAAGGGGAAAAAAATTCAACCTCAAACTCTCAGTCGAGATTTTAAAAAACTCTCGGTCGAGAGTTTAAAAAACTCTAGGTCGAGAGTTTTGAGAGTTCAAACTCTCGGCCGATAGTTTAAACCAATCACTGCGCTGTATTTTCAAAAAAAATCTCGGATGAGAGTTTGAACTAAACTCTCGGCCGAGAGTTTGGAAGGTATTTTCGGCCGAGAGTTTATGGTCAACAAAACCTGCGAAAATATCTGTCATCTTTCTGGAACCTGCAACTTCATAAAGACCAAACCCCTGCAAATTTTAAGTATTATTTGTCGGACTTAGTAGCAATGGATTCATCTTTGAATCTAGTTTCCAATGATATAATAATTGTTTCATTTCGATTTGAATTTATATTTATTACATCACTCAACTTTAGCATGCACAACAACGTTTTCTAGGTATGTTCCTTTATTTTTCCTCTCTTCCATTTTCAAGAATTAAGTTAATTAATGCATCAAATAAAACTCGCGAATTAATCCTAGTTAGTTTGTTGTCCTTTGTTAATTTTTTTTTATTTTATGTTTGCAAAAAACCCTTATTGATCTACAACACTAGATAACCTAATCAAATCCAAAACCCTAATGAATATAATGGTCTTCTCCCTATATCATCTCTTCCTCTCTTAGGGTTTCTCAGTTTACCTCAAAATTGAGTGGCAACACCAATCCCTCTCTCTTTATGGTAGCATGGTTCCTCACTCTAATTGTCATGTTTCAATTTGACAGTAGGATGGTCCCTCACTTTAAATGTCACATTGCACTTTCTTCTCCATCCCTTCTCGTAACTTAAACAAGAAGAGAGAGGGAATAAAGATGTTTCTTGTCTTTTCTTTTGTTGTTTTTGTATTTGGTAACCATAAAGAGAGATGTTTAATGTTCCTTCTCCACTCTCTCCTTTCTCAAAATCACACTAGTTTATGCCGGGTAATCTAGGCATCGAAGAAAAGAGGAAATAAATATGTTTTACTTCCTTCTTATTGCTTTTTTTAATCTTAAAACACGAAATATTTTTATTGGATCACTTATCTCTTTATCTTAAAGTTAACAAACCCCTAAAATTCACCTGTAGCTCAAGGAAAATATGTCATAATATAAATATCATCTACCTATCTTCTTCCCCTTTCCTTTTTTCTTGGATTTCCTCTAAAAAAGCAAGTGGTGACTCCATTTCTCCTAAACCTTATGCCTCCATGCTTAACATCCCTATTTATTAAAGAATTGAACTTTTACCTTTAGGATTCTTCCTTTGAATCTACTACGTTGCTTCCCTTGGTTGTTCAATGAGTTTAGGTTTTCAAGTAACTTATCTTACCTTGCCTAGGTCAAGTGGGCATATTCCTTTCCTATTCCACTCTATCCTCTACAATTTTTGGTTTCATGGTTTAATAAGATTTTAAATTTTTGGTTCATGCATATATATAGGTTTTTCCTACTATAGATAGGTGTCTTCAATTTTTATTGTAACCTAAATTTTTGTGATGTGCTCTAAATTTGATATAGTATACAATTTTAGGTAAATTAATGTCACTATCTAGATTCACTTATCATTTTCTTGGTGTAGTTCAACCTATGGAAGGTTTTTCTACTAGGGAGTAAGTACTTTCCCTTCCTTACTACATGCCCCCATACCCTCATCATAACCATGAGGTATGTTACCTTCCATAATGAAGTACTTGAAGTAAGTAAATTAATGCACGCCAATTCCTTGATAGATGGGTTTGACAAACTACTTGACTTACTTATCCCATATATCTTCAAAAAACGTATGTTCCTCTTTCTTAGATTGAGTAGGCAAGATGAACCGCCTCTATTCATCCATACAACAAAGCCAAATCCTCATGACTATATCTAACACCCATATGTTGGTGTGTTGGAAAGGTTTTTCCTTATCTCCTACACATGCACACATCACACAAACGTGTCAAGTAGTTTTAAAAAAATGTATAACATACTTCAAATCATAATACTAACTCCAAAAATTACCCTCAATGGGTCTTACTATCAGATTCCCAACTTGAAGTTCTTCCTAATAGTCAATATTTAGTTGCTTGCATCACCAAGATCAATGAAAACATAATGCAATGTATGCATATAGATATGTATATAATCAAAATATTTTCTTCTAAAATATTTGTCAATAGGATTTCACACATTCACGTAGAAGTTTATTGTCATTATACAAATAGGATTTCGCATCCTTCCAATGTTCATTCATCATACTTAGTAGTTTCTACTCTACTTGATTGTCCAAGCCTTGTGATCTTTAGCCTAGGTCAATATCAAACCCCTACATAATTGACCGATATTGCCACAATTTCCACTTACTCAATATCATTAGTAATTAATACATCATCATCACATAAACAATCACACAACATTGCATGCAATGGTATTATCAATAGTAACCACTCATATTACATGTGTATGCACTCATACAGATTCTTATACATTGACACAATTAGTATTAATGACACAATTAATCCAACCAATAAATTATTTATATCGTATTCATATGCAAAACCAATATAGGTACATAGGGGCACTAAATATTGTGACCTTTAGCCCAGGTCAGTATCAAAGCCCTACATAATTGACCAATACTGGCACAATTTCCACTTGCAAAATATCATTATTAATTTATACATCATCGTCATAACATCATCACATAAACAATCACACGTACCATTCCACATAATGTTATAATCAATATCAATAACCCATGTTACATGTTTATGCACTCATACACATTTGTATGCATCGACACAATTAGCATATATGACACAATTCATCCAACCGACAAAGGATATACATATGCAAAACCAAGCTAGGTACATAGGATCACTACATACTCCCCCTCTTAGATCAAAACTTTAGCTCGAAGTTGTTATGTAGACACAAGCAAGTGGTTTTATAAAGATAAATAAAGTTTCGGCTCCGTAATCATCATTTTAAACAATGATTGAACCTTTGGCATAAGCTAAATCCATGTTTCAAAATTTAAACACAAGCATCAATTCACAATGACAACTATTATGTTCCTCCTAGGAAAAAGCAAATCAAGTCATTTCAAAATCATTTATTTCCATGCATGTCATATTTTTACAAGAAGTTCTTATTACTTGCTTCATATGTCATGATTAAACATGTGGCAATTAATGTTGTGTTATACCAACACTTGAATTACTTCAAGCTATTTATAATTGGAATAATTTTAGATCCGTGTCTTATTGTACTTCAGACTTGATCTAAGAAAGCAAACCAGCCAAGGTTAATATATTTAAACAAGTTCATTAAATGTGATCAATATACTTAACTATTGCAATCATAAGTACAATTTTGTATATCAAGCTCACTCTTTTTTTCCTAAGAAAAAAACAATATATTTGTTATTTCAAGTATGCAAACAAAATATACATGATCAAGTCTCAAAGCTCTTTTCAAAATCATCCCAAAAACTTAGACCTCCACACCAGTCCACTAATCAATTATAGACATTTAAAATACAATATATAAAGATCACTCTTATTTCTTTATGCAAACTCGTTCTTGTTCAGTCTCAAGGTAATTTTTTAACCAAATTGGTTGTCATTCTTGTGACCATAACAAAGCTTTCGAGATCAAAAAATCATAATCCAGTGCTATATGCAACATAAATTGTTCTTTCAATCATACAATTACTAATCGCAATAGGAAGCAAACCATTGCTAAATTTTTTTCCAATTATTGTAGCCAGCAAACACCATGAACCCATGTTGTGATTACAACCAAAGAATAAAAAAGCTAACCTTTGCATTATGCTTGTCCTCTGGAATTCACAACTTGAATTTCATTCTTTGCATGTCGCATACAATCTTGATATTTACAAACTCAAAGGAATGATAGTGTTTGAACTAAGTTCTTCAAATCAAGCATAATCATCAATCCAAGTTCAAGGTTCAATTTTTCACATCAACAAGTTTACACACAAATCCACATCCAACACCATTCTTACACTCTGAATTTTTCTTTAAGCCCCAAATTCATAAAACATCACATGTTTTACCTATTTCAACGACCAAAACATTCAATAACCATGAAAAAGGTCTTGACACATTACAATTTTTCGTCATGGATTATACATTTACACAAATGAATAGTTTTGTCTTGATGAATTAGCCATCAAGACAACTATGACTCCAAAAATGTATAGAGCATTAAAGGATTAATATAATCAAACAATTCACCCTTGTATAATCATGGTCTCTTATAATTTTCTTGTTTTGTAGCAATTATACATATCCATAGATATTGCCTATCTTATTCAAATTGGGTTGTTATATTACTATTACTTCACATACAAGATTTACAACCACCTTTAATCACTAGCTAAAACATATTGCAATCAATGCATAACCAAACTAGGGTAAGGTAGGTACCACTCCATACAACTAATAGCTTATCGAACCTAATTGACTAATAGATTTTAAATCCAACTTCTCAATGAAGATGGGATCATGTACCAATATGTTATGATGGTTCACTTATTACAAAATAGAGGAAACATATTACACAATATTAAGCAATATCAAACACTCAATGCCATATCAACATTTTCAACCAAGGTTTGAGCAATATTGCACTAGTAAACAATATATCTCACAATTTTTAAAGTGCAAATTTTAAAGCAGACATCATCCTTTGCTCCACACAAAATGATCCACACAATCATCAATCCATTTTTTTACATAAACCAATTACAAGTCCATAATAATGATATTTACTCTCGCATAGTAATCAATCTAGAAAAAAAGTTAGTGAACCAAAGTTACCTTTTAGACTTAAGTTCATCATGGGAGGACTGTGAAAATCCTCACAGCAGATCTAAGAGATGATGTATACCTCACAAGAAAGAATTTAGGAATAAGATTAAGAGTGGTCAATGCAGTAAGATGAGCAACAGAATAATAATACAATAGAACTCGGATAGAAGAAAAAATACTTCACACACACTAACTAATTAATCACAATATGGAAAAATAAGCAGTACAATGCATGAGGATTCGAATGCCAAGGTAGAAATTCGAATTAGCCTTCATGGAGTGATCAAAAGATCACTAGAATGTCATCGGAGCACAACTAGAATTCATCATCATCATCAGTGGAGTCATCAATGCACAAGTAACTGTCAACCATCAATGAAACTGAGTGTAACTGAGTGTGGTAGGTGTAACTGAGTGTAACTGGCAATAACTGAATGAAGGAGGATCAGTGGAGAGCACGTGAGGAGCTAACCGGAGGTCCATCGGAGTGATACAGTCAGTTGAGAGTTAGTCTAGCCTTAAATCAAGGAAAGAACTGAAGATAACTGAATGGTAGGTAAGGAAGGGCGCCTTTCTCATGCAGTAGGTGAAAGGAGGGTGCACTAAGCACTAGGAGGGATGAAACTGAGTGGAAAGAAGCTCTGGGGGCTAGCTAACTGAGGGTTAGGTGCTGGGACTGATGACTGGGATACATGCAAACCCTAAATAATGCATGCAAACGCTAAAAATGCATGCATAACCTAAAATGGAAATAATGGAAATCCTGATAGGTCTAGGATGGAGTATAGGAATATCCTAACACCCCCCCTTAATCCATCCTGGGCCCTGGTAACTAATACCAAAGGTCACCCAATACAATGAATAATAATAACAGTCAATAAACCGAGGAAATGGGGAAAACCTCATGGGAAAAATACCCCCCCTCAAAATAGACTGTAAGGCACACACAAAAATAAATGCTCCAAACTCAAGAAGGTGTGATGCTTGGTTATATGTCTGGAGATATCTTCTTCTTAGGAAGAAGTGGATCATGCTCAGAAAGCATGTGCTTGTACTTGCTCTTCAGATCGAATGTGATGAGAACAAATCCAAAAGTATGAGGATGATCCTTGAACCTATGATTCGAATCAACTGAGGTAGGAAAAAATCTATGATGTGCAGATAGTCTTTTGTCTTCTCCTCCGAACCATCATGGGTGAGATTATGCCAAAAAGAACCATCAAATAATAATGATTGCTTGGAATCCAAATCAGCTCCAAGACTTGATAAATGGTTTCTTGATATCTCCTTTGAACCAGCAGGGGTGAGATCAAAACCATAATATGCATGAGAAATTATACCAAGTAGTGATTGCTTAGAATCCAAATTAGATCCAAGACTTGAATCATGGTTTCTTGAGATCTCCTTTGAACCATTAGAGGTGAGATCAAAACCAGTAAATGCATGACAAATTATCCCAAGCGAATGGCAATGATTTCTTGAGATCTCCTTTGAACCAGCAGGGGTGATATCAAAACCATGGTATGCATGAGAAATTATCCCAAGCAAATGGTAATGGCCATAGTCTTCAATAACCTTCTGAAAGCATGAAATAATGATCATATAGTAGTACATAAGAGGTGAGTGATCAAGGAGAGTGAATGCATTACCTCCAATGGCTGATTTTACCTCTGAAACATTTATGTGATCATGATGCAAACCAACAGACTCTGGTGCAAGAGAGGATTTAGGACCTTCTGCAATTTGTAGAGTGTGAGATAACACAGAATTCGAAATAGAAGAAATTTGGAGCATGGGTATAGAATCTGCAAGTTCTTCTTCTTTGTGGACAACTTCAATATGAGATATGTTTGATACTGATTCATAATAAATGAGATCATCAAGGAGGCGAATGCATCACTTTGCTTGCTCTCGAAGTGGTTTGGACCAATCCCTTCATTCTGTCTGCCAAATCTTTCATCCAAGTGGGCCTATATCTCTTTTGGAGTTTCAACATCATCAAGGTATTGGTATATCATGTATTCAGGCAAAGAAAACATCATTGTTGCATAGACTCTGTCACCTTTATTTAACTTGTCAATCTCTTCTTCAGAGGATTCGAACTCTCTTTCAAAACAATGATCAAAGAGATCGTTTTTCTTCTAATATGCTATCATTTTCGGTTTCCATTCATCATAGTTGAATGGATAAAGAAGATCATAGTTGAAAGGAGAAAGAGGAGGTATTTATTCTGAATACATGGAAGCTGCAGAAGACTTGCACAAAATAATAGAAATATCTGCAAATGCTACTGCTGCACTTGAAATCTTGATAATAACCTGCAACAAACTCTCAGGAATGGAGATAAACAATAAACAATACTCTCAACATGCTCTTATACCATGTGAAAATCCTCACAACAGATCTAAGAGATGATGTATACCTCACAAGAAAGAATTTAGGAATAAGATTAAGAGTGGTCAATGCAGTAAGATGAGCAATAGAATAATAATACAGTAGAACTGGGATAGAAGAAAAAATACTTCACACACTAATTAATTAATCACAATATGGAAAAATAAGTAGTACAATGCATGAGGATTCGAATGTCAAGGTGGAAATTCGAATTAGCCTTCATGGAGTGATCAAAAGATCACTGGCGTGTCATCGGAGCACAACTAGAAGTCATCATCATCACCAGTGGAGTCATCAATGCACAATTGTCAACCATCATTGAAACTGAGTCTAACTGAGTGTGGTAGGTGTAACTGAGTGTAACTGGCACTAACTGAATGAAGGAGGCTCAGTGGAGGGCACATGAGGAGCTAACTAGAGGTCCATCGGATTGATACAGTCAGTTGGGAGTCAGTCTAGCCTTAAATCAAGGAAAGAACTAAAGATAACTTAATGGTAGGTAAGGAAGGGTGCCTTTCTCATGTAGTAGGTGAAAGGAGGGTGCAGTAAGCACTAGGAGGGCTGAAACTGAGTGGAAAGAAGCTCTGGGGGTTAGCTAACTAAGGGTTAGGTGCTGGCACTGATGACTGGGATGCATGCAAACCCTAAATAATGCATGCAAACCCTAAAAATGCATGCATGACCTAAAATGCAAATAATGGAAATGATGATAGGTATGGGATGGAGTATAGGAATATCCTAACACCCCCCCTTAATCCATCCTGGGCCCTGGTAAGTGAGACCAAAGGTCACCCAATACAATGAATAATAATAACAGTCAATAAACCAAGGAAATGGGGAAAACCTCATGGGAAAAATACCCCCCCTCAAAATAGACTGTAAGGCACACACAAAAATAAATGCTCCAAACTCAAGCAGGTGTGATGCTTGGTCATATGTCTGGAGGTATCTTCTTCTTGGGCAGAAGTGGATCATGCTCAGAAGCATGTGCTTGTACTTTCTCTTCAGATCGAATGTGATGAGAACAAATCCAAAAGTATGAGGATGACCCTTGAACCTGTGATTCGAATCAGCTGAGGTAGGATCAAATCTATGAATCTACAGATAGTCTTTTGTCTTCTCCTTCGAACCATCATCGGTGAGATTATGCCAAAAATAACCATCAAATAATAATGATTGCTTGGAATCCAAATCAGCTCCAAGACTTGATAAATGGTTTCTTGAGGTCTCCTTTGAACCAACAGGGGTGAGATCAAAACCATAATATGCATGAGACATTATCCCAAGTAGTGATTGCTTAGAATTCAAATTAGATCCAAGACTTGAATCATGGTTTCTTGAGATCTCCTTTGAACCATTAGAGGTGAGATCAAAACCAGTAAATGCATGACAAATTATCCCAAGCGAATGGCAATGGTTTCTTGAGATCTCCTTTGAACCAGGAGGGTGAGATCAAAACCATGATATGCATGAGAAATTATCACAAGCAAATGGCAATGGCCATAGTCTTCAATAACCTTCTGAAAGCATGAAATAATGATCATATAGTAGTACATAAAGGTGAGTGATCAAGGAGAGCGAATGCATTACCTCCAATGGCTGGTTTTACCTTTGAAAAATTTATGTGATCATGATGCAAACCAACAGACTCTGGTGCAAGAGAGGATTTAGGACCTTCTGCAATTTGTAGAGTGTGAGCTGGCACAGAATTCGAAATAGAAGAAATTTGGAGCATGGGTGTAGAATCTGCAAGTTCTTCTTCTTTGTGGACAACTTCAATATGAGATATGTTTGATACTGATTCATGATCAATCAGTTCATCAAGGAGGCGAATGCATCACTTTGCTTGCTCTTGAAGTGGTTTGGACTAATCCCTTCATTCTGTCTTCCAAATCTTTCATCCAAGTGGGCCCATAGCTCTTTTGGAGTTTCAACATCATCAAGGTTATGGTATATCATGTATTCAGTAAAAGCAAACATCATTGTTGCATAGAATCTGTCACCCTTATTTAACGAGTCAATCTCTTCTTCAGAGGATTCGAACTCTCTTTCAAAACAATGATCAAAGAGATCATTTTTCTTCAAATATGCTATCATTTTCGGTTTCCATTCATCATAGTTTAATGGAGAAAGAAGATCATAGTTGAATGGAGAAAGAGGAGGGATTTATTCTGAATACATGGAAGCTGTAGAAGACCTGCAAAAAATAATAGAAATATCTGCAACTGCTACTGCTGCAAAAAGCAGAAACTGTTGTACTCGAAATCTTGATAATAACCTGCAAAAAACTCTCAGGAATGGAGATAAACAATACTCTCAACATGCTCTGATACCATGTGAAAATCCTCACAGCAGATCTAAGAGATGATGTATACCTCACAAGAAAGAATTTAGGAATAAGATTAAGAGTGGTCAATGCAGTAAGATGAGAAACAGAATAATAATACAATAGAACTCGGATAGAAGCAAAAATATTTCACACATACTAATTAATTAATCAGAATATGGACAAATAAGTAGTACAATGCATGAGGATTCGAATGCCAAGGTGGAAATTCGAATTAGCCTTCATGGAGTGATCAAAATATCACTGGAGTGTCATCGGAGCACAACTAGAAGTCATCATCATCATCAGTGGAGTCATCAATGGACAAGTAACTATCCACCATCAATGAAACTGAGTCTAACTGAGTGTGGTAGGTGTAACTAGCACTAACTAAATCAAGGAGGCTCAGTGGAGGGTGCATGAGGAGCTAACTAGAGGTCCATCGGAGTTATACAATCAATTGAGAGTCAGTCTAGCCTTAAATCAAGGAAAGAACTGAAGATAACTGAATGGTAGGTAAGGAAGGGCTCCTTTCTCATGCAGTAGGTGAAAGGAGGGTGCACTAAGCACTAGGAGGGCTGAAACTAAGTGGAAAGAAGCTCCGGGGGCTAGCTAATTGAGGGTTAGGTGCTGGGATTCATGATTGGGATGCATGCAAACCCTAAAAATGCATGCATGACCTAAAATGCAAATAATGGAAATGCTGATAGGTCTAGGATGGAGTATAGGAATATCCTAACACCCCCCCTTAATCCATCTTGGGCCCTGGTAACTGAGACCAAAGGTCACCCAATACAATTAATAATAATAACAGTCAATAAACCGAGGAAATGGGGAAAACCTCATGGGAAAAATACCCCCCCTCAAAATAGACTGTAAGGCACACACAAAAATAAATGCTCCAAACTCAAGCAAGTGTGATGCTTGGTCATATGTCTGGAGGTATCTTCTTCTTGGGAAGAAGTGGATCATGCTCAGAAATCATGTGCTTGTACTTGCTCTTAAGATCGAATGTTATGAGAACAAATCCAAAAGTATGAGGATGATCCTTGAACCTATGATTCGAATTAGCTGAGGAAGGATCAAATCTATGAATGTGCATATAGTCTTTTGTCTTCTCCTTCGAACCATCATGGGTGAGATTATGCCAAAAAGAACCATCAAATAATAATGATTGCTTGGCATCCAAATCAGCTCCAAGAATTGATAAATGGTTTCTTGAGATCTCCTTTGAACTAGCAGGGGTGAGATCAAAACCATCATATGCATGAGAAATTATCCCAAGTAGTTATTGCTTAGAATCCAAATTAGATCCAAGACTTGAATCATGGTTTCTTGAGATCTCCTTTGAACCATTAGAGGTGAGATCAAAACCAGTAAATGCATGAGAAATTATCCCAAGCGAATGGCAATGGTTTCTTGAGATCTCTTTTGAACCAGTAGGGGTGAGATCAAAACCATGATATGCATGAGAAATTATCCCAAGCAAATGGCAATGTCCATAGTCTTCAATAACCTTCTAAAATCATGAAATAATGATCATATAGTAGTACATAAGGCGTGAGTGAGCAAGGAGAGCGAATGCATTACCTCCAATGGATGATATTACCTCCGAAACATTTATGTGATCATGATGCAAACCAATAGACTCTGGTGCAAGAGAGGATTTAGGACCTTCTACAATTTGTAGAGTGTGAGCTGGCACAGAATTCGAAATAGAAGAAATTTGGAGCATGGGTGTAGAATCTGCAAGTTCTTCTTCTTTTTGGACAACTTCAATATGAGATATGTTTGATACTGATTCATGATCAATGAGATCATCAAGGAGGCGAATGCATCACTTTGATTTCTCTCGAAGTGGTTTGGACCAATCCCTTCATTCTATCTGCCAAATCTTTCATCCAGGTGGGCCTATAGCTCTTTTGGAGTTTCAACATCATCAAGGTATTGGTATATCATGTATTCAGGCAAAGCAAACATCATTGTTGCATAGACTCTGTCACCTTTATTTAACCAGTCAATCTCTTCTTCAGAGGATTCGAACTCTCTTTCAAAATAATGATCAAAGAGATCATTTTTTTTCAAATATGCTATCATTTTCGGTTTCCATTCATCATAGTTGAATGGAGAAAGAAGATCATAGTTGAAAGGAGAAAGAGGAGGGATTTATTCTGAATACATGAAAGTTGTAGAAGACCTGCAAAAAATAATAGAAATATCTGCAACTGCTATTGCTGCAAAAATGCAGAAAGTGTTGCAACTGTTGTACTCGAAATCTTGATAATAACCTGCAAAAAACTCTTAGGAATGGAGATAAATAATACTCTCAACATGCTCTGATACCATGTGAAAATCCTCACAACAGAACTAAGAGATGATGTATACCTCACAAGAAAGAATTTAGGCATAAGATTAAGAGTGGTCAATGCAGTAAGTTGAGCATCAAAATAATAATACAGTAGAACTCGGATCGAAGCAAAAATACTTCACACACACTAATTAATTAATCACAATATGGACAAATAAGTAGTACAATGCATGAGGATTCGAATGCCAAGGTGGCAATTCGAATTATCCTTCATGGAGTGATCAAAAGATCACTAGAGTGTCATCGGAGCACAACTAGAAGTCATCATCATCATCAGTGGAGTCATCAATGCACAAGTAACTGTCAACCATTAGTGAAACTGAGTCTAGCTAAGTGTGGTAGGTGTAACTGAGTGTAACTAGCACTAACTGAATGAAGGAGGCTCAGTGGAGGGTGCATGAGGAGCTAACTGGAGGTCTATCGGAGTGATACAGTTAGTTGAGAGTCAGTCTAGCCTTAAATCAAGGAAAGAACTGAAGATAACTGAAGATAACTGAATGGTAGGTAAGGAAGGGCGCCTTTCTCATGCAGTAGGTGAAAGAAGGGTGCACTAAGCACTAGGAGGGATGAAACTGAGTGGAAAGAAGCTCCAGGGGCTAGCTAACTGAGGGTTAGGTGCTGGGACTGATGACTGGGATGCATGCAAACCCTAAATAATCAATGCAAACCCTAAAAATGCATGCATGACCTAAAATGCAAATAATGGAAATGCTAATAGGTCTAGGATGGAGTATAGGAATATCCTAACACCCCCCCTTAATCCATCCTTGGCCTTGGTAACTAAGACCAAAGGTCACCCAATACAATGAATAATAATAACAGTTAATAAACCAAGGAAATGGGGAAAACCTCATGGAAAAAATACCCCCCCTCAAAATAGACTGTAAGGCACACACAAAAATAAATGCTCCAAACTCAAGTAGGTGTGATGCTTGGTCATATGTCTGGAGGTATCTTCTTCTTGGGAAGAAGTGGATCATGCTCAGAAAGCATGTGCTTGTACTTTCTCTTCAAATTGAATGTGATGAGAACAAATCCAAAAGTATGAGGATGATCCTTGAACCTATGATTCGAATCAGCTGAGGTAGGATCAAATCTATGAATGTGCAGATAGTCTTTTGTCTTCTCCTTCGAACCATCATGGGTGAGATTATGCCAAAAAGAACCCTCAAATAATAATGATTGCTTGGAATCGAAATCAGCTCCAAGACTTGATAAATGGTTTCTTGAGATCTCCTTTGAACCAACAGGGGTGAGATCAAAACCATAATATGCATGAGAAATTATCCCAAGTAGTGATTGCTTAGAATCCAAATTAGATCCAAGACTTGAATCATGGTTTCTTGAAATCTCCTTTGAACCATTAGAGGTGAGATCAAAACCAGTAAATGCATGACAAATTATCCCAAGCGAATGGCAAAGGTTTCTTGAGATATCCTTTGAACCAGCAGGGGTGAGATCAAAACCATGATATGCATGAGAAATTATCCCAAGCAAATGGCAATGGCCATAGTCTTCAATAACCTTCTGAAAGCATGAAATAATGATCATATAGTAGTACATAATGGGTGAGTGATCAAGGAGAGTGAATGCATTACCTCCAATGGATGATTTTACCTCTGAAACATTTACGTGATCATGATGCAAACCAAAAGACTCTGGTGCAAGAGAGGATTTAGGACCTTCTACAATTTGTAGAGTGTGAGCTGGCACAGAATTCGAAATAGAAGAAATTTGGAGCATGGGTGTAGAATCTGCAAGTTCTTCTTCTTTGTGGACAACTTCAATATAAGATATGTTTGATACTGATTCATGATCAATGAGATCATCAAGGAGGTGAATGCATCACTTTGCGTGCTCTCGAAGTGGTTTGGACCAATCCCTCCATATTGTCTCCCAAATTTTTCATCCAGGTGGGCCCATATCTCTTTTGGAGTTTCAACATCATCAAGGTATTGGTATATCATGTATTCAGGAAAAGAAAACATCATTGTTGCATAGACTCTGTCACCTTTATTTAACCAATCAATCTCTTCTTCAGAGGATTCGAACTCTCTTTCAAAACAATGATCAAAGAGATCATTTTTCTTCAAATATGCTATCATTTTCGGTTTCCATTCATCATAGTTGAATGGAGAAAGAAGATCATATTTGAAAGGAGAAAGTGGAGGGATTTATTCTGAATACATGGAAGCTGTAGATGACCTGCAAAAAATAATAGAAATATTTGCAACTGCTACTGATGCAAAAATGCAAAAACTTTTGCAACTGCTGTACTCGAAATCTTGATAATAACCTACAAAAAACTCTCAGGAATGGAGATAAACAATACTCTCAACATGCTCTGATACCATGTGAAAATCCTAACAGCAGATCTAAGAGATGATGTATACCTCACAAGAAATAATTTAGGAATAAGATTAAGAGTGGTCAATGCAGTAAGATGAGCAACAGAATAATAATACAGTAGAACTCGGATAGAAGCAAAAATACTTCACACACACTAATTAATTAATCACAATATGGACAAATAAGTATTACAATGCATGAGGATTCGAATGCCAAGGTGGAAATTTGAATTAGCCTTCATGGAGTGATCAAAAGATCACTGGAGTGTCATCGAAGCACAACTAGAAGTCATCATCATCATCAGTGGAGTCATCAATGCACAAGTAACTGTCAACCATCAGTGAAACTGAGTCTAACTGAGTGTGGTAGGTGTAACTGAGTGTAACTGGCAATAACTGAATGAAGGAGGCTTAGTGGAGGGCGCATGAGGAGCTAACTAGAGTCAGAATGGGTAATCAAGTCTCGGTGGAGGTCCATCGGAGTGATACAGTCAGTTGAGAGTCAGTCTAGCCTTAAATCAAGAAAAGAACTTAAGATCACTGAAGATAACTGAATGGTAGGTAAGGAATGGCGCCTTTCTCATGCAGTAGGTGAAGGGAGGGCGCACTAAGCACTATGAGGGTTGAAACTGAGTGGAAAGAAGCTCCGGGGGCTAGCTAACTGAGGGATAGGTGCTGGGACCGATGACTGGGATGCATGCAAATGCATGAAAACCCTAAATAATGCATGCAAACCCTGAATATGCATGCATGACCTAAAATGCAAATAATGGAAATGTTGATAGGTCTATGATGTAACAAATATTAAATAGAATATCAATTAGGTTAGCTAACTATTAGGGAAAGGTTGTAACCTTTCAGTTTAAATGGCTCAAGCCTCTAAAGGCGAGCCTCCATTGTAATATTTACAATCATCTAATATATTACTCCTATTTATTACTCAACATGAGAGTCGGATTCGACTATTAACGAGCCAACCGAATACGGTTGTTGCATTTGTTATCAGAGCTAGTCGCTCCTCGACACCTTCTACAGTCCTCATCACCGCTCCATCCACTTCATTGTTTCCCATCCTCTTCACCTGTCATCCCAGCTTCTTCTCCCCCTTCCCACGTCCACACATTTCCTTCACCAACCGCAATCGCGCTTGCTCCAGCCTGCTGCCTGCTCGGTCTCACCTTCCTTCTACGTCCTTCACCCCTTCGCCCATCTCTGCATCATCTCTCTCCTCTATCCTGCACGCCGTCCACCACCTGCACGCCCTCTTCACTCCTGCGCCCCCATCTCCCATCTTCCATCCTATACGATTTCCAGTTCCCACACCCAGGGGCCTGTCCCTCCACTCCACACATCCTCTTCTGCACTCTCACTGCACCTGACCCTCCTCTTCGCTGCACTCAACGCCCACGTGCTCCCTTACTTATGTTGCCTCTGCACACCGCACCCTCTATCCACAGTTGCACCTACTCCACGGGCCTCCACCCACACACACTCCTGCGCATTCCTCTTCCATCCATCTCCACGCCTCTCCTACGGACTACCTCCACCATCCAGCCACGCTCATCCATGTCCAAAATTTTAATAAAATATATATTATTATAATAATTAATATTATTATATAGTATTGGTTTTATTAAAAAAAAACAAAAAAAAAATTCCAAACTTTATAATAAAATTAAAATATATATAATAATATTATTAAAATAATTATTATAATTATATATTTTATTATTACCACTTGATTTTAATAATAATTATTATTTAATCAAGTCCCACTAGTATCTTTCACATCCACATAAACCAAAAATTGATCCCCCATATTCACCCCTCCACACTAGATCGAGAACCATGACAAAAATGAAGGACCGACTGGAGAAATTAGAAAAAGACCAAATTAGAGATTTGAAAATCCTAGAAGGTCTAAACTCCAGAATTGACAAACTTGACACGGAGTTTCAAGAAGAAAAAGAAGAGTTTTCGTGCAAGTTGCAATACGAAGTTGTCGGAGCAGTCTCATGGGAAATGAGGAAGGTACGAGAGTAAATCAAAGCATACTTCGATGCAGGACTAGAAAATATCAAGCAGTTTTTCAAGGATAGGGATGACGCTAAAAATGGTGAGTCGTCGAAGGGAGACCGTTCATGTCGCAATACAACCGACACTAATGATCATCAATCAAATTCCCCCAAAGAGGAGATCCCAGAAGACCATAGAGACTACAATCATCATAAACCATATTGGGCCACAATGCAATCGATGGGAGGATACTCAATGAAACCTAAATTGGAGTTACCCAAGTTCGATGGAGAATCAAAACAGAGCGTGGTGTGGATCAATAAGGCGGAAGAATTCTTCTACATTCACAAAATCTTATCAGATGAGGAGAAAATTAAATACACCTCCATGCAGCTCGAAGGACGGGCATACAATTGGTACATGTGGTGGAAGAAAACGACAACAATATGTGCCAACAATTGGGACAAATTCAAAAATGATTTATTTAAAAGATTCGAAGATGTGACAGAGAAAGAGTTTTTCTCCAAACTAACTAGGGTACAGCAAGAAGGCAACGTGGAATAATACACCTATGCATGGGAAGCACTAGCAATGCGCGTACCAGAATTAACAGAGGGTCAGCAACTCCAAACATATATCTCTGGTCTTAAACAATACATAAGAGACGAATTAGAATTGCATAACGTGTCCAATTTGGATAAGGCTAGGCGCAAAGCAAAACTTGTTGAAGAAAAATTCAAACAATCAAGACAAGGGAACCCTAACAAGGGATATTTGTGATAGCAAGAGACCCAATGCAGATATTGCGAAGATACATGGTGACCTGGTCATCAATGTAACAAATATCAATCATATGGCTATGAAGTTGGAAAAAGCTAAAAAACATCGAGCATTCGCACTGACAGTGACAGGAAAAACAAGAAGAATACTTGTTGTCGTTGTGGAGAAGATTGGTTCCCATGACATAAATGCAAGACCAATCACACAGTACATTGCAAAATCATTAATGGGAAGAAAGTACAGGTATCAAGAGAGGTAGATATAGTTGATTCGGATACAGACACAAGCTCATCTGAAACATCAGTTGCGACGGTTACGTGTACTCAACAAGTCGGTACGAAAGAAAAGGTAGAGACACCAGAGAAAGATTACACCCAACAGAAGGAAAGCCAAGCACTCATAGGAAAATATATGCCACCTCAGTTGAGAAACCATGACATCCTTAAAATGGAACAATTCATATTCCAAGTAACAGAATCTAGGAATTCAGGACCAAAAAGAATACAACTTAATGGGAAAATTAAAGATAGGGATGTCACAATTTTGGTCGATTCTGGAAGTACCCATAATTTGATCAACATCAATAAGGCAAAGGAACTAAATATTTTTGTGTTCCCCGCAAAAGGGCTTAAAGCCTCAACCATCGCTAATCAAGACATAGAAGATGTAGGAAAATGTCATAAGCTGCCGTTATACATACAAACCTTACACCTACACCTCAATTGTGTTGCCTTACCTCTCAAAGAAGTAGACATGGTATTAGGCGCCGACTGGTTAGCATCGTTGGGGACTTACTCTACCAACCTGCAAGAACAATACATGGAATTTGAATGGAAAGGAAATAAGTACCGACTGAATGGACCGAGACTGAGAGTTTCTCCACCTAAGAAGAAAGAATTACGACACAACAAAATCCAGACCATGTCAAGATAAAAGACAATGACTGCAAATACAGCTTTGAGTACAAAGCTCCCTTTAAAGGGGGTGGCAATGTAACGAATATTAAATAGAATATTAATTAGTTTAGCTAACTATTAGGGAAAGGGTGTAACCTTTCAGTTTAAATGGCTCAAGCCTATAAAGGTGAGCCTCCATTGTAATATTTACAAACATCTAATATATTACTCCTATTTATTACTCAACATGAGAGTCGGATTCGACTATTAACGAGCCAACCGGATACGATTGCTGCATACGATGGAGTATAGGAATATCCTAACAAGGACTACCTTCCTCTTTCATATTTAGTCACATGTTACCAACTTTATATAGGTGCATAAGAACTTGTTTCCCAAATTTACAATACTTCATCCTTTAGCACAATATACGATTCCTCATGTTCAAGGTTTTATTTTGACCATGTTAACTCGTATAAATCCAATTTATGCAGACCACACTCCACTATTTTAACACAACAATGCTCAACATAAATCAAACTACTCATTCCTCTCACCAAAACCCTTAAGAAGAGAGCTTACCATGCTCTTTTATAAATAAATATTTGGCCACATCATAACCAAGAGGAAACTCCTGAAAGTCAATATAAAAAAGCATGAACATTGATAACTACACTGATAATATTGAACAAACTAACATGGTCTATGAATCATCATCAAACTTAAAAGGACAAAAACAAATTAAACCATATTGTTACATTCAGCATACAATTATAGATTTAAACCATATTATCAACATGCATTTCTAGATTTGTTATTTAAAAGGCAAGAGTGAGATCCATTAGAGCATCTAACTCTTTGTTAGGGTTCATACATTTGAGTTACCATTCAATTTCACTTTCAAGTGAAGAAAATTACGTCAATGAGATTCATTTATTTATATCCATAACATTTTATGGAGTGCTTTCTTCAACTACACTTGGAAGATTATTTTAATAAAAAATTGAGAATTATTTTTTAAAGAAAAGTAAATAAAGGAAGATATTATGAAAATGCCACATGGGGTAGGTGAATGCTAACTTAATTATGGAATTTTTAAAAACTAGAAAAAGGTGGAGATGCGACCTAGGGGTAAAATTGGTTAGTAAAATAATTTTGAAATTTTGCATGGGATAAGGTTGTGGATTTAGTAAAGCCTATAAATACAAGAGGCCTCCACGGGATTTGAAGGGTGAACTTTAACCATAAAGAAATGTTGCTAAAATTCCCTGGGAAGAATGTAAGAACTAAACCTACATAGTACACTACTACATAAGGAAGCTGGGTGTAATTGCCGCATTAATCCCCTTGTCAAGAGCTTGATAAGGCGAGGAAAATCAATAAAGGTGAGCTTGACATGTCCAATAAGGAAAATCAATCATCAGATGGAAACCCCTAATCGGTGCATATTCAATTGGTATATTTTCATATTTCAACCCCCGGTTATGATTCGACGTAGCTTGAGGGTGCTAGGCTAATAAGTTTTCCCTAAGTATGGCTGGTAGAAATTGGGGGGCAAAGGCAAGACACTAATGGCATGGATATTCTTTTAAAAATGAAAGTGGCTCCCTAGTCATTTATATTTGTAATTTTTTAGGAATACCTATGTTGTGTAATTGGTTATTATCTTGTTATGTATACGATTGAAAGACTATACTTACCTAGATTTTACATGTGAGGAATTGATGATTGTCGTTAACAACAATATTATAGTATATAGTTGGTTGGCTAGAAAAAATATGCAATATACAAAATGTTGCTAGCAAGAGGAAAAGCAAGGAACTTTTAATGTTGTTTGAGAATTTGTTGTAAGATTACACAAGAATGCAAAAATATGGCTACTATAATATGTACAAGTGAATGAATGAAATCCACAAACTAGCAATCCATGATGATGGACAAGCTAACCGTTTGTTAATCCGACACAACTATGGACCCCAAACCAAGGTGTCACTAACGAAAGGAGATTCGTCACTTTAGGCTTCCTAAGTCCAATAGTGAATGAACCTAGGCTATCTAATGTGGAGACCGTGTCCAAGCTTTTGCTTAATATTATCTAAGGACAATCCTAAGTATACACCTAGCACTAACTTTTTTTATGGATAAGGAAGTATGTTGACTGGACACTTTTAAGTTAAGGTGATTGTTAATATTCAATTACAAGTATATGCACCATTAACCATAACACCCAAGATGACACTATTTGCAATAAGAAATAACGTACATTCATCAACAAATATTCAACCATGAACATGATATCCAAGCATTTCAACACTCATACATCCAAGAAAAGAAATGATATAGCAATATAAACTCAATATTTCGTATCACCCAAACCAAGGCTTGAATATGGATAGGTTTTAGGAATCCTAAGGGGATCCCTGATATACTCGATGGTATGTGGGGCCTGATTCCATGCTCAAAGTCTACCATTTGCATTTAAACCTGCGGCTGGGGAGCATACCCGTTTGAAAACAGTTGGTTTGATAGCTTTTGTACTGAAAGTGCAAGTAAGATTTGTTATGGAGCAAAAGATGATCTAGTGGTCGTTGTTCTAAAAATGACACATACATTACTCGGTTCTATTGGAATGAAGCTAGTATTCACTCTTAAAGAGTGATTTGGGAAACGGTTTCCAAGTGTTTGGAAAAAATATGAATGAAATTATAGCGCTTGGTGTTGCTTTGTCTAAGTAAAATATTTGAATGTAACTTTTAACATCTTATTATTCTATCTTGCTAAAGAGAGTCAACTTATCTACAATCTGATCAATTATCCTTGGAAACACTGGCCTTATTTTTATAATCTTGTGGGCACAGCTATGATCGTGCTTTGTAGTGGACATAGGCGCAAGCCCCCACGAGTAAAGCTAAAAACGTCATGAACACCTGCATGTATGGTTAAAGGAGGTCGTAGATGGCCTCACTGTCAAGTCAACATGTTGCAAGCAACTCTTCTAAATGTTTTGATAATTCAAGCATATGAAACCTAAAAGTTGTGTTTCTAGAATTTTCCCTAAAGAGATCGTTGTATGTTAAGGATATACTTTATCATATGCTTTTACTTGATGTGTGAGTCCTTTGAAAGAAGAGTTGAAGTGATCCGAATTTATGTGAGAACGAAATGAAAGAACATATATAGAACCACATACACATATATATTGCAAGGAACACATTGTTACAGTAAACACAAATTCTATTAAATGGCGGAAATAAAACAGATTGTAAAATAAAGCAGCTAGAATGGTGGTAGCGTATCTCTCAGAAGAGATGTGATGACTACACTCATTCATGACAAGTTGAATACAAAGAGGCCGAAAGGGCCTATTTATCATAAGCACGAGGGAAAGAAATCTAAACATCAAAAAACCTAACCCTAGGAGATGAATCGTCACAAAGTTTGTGGGCCCCAAGGTGGTTAGTTGAGCAATCAACTTCTCGGGGTCATAAATTTTGCATATGATCTCTGTTTGGGGCGCTTAGTAGACTGTTTGAAAGATCTAGCTGAGGAGTACAATAGTGGATTGGGCCCAAACGAGAGCCTCAATGGCTATCATCTAGTCCGCTACGAACCTAGATGAGAGCCTTTACGACTATCGTTAAGTATGTTGAGGGCCCAAAAAACATCGTTTAGGGCCTCAAAATGGCCCTAGAAGTTCAGGACCTAAAAAACCATAGAAAAACTACTAGAAAATTGCCAAAATGGAAAATTGTTTTGAGTCAGTGAATAGGTGGGTGGCCAGCGATATCCATGTTAGAATATTAATCCACCACTTAGTACCTTAGTCTAAGTCCCTAGTCAATTTTATTGCCATCCATGCATTAATACACTATGGTTTGGACCTAGGTAGCTTAATTGGGCAGATATCCACTTAAACAGGAGTGTTCACACCTACTTGAGCGCTCCAACTCAGTCAAACTCCACATGTGCGCCATCATTAATTGCTAGAGTGCTCCCCTTCCTTGAAATGGTGAATTTTGGTTGACTAGGAGTGTTAGGGGTGAATTGAGCCCATTTTTGGACTGTTTTGGGCATTTAATGCCACCTAGAGCCTCCCACTCACCTTATTTTGCACACCCATGCATGCCTTTGAGTCATTATTGTTCCATCTTGTCTCATCCACATCCACACCTCCATTCGTGACCATTTGGGCTGAGTTGGAGCAAGTTGGACCCACCTAGGGGGGATTGAGGCCAATTTGTTCAATTACTCATGTACACTCATTTTGGGCTTCCTAATCCTCACGAATTTTTCCAAATGTAATATAAACCTGTTCTAAACATATTTACATGTTAGACAGTCAGATAATATCAAGTTTTTGTTCACACCATATGTGTAAAATTGCTCTTCTTTCATGCTTTTTGCTAGTTTTTGCAAGTAAATTCGATTTGTGAGATTCTCTAAGGCTCCTAGATCTTGTTGTAGATCAAAATTCTCACATGGTATAAGAGCCGAGTGGAGTTTAGTGAGTTGCAGATCAATCTTGAATGTTTGAGCTACATTTTTGAGAGAATTTCTAGATAAAATTGAGTGTTTTTTGCAAGACTTTCAACAATTTTCTCACCATTAACGCAAGCAGAAATGGAAGCAAACCACACCTTACTTACTCCTTTCAATTTCTTCGATTGGAAGGCAGAAATGGTCATTCAATTGAGATCTAAGGGTCTCTACAGAGTTACCATGGGCACAGAAGTGGAGCCAAACTCTGATGTGGAGAAAGCTAAGTACTTCAATAGACTTGATGAAGCCTATGGATTGTTATGCTTGAGTACTTCGAGAGTGATCCTATTTCATACAGATAGTTTGACAACCCCAAATGAAGTCTAAGTTAAACTAGAATCACTCTTTGGGAAAACTGATGAATTGAGGGGACATCAACTTGAAAACGATCTCATCAGCTTGGGCCCAACGCATTTTGAAACCATCCAGGAGTTCTTCATGAAGTTCAAGTCCCTAGTACTTCAATTGCAACAATGTGGAATTGTGAAGAAAGAGGAACAATTGATACTGTCCATCCTTTCGAAGCTAGGACCAGAATTCCCAGTGTTTGTAAGCACCTTCCATTCTGCAAAAATGACACTTCGAAATTGGCAAATGCCATCACTAGAAACCTTCATGGAGTGCCTCACTCAGGAGCAAGATAAGCTAGTTCAAATGGGCACCATCAAATCGAAAGATCAAGCTTTGGCCATGGGTGTTTCGAATGCCTCCAAGGGAAAACAGAAGGCAAAGAATTCGAAGCAGCCAGAGAAGAGGAAGTTTGATAAACCCAAATCCACTGATGGGGGTTTGAATCCTTCCAAGGAGAAGGACAAGAAAGGGAAAGAGAAGACTAAATTCACCTATTACCATTAGGGATGGCATCCAGAGAGCTCCTGCATGAAGAAAACCATTCATACCATGGCGCAGCTGATGGAGAAAAACAACATCCCTGTCCCTAATGGCGCAAGGAAGAAAGATGGCACCTCCAATTCTGACAACAAGGAGAAATGTCATGCCTTGGTAGCAGGTATTTCTAATTCCTCATCCTTCATTATTGATTCAGGGGCATCTAGGCACATGCTTTCATCTAGAGAGATCTTCTCCTCTATGCATTCGAATAGTGGCCTAGCAATTCGAATGGGAGATGACTCTGAAATCATACCAAAGGGATTGGTAGGATTGATTTGGAGTATGGTTATTTCAGTGATGTGCTCTATGTACCATCATTGGCTACAAATTTGTTGTCAGTGTATCAAATGACCCATACAGGAGAAGCCAAGAGAGTAACATTTACTCCTGACTTGGTAGAGATTTCAGAAATTTCATCAAACCAAGTTGTGGCAGTTGGGTAGGCAGACCACCAAGAGAGGATGTACAAGTTCTCGAATTTCCTCCCTAGTTCTAATGACCAAGCTCTCTTCTCTCATGCCAACGATACCTCCAAGCTATGGCATGAAATATTCAGTCACATTATTAACAAGTATCTCCAAGCACTGCACAAAGATGAGATGGTGGAAGGGATTCCTTCAATCAAATCTTTGAATGGAGCTTGCATTGGTTGTGTAGTTGGGAAGCATCCAGAACGCAGCTATGAGAAGGGAATGGCAAGGAAAGCCACACAACCACTTGGATTGGTACATTCAGACCTCATTGGTCCTCTACCCACTCCATCCTATGGTGGATCAAGGTATGTACTCACCTTCATTGATGACTACTCTAGATTCTGCTGGGTATACTTCCTTAAATTAAAATCTGAAGTGTTTGAGCAATTGAAGATTTGGAAGGCCTTAGTGGAAAATCAAAGTGGGAATAAGATAAAAATCCTTAGTACCGATAATGGGAAGGAGTGTGTAAACAAAAATATGCAACATATTTGTGAGGAATGTGGCATTCAAATGCAACATTCAATCCCCTACACACCACAGCAAAATGGTGTGGCAGAGAGGAAAAATAGATCTCTCAAAGAGATGGTCACATGCATGATTGAAGCAAGGGATCTAAGCCCTAAACTATGGGTTGAAGCTATCAATTGTGCTGCACATATTCAGAACAGGGCATTCCACAAATCCGTCAAAGAAAAAACTCCCTACGAGGCATGGTTTGGCCAAAAACCAAATGTCTCAAATTTCAGGATCTTTGGATCAAGAGCATGGGCTCGAATTCCTTCAAAAAAGAGGAAGGCTTTGCAGCCACAGAGCAAGAAATGTATCATGGTTGGTTATGGTGAGGACACAAAGGGTTATAAGCTCTTTGACACATCCACACTCAAAAATTTCATTGAGAGAAGTGTGCAATTCGAAGAGGAACCAATACCAAATTTTGAGCTTGCACCGGAGGAATGCTCTTCTCCCCAACACCTTGATGAAGTAAGTAATGATTCAAGCTCTGTATTTTCTGATAATTATGATAATGGCATGGCTGAAGATGGCATTGATGTAGATGAGTCACCATCACGGCCCAAGTGGGATGAAAAAATCATACAAGTTGTAGGTGAATTGGCAAACAATCCCCAAGAGCCTAGGAAGACTAGATCTCAAACAAAGAATGCTTCCTTTGCAAGTGAAAGTGCTCTTGTTGATCATTGTTATATGATGATTGGATCTTATCCACAGTCATATCAGGAACCTTATCATGATCCAAGGTGGAAATCAGCAATGGAAGAAGAATTCCATTCTCTCCAGGAGAATGAAACATGGGATTTGGTTCCCCTTCCTCCCAAGAGGAAGCTTGTGCAATGTAAGTGGATTTTTCGAACCAAACTTGTTGTTGATGGTTCTGATATAAAGTACAAGGCCAGATTAGTTGTTAAGGGCTACTCTCAAATCCAAGGTGTGGATTATACCGAGACCTTTGCACTGGTTGCAAAGATGGATTCAATAAGACTAGCTCTAGCAATTGCAGCTAGTAAAGGTTGGCAAGTGCATCATATGGATGTTAAAAGTGCATTCCTACATGGTGAGCTACAGGAAGAGATCTATATGCACCGACCTGAAGATTTCCAAGAGGATCCTTCACTTGTTTGTAGGTTGAAGAAATCACTATATGAACTCAAGCAAGCTCCCAGGGCTTGGTATGCAAAAATGGATGCTTTTTTGCTCTCAATTTGATTCGTTCGATGCAAGTCTGATCCAAATGTATATTTGCAGCAATGTGATGGTATTTTGCAGGTTATTGTATTGTATGTTGATGATCTTTTAATTGCAGGGAGCTACAACAAACAAATTGGTTCAATTAAGGCATCTCTACACAGTGAATTTGCCATGACCGATCTAGGATTGCTAAGGCAATTTTTGGGTTTGGAGATTGAGCAATCTGAAAGAGGCATCATGCTGAGTCAACCAAAGTATGTTTTAGACCTGCTAATTTAAGTTTAAAATGGCTGATTGTAAGGCAGCCAAGTGCCCATTCCTTTCTGGCATCAAACTAGGTGAATTTGGTGATTCTCCTTTGGTAGATTGCACACTCTACAGGCATCTAGTTGGCAGTTTGTTGTACCTTACACATACAAGACCTTATTTGTCTTATGTTGTAAGTGTTGTAGCAAGGTATATGCACCAGCCACATGAGCTCCATTGGAAAGCAGCCAAAAAGATCCTCCAGTATGTCCAAGGAACAAATAATTTTGGGGTACACTATGCAGCTAGTTCTTCACTTCAACTAGTTGGATTTTCTGATTCGGATTGGGTTGGAGATCCCATTAACAGAAAGTCCACTTCAGGTTTTGTTTTCATGTTTGTTGAAGGTCCTATTTGCTGGTCGAGTAAGAAACAACATACAATTTCCCTTTCATCAGCAGAGGCCGAGTACAAGGCAGCAGTGAATGCAGCCACACAATGTGTTTGGTTGCAAGGAATTCTTCGGGAATTTGATGTTGCCATTGATTCTCCAACCAACATTTGGGTGGACAATCAAAGTGCCATCAAGATATCTACTGATCCAATTCAGAGGCAGAGAAAAAAGTACATAGAGATCCATATGCACTACATCCGAGGCTTAGTGCACGACAGAGTGATTTCCTTGTAGTATTGCCCATCCACCGAGCAAACTGCTGATATTTTCACCAAGAGTTTCACTAAAAAGACCTTCACTCACTTGAGAGATTTGCTTGGAGTGAGTGATGGATGGTGATTGCTACTATTTTGTTGCAGGTTTCAGCCCCATGTCCATTTTAGAGGGAAGGTTTTATCCCATCAGGTTGTCTTTCTTTTCCTCAATTTGCATGGACAAATAATATTTATGTTGTATTGAGGTGACTTGAGCCTTTGTTGCCAAGGCCTCCCACTTTATTTTCATGAGTTGTACTAAGTTTTGGTTAAGGGGGGGTGTTAGAATATTAATCCACCACTTAGTACCTTAGTCTAAGTCCCTAGTCAATTTTATTTCCATCCATGCATTAATACACTATGGTTTGGACCTAGGTAGCTTAATTGGGCAAATATCCACTTAGACAAGAGTGTTCACACCTACTTGAGCGCTCCAGCTCAGTCAAACTCCACATGTGCGCCCTCATTAATTGCTAGAGCGCTCCCCTTCCTTGAAATGGGGAATTGTGGTTGACTAGGAGCGCTAGGGGTGAATTGAGCCCCTTTTTGGACTGTTTTGGGCATTTAATGCCACCTAGAGCCTCCCACTCACCTTATTTTGCACAACCACACATGTCTTTGAGTCATTAGTGTTCCAGCATGCCTCAGCCACGTCCACACCTCCATTCGTGACCATTTGGGCTGAGTTGGAGCAAGTTGGACCCACCTAGGGGGGATTGAGGCCAATTTGGCCAATTACTCATGTACACTCATTTTGGGCTTCCTAAGCCTCACGAATTTTTCCAAATGTAATATAAACCTGTTCTAAACATATTTACATGTTAGACAGTCAGATAATATCAAGTTTTTGTTCACACCATATGTGTAAAATTGCTCTTCTTTCATGCTTTTTACTGGTTTTTGCAAGTAAATTCGATTTGTGAGATTCTCTAAGGCTCCTAGATCTTGCTGTAGATCAAAATTCTCACAATCCACCTGGATCATGAAGTTTTCATAGAGGACATCATGTTGGTTATAATTTGGGGAATGATGTTGATAACAAGAAGTACCAATCCTTTGTTTGGGTTGTCATTTTATTGCGTGTATTCCTTTGAGTATATGCATATTGAAAGGCATCACTTAATACAAGTGTTGTTTATGGTTGCATGTCTTATCGTTGACAAAAAAATATTTACCAAACACATTGTTAAAAAGCTTGTATGCCAAAAGTTTTTTTTATATGTAACCACTTCGTAGGTTCAGGGAAGAGAGTCTCTATAGATAGTTTATACAATTGTATATGGATAATTATTAATACTAAATTATATGATAGTGTTAATTATGGTTATTAACCTAATGTAAAGTCATTGTTGAGCTCTCTTCAAACCTAGCTCTAGCTTTATGAAGACTTTCTTTGTTCATAATGTTGAACCATCTATATTCATGACTCATTATTCAATGGATTTAATAGTCCTTACTAAAACAAAACTCTAAAAAAGAAGTGATACATTATCAAAATCTAGAAAATGATATTGCCACAATGCTTGTGGAATCAAGTGTGTTGCCTTATCACTAGTCTCCTGCATTATATCTAGGTTTAACTCTAAAGAACTTAATGAATCTTGGTTAAGCAAGATGCACTTTGGTATAATAGATGAGTGTATAAAGTTTGTTAAAGATACTTGTGTATATAGTTTTTAGAACTAACATGTATCAAAAACAAGTGATACATTATCAAAATCTAGAAAATGATATTGCAACAATGCTTTTGTGGAATCAAGTGTGTTGCCTTATAACTAGTCTCCTCCATTATATTTGGATTTAACTCTAGAGAACTTAATGAATGTTGGTTAAGCAAGATGCACAACAATACTTTGGTAAAATAGATGAGTGTATAAAGTTTGTTAAAGATACCCGTGTATATAGTTTTTAGAATTAACATGTATACCATTAATTGAAGAGTACATATTTTGCTTACGGGTTTGATTATGGATATGTTGGGAACTTTTTTGGGGGTTTTGGGTAAAATAATAATAAAATAATTGTACTGAGATGCACTTTCGACAACCTAGTATGAGAGAAAAGTGTAATTCAATGTTCAACGAGGAGTTGACATATGGGACTTCAAAAAAATAATAAATTTTAAGTAAAAAATAATAATATCAACCCTAACCTAAAGTTCAAAACAAAGATATACATATTCCAATTAATTAAAACTAAAAACATGAATGAAACTTGGATACTTCTTGTTCTCCCTTTGTGTAATCTATGGAAGATTCTTGCTTTCAACCAAAGATCTTATATTATCTAATTTGCTAATTGATATCACTTAGTGCAAGTATGGCTATTTACAATTAATTACTTGATATGGATATTATGAAATTTGTTTATCCTTACCTCTATGCAATTTATATTTATTTTAATCATCGTGGTGGCATTAATCTTTTATGATTTCATCTAATATAGTTTTATCACCAATGTACATTGTCAATCCATCTTAACTCATGTGCTGATAGGGATCAAATCTCTAGAGGTGCAAACTTTGTTCAAGTTTTTGCACTCTAAAAAAGGTTTGCACCTTGAGAGATTTCTCAAGGGATTTGATCCCTATCAGCGTATGATAGATCTGGAGTTAAGATGGATTTGCGCTGATAATAATACATAGTCTATTGTAACGTTAAGATGGATTTGCGCTGATAATAATACATAGTCTATTGTAACGTTAAGATGATTGATAATAATACATAGTCTATTGTAACGTTAAGATGATTGACTTTTGGATTATTGACTTAATGTCCGGGGGTATTACAAAATGAACCAGAACATTCAAACAAAGAATAAGATGTTCTAAGATAATTTAATTCGCTTTGAAAGGGCACGATAAAATTCCGATCAAGTGCAGCTACTTACAAAAATGTTACCTAACATCCTTTCAGACCAGGATCGTGGATAGACTATGAATGCTTGCATAGCAGGCTTTTGTACAAACATGGCAGCAAATATTTCGTATATGCACAATGGCCTTATTTACAGAATTTTCAGAATCAGAGTACAATGGCTTCTGCTATTAAATCTTTGGCAAATATTTCATGTCCAAGATAATATCAGTTCTCCATTAGACAGCACTTTTGTTCACAATATCATATGCAAAGTAGAAGTCGGCATAGAAAACATGTATTGCCATAAAAAAATCCGGTTGCTCACATGGCAAACTTGTATCTGTTTGCGGGGCACACATTACTGCAGTTTCAAACAATAACATAACACCTTTGTCTCATAATAGCTTTCCAATATATAGGAATAGGTTTAAGCTAAAACATATAGTTGGTGATGATGAACATTTCATATGATTATAAAAATAAGGGACTTCTTGAAAGAAAATCATGTTGAAGTTTATAATAAGAAAAACATGATACCAAACTGATCATGTTTAGAAAGTTGTGCTTCCCCAATTACAAACTGTTACCTGTTGGGGCAATCTGGACAGCTTTGTAGCACTTTTTGATTCCCAAGAAATGCATACATATATACATATTAATTATTATGATTAGTCTTTCTAATATAAACTTCATTGAAACATGTCATCAGAAAAGTGCATATATTGAATCACCGATCTCTTTAACTCGAGAAACCCCTGGTAAATGCTCACAACTACAAGTTGATTCCAACAAACTCTAGCAATATTGAATATACATAGTTTGAGGGATAATATGAGCAGACACTTCAAGATTTGGCTGTAAGAATATTAGATTCTAAAAACTTGACACGAAATCACTGCCAGCTATTCTAATATTTTATTAAACCCCACATCCAATTTGGAGAATGAAGAGGAAATCGCCTAACTCAAAAGGTATAATATAATAGTGGTGAAAATCAAGGCATGGCAACCTGCATTCAAATGATCATTCTTCCTCTAGAGACTGGTGTTGAATAATATATAATTTTTAATTCCAGCCAAAGTAATGGCTGAATTTTGAATTAATAATGGCATGGTTAGATATGCTGAACATTGCAAATGCTTAAGCAAAATAACAGACACACATCCAGCAAATGTTCATATAAAGACAGACGTATCCTCCCATTTGTATTAGATAGTAAATACCGATAATAACACTGAAAAGTAATGAAACACGTTTTAACACAATATGAAGGTTAGAAGCTCTGCTTTCACAATTCTGCCATTCCTCTCTTCACAAAGTCCACTGGGATTAAACTAGTAGTAAAGAATTCATAATTCAACAGAATAACCAAAACGAGCATTTAACATTTGAAAATGCAATGCTGCATTCTTTTTACTCAAATAATGTTGAAGTGCCAGTTTTCTGTTTAAGTAGAGATGAAAATTATTCTTTACGTATAGTGATCTTAGCCTCAAAGGGTACTTGCATAATCTATACACTAAAGGTTGTTTCTTTTCCAAATCATACCTAAACGCTGGCACAACTTAAATGTTGACTTGCATCCCAAGGAAAATCTACTTCTTTGAAGCAACCTCTTTACATCTCCACATATTAGTCTATCAAAACAGTAAAAGGCATAAGGCATGCGTTGCAATTCCCCGAACCAGGTCTCACTCTTCAGCTATAATGTGAGGAATTGGACCAAATCATAATGCCAAGTTGAACACAGATCAAGATCCGCATCCTTGGAACTTGTATTGAAATTAGAGAGAGAAAATATGAATATCATGAACTACATGAAAGCTGATGATTGTGAGAAATGACTGCGATATCATTATTATATACGACATATCAATAGTCATGTTTCAAATATACAATGAATGATATCATTATTAGAAAGGACATATCAATAGCCATCTTTCAAATATACAATGCATGAACGACCAAAAATAACCATGTCGTTTATTAATGGAGGAAGATACACTTACAGTACATTTACTTCTGTCCTCTTTTGCCCATAGTTGAGCTTGAGATAAATGTTGAGATGTAATACAGTGGGGTACAAATAAAGAAACTATGTTCACTATCACCATTTCAGATGTAATGCAGAGGCTGTAAAAACTCTTGGATCACAGACAAACTTTGCATCAATATAACAATCCTTTCATGCTTGTCTGGCCTATTTAGGGAAAACGAAATACTTGAATCGCAGGTTCCTTTACGGTTCTCAGTCGAGCAGCATTTGATGTCAAAAAAGAAGTTACAATGACTATTATATTTTTATATCAAGCCCACAAAGCATGGAGATGAAGTGAAATTCTATTATGGTATCAAAATTCTGACATGAAAGTGCTCCACAAACTTTCATAAAAATATGCTCTGACCTGGTGTTCAAGGCATAGTGTTTATGATCCAGCTCTAACATAATGTGCGTTGCTTTCAGCCCACTTGCGTTTCCTCAAACATGAGCAAAACATTGACCACTTCCCCTTTGGCTTAGTCTCTTTTACTGTTGCATCCCTTTTTGCAACATAATCGATCATAAACTGCACAACAGCCTGTGAAATTAAAATGGTATCAGTATTCTGCAGTATGTGTAGATGAGGCATTTCAACAATATTTCAGCTAAACACACATTCTTGCCAGTATTATACATCACCTTAGCTCCTCTTTGAACAATATCCCTTGGTGGTATTTCCAGTGGTGTCTCTTCAGCTTTAAGAATTTGAAGGTTTGTAAGCATATAAAAAGAATCAGGAAGGACGTTTATTTGATCATTGCTGATATCTAACTCCTCAAGCATCCCAAGATTTCCAATAGATCGTGGGAGCTTCCGTAAGTCAGTGAAATTGCTGCCAACATTTAGTTTGACAAGACTGGTGGCAAGGCCCAAACTCTCTGGTATAAGTTCCAGTTCATTGAAGCTTACATCAAGTTCTTTCAAATTGGTTAAAGAACCCATAGTTGATGGAAGGCTCTTTATTCTGTTATAGTGCAATGTTAGGACTTGTAATGATTCAAGCCTGCCAACAGCTTCAGGCAGGGCTTTGAGATTATTGTAATCTGCTCGAAGCTCAGTAAGAGCAGCACACTGACCAATTGTATATGGTAGCTCTTCAATTTTATTCGTCTCAATATTCAGTCTTTTCAAATTGATAAGCTGTCCAACAGACTCGGGCAGTGATGAAAGATGATTCGAACTCAAGTCCAAGGATACAAGCCAGGAAAGCTTTCCAACTGTAGCAGGCAGGGTCTGTAAGCGATTGTCATGCAAATCTAGATCGGTTAGACTAGACAACTCGCCAATGGAATCTGGAAGATTTACCAGCTGATTTGAATGAATATCCAGTTTCTTTAACTTGGAAAACCCTTCAATTGTTCTAGGAAGGGTCACAATTCTGTTTTCAGACAAAATGATTTCGGTCAGATTATTAAGCTTTCCAATTGAGTCGGGAAGCCACTCGACCTGATCCATCAATCTTCCTTGAAGATCCAACTTCTCAGCACCTCCCTTGGCAGTTTTCTCAATAAGGCTGGCAAGCTTTATTAAACTGAGCTTCTGCCCCCCTTCAGCATCTGTATCTGCTTATACAACGAGGAAATTTTTGAATGCTTTAGAAATATTTACAGCCACTTTGAGAAAATAATATGAAGCTAAGACCAAGCAAAACAAATGTTAGGATCTGAATCCTGTCTAATCTAAAAGACTTTTGCAGACAAAATTTAGCCACTGCTCCCCACACATCACGAAAATGACAGGATAAATGGAGAGGACCATAAGTAAGACGTCTGAATAAGATTAAAGGAGTTCATGACTCCAGTCTGATCACATATGCAGAACAAACCAACTTTATCTGGAAAATAGCCATCTTAGATGTTTCAGACATGTTAGATGCAGTGGAAGAACATGAATGGTTCTTGCAAAGTAAGAGTTAAAACCCATTGTCAAAATAAAACAAACAATATTTAATGCACTAAATTGATTTTTAGTCGTCAGTCCTTACTGAGCTAAGCTAACCCTTTCCCAGAACCAATCCCAACCAGCCCTTGGATAGAAGATATTGACAGGCTTCCTCAACCCATCCACCGCTGATATTCAACAGGATTCCTCAAGACTTAGGCCACAACATAAGTAGGCCTCCTCAAGCCTCTGGCCAACATTAAGAGGCTCCCTCGAACCTTTGGCTGGTATTGACAGCTTAACATTGATAGGCTTCTGCAAGCCTTAGTTCATGTTTTTTTAAGTTTATAAATAGTTTAGAATTGGATCAATGCCGTGTGGAGCCAAAAGGTTGGTCACAGTGAACTTCAAGTTCACAGTCTTCATTTTTAGTTTTTTTCAAGACCGCAAGCTTGCAGGTATCTTTGAAGACTGCTAGTTGCAACCCAAACAGATAAAATTGCAAGCCCAATCTGCAGTATTTGGCTGAAGACCACAGGTTCCATTTGCAGTATCCATAGAAGCAGTAGCCCAACATTCTATTCCCTGACAAAGACTGCTTTCGAATTATTGCAGGTTCTATGAACATTGAAAACCATAGCCACAGCCACAGCACAAGTGAGACTGCAACTCCCCTTGTGGCTCTTGAGGAAGTTTGCAACTGCAAGTCCTAAAGGCCATGATAGCACCATAGAGTGAATCACAACACTCCATGGCAGGGTTTTGCCAAGAAGTCCAGTCATTGCACCAACAGCCAACAAAGAACACCGACATAGTAGATCACAATGATCCATTGCAACATAAAGAAAGATGAACCATTGCTCAGCCTTCATGCAACCAACATTCAAGATGAACCATTACCTCTTCCAACCTCTATGCAACTGAAGGGCCAAAAGTTCCAATAGTTGGATAGGACCTTCCTACTTATAAATTTTGTTCTTATGCATTATATCTGAAGTATTTCCACTTTTTCTCTAAGCACTCTTAGTCTTTGGTGTTCTTCCTCTTGCATGAGTCATTTTTACACAGCCTTTCTCCCTCTTGTATCTTTGAGCACTAAATGCTACAAAGCTTGCTTCATAGCCCTTAAAGGACTCGGCATAGAGCATCGAGCATCTCCACTTTACAATCTCGAAAAATTTACTTGATTTCGACTTTACATCTCTTCTTAGGTCTTGGCATACAAACCATCCCTCCTCTTGTTTTGTTGTTATACTTTTGAGCCCCACACACTTAGCGATCCTCTCTCAATCTTTGCATATGCAATTGTATACTATTCGACATTGAAATGAGGATTAAGAATCTACAAGACAACTTTGCTTACATACAAAAATTTGAATGTTTTGTCATGTTAGTGAATGCTATGCTTCACTCTAAACTTGTATGTTGTGAATTTTAATGTTGATCGTCATCACACTTCAATCTGCTAAATACACTAATTCCAACATTCATTCTATTTACTATAACTGTCAAGTTTTTTTGAATTCCTTGGTTGTCCTCTGAGCCTATGCTTGGATGGTCATATCAACTGGTATTAGAACTCAAACAAAATTCAACAATTTTTACCACAGAGATGCAGTTAGAAGATAATGGTTCCTTCATATATTCCTCTGGTATTGGCAAGCAAAGGTAGAGGAGTAAATTGCCCATCTATCCCAGGAATGTCCTAAGTACTTATTAATATTTTAACCTGTTAAATGCACCTGGTTTGTGAAGAGATATGCAGAATTATTCACCTAACACTAGCCAAACTCTTTTGCAAGATCAACATCCCCAGCCACCAATGACTTTTAAGTTTTAACTGCATTGGTTTGTTACAAATTAAAGCGCTTTTTTTGCAACCAAACCACTTATCAATAATGAGCATGATCCAGATCCAATGAGTAAATCTTGAGGACAACCAAAGATTAGAGATAAACAAAGGTTATCATCAAAGCTTGTTGATGCTAGTCATGTAAGCTGACTAAGAAACAAATCTGCACTCACTGAAATAAGCAAACATAGAATAGAGTTGCACAATTGGATCGTGGGGGAACATGCCTGGAAACAAGAGATTTCATTTCTAGTCAAAATGTACATAGAATCTCTGAGAAGAGACGTGAAAATAAAATAAACAGTATGTACAACAAAATCTAAAATGTCAACATAAATCTTCTCTACTTTTGGCAGAGAATCCAGTCCCTGTTTATAAGATAAGATGATTTTATTAATGTCCAACAAATGACCAAAAAGCAAAGATAGGTCAATGGGACTAGGAAGTACAATCAATGATGCTGATCTATAGGAGTGCCCTAGGCTATTCCGAAAGCATAATCCTAGAAGAATTTAGAAGTACAAGCAAGTGGATACGAATCTGCTCATGGACATAATTCTGAAAAGAACCCCATGGTCAGGAAAGACCTTCTAGAAGGATCTAGAAGGTTTCTTGCTAGCTTGGTGTTGAACTTGGGCAGAATTGTGCCACATTGGATTGTGAGTGGTAGATCGTGTTTGATGATTGTCAACATGTGCTAGTCATGTGTTTTGTGTGTGCTTGCTTGTGCAAGTCTCAGCTGCTGAATCTAGCGTTGCATAGTGGGCATGATGTCTTGGCACATCATCAAAACAGGGTGCATTGTTGTTGCTGTTTTCCATTGCCAAAGACTATTTAGTTATTGGCGCAGAATGTTTAGACACGAGCACAAAATGTTTAGTTGTTGACACAAGGCATTCAGCTTGAGCACTACTAGAATACTTGGCACATGGTGTATACACTAACATCGAAGCTTTTGTGCTAGCTAGTGCTCAATAAGTTGACCCCCTTGGTTATCCATGATCCCCATTGTGGATGTTTAGCATCAGCTTGTACATGACAAAACTTCAAGTAAAGTTGCTCCAAGGTGAACCATTCGGATTGCGTGGGGTATTGGCCTACCTTGACAATTCTAAACAATCAAATTGAATTGTTGAGTATATGCTTAGTACGTAGTGGTGAGCTGAAGGATTGCAGCAATAAAGGCTGTTAAATCCCAGAGGAACACATTTAAATTATCAACCAGGGGAATCGTAGACTCGTGAAGTGTTGTGCAAAGTTTACGCAACCTTCAAGGGTAAAAGAGCTACAGAATTGATTCTATATTACTTTCTTTTAAGAAATGGAAACTACATGTGTTTTATATGCATCTTTTCCTATGACAAGGGTTCTAGTGTTCTGCAGCAGGAGTCATCCAGGCATAAAATGCTTTTGGCTCATTGGCTGGAGCTACAAAACCCTATAACTCCTAGAAACTAAAACTATGATGCTGAAAGTAAAATAAATCAATCAGAACTCAATGCTACAGAAAATAAACTAATTGCTAAAGAGTAAATTTAATGCTTTGGAAATAAACTAATTACTGAAGAGTAAATTCAATATTTTGAAAATAAACCTAATCTACAGCATGCTGAACAAAACAACAATTCATCTTGCCAACCACAGGTTCATCGTATACTAGCGAAAAGATAGTCACAATAACATAAGCATTCATTATAATAAACATCCATTATAACTACAAAACTGAAGACAACAACAATGAAATACAAATACAAATACAAAGACCTATTCAAGTACAAATACAAAGGTACATTCACCAACAACCTCTTCAAGTAGGCCCTGCTTGAAGAGGACTGGTAAAACCCTTCTTAAAGAGTTCAATTATCTTTGAAGAACAACAGTGTTTTATTTCATCAACCAACTTCAAAATTACAAACTCATATCTGCAGCTCTCTAACCCTAGCTATATGCAACTTCAAAATCTACCACTATCTACCCTAGCTCAAGCTGTAGATGAGCATATTTGCACTAAAGAGGCCTTGGATTCCTAAGAACTGCTGAGGAACTCCAAGCTTTGTACTAATAGTCTTACCCCTAGAATCACTGACTTCCTCTTCATCAATTATGGTGGCTTACTGAGGAACAGGATTCTGGGCTACACAATTCTCCTTCGACGCTGGAATGGATGGTCTCCTAGAGAGTTCACAGAGCCACTCTTCCTCTTGGTTGACTGCATTGATGGGCTGTTGTGGAGTGCTTGGCCACTCCCCATCTTCTCGAGCTGGAGAGCTCTGGGATGTGCACTTTTGTAGCCCCTCTTATTTCCCTATTCAGGCCACAGGGGAAAGTCAACCCTGTGTATCCTAATTTTCTGTTAGTTGTAATGTTATCTCCCTTTTTAAACTGATGAGCACATGTGGGCTGTGGAATGGAGTGATGTTGTCGCCCATTTGACCTTTCTCTTTGATGTAACTAGGACAAGTGTTAGTGATAAGCAGCGAATGCTGAGGAAAACAATCAAAACAACCTTTCTGCAGTGGTAGTGATCAAGGCTATGGACATAAAAAACTCATCAGCAAACACATCATTACCCCCTACTCATTAGCATGAAGGTTAGCTCAAGCATATTCAGATAACAACTCATAAATACCACAATAATTAACCATTGTAATAATTAATCAGTAAACTGTCAACAGCTACAAAATTGGTCAGTTTAGTAATTAATAATTATCAAGCTCAATAATGGGCAAAACTCAAGATTCTAGAAAGGTAAATGGCTATACATGATGAACAAGATGAGCCAATTCAGGAACCCATCACATAGCTCCAAGATCATATCCCTCTCTATTAGTGCATTGAATCTTTTCTCGATGTCTATAGGTTGCTCGAGTTTCATAGTATGTCGTTCCAACAAAGGTGTGTTACAGGGTGTAGTAGATCCACGTTGAACACTAGAAACAAACCCCAAGTAAGGTGATATGTCCAACTCAAATGCATTGTCACCAACTTGTTTGAGTGGTGCAGGGTTGGTAACAAAGAGGCCCCACCTTGCAATGACCTCAAACACTCAACAACATCACTCTCCTATATCCAAGATCACACTCTGCGGGGGTAACTCATAAACATTGTTTAGCTCCCACATTAAATCCTTCTTAGAAGCTCATCACAGACTACCAATGATGCTATATCATATAGGACTTTATCTCAAAATGGCTTGATCTAGTAGTAAAATCTGCAATGCTTAGTGATGCATATTTCTTTGCCCTGTGGTCAAATAGACAACAATACAATGTTGAGGGTGATGTTGAGTTGTTAAGCCAACATGATCAAGTTCTTCTCACTGCCATTATCCACTCTGAATTGCAATGGTTATCTATTGACCCACATATGCAAATGGAAAAGTTGCTCTTTCCTCCTTGGGCTCAATTGGATTGGTTGATGCAGTTGGGATAGCAAAAAAGGGCACTTTTGGCTTAGATTCAACTTTCTACTTACCTTTATCCTGCATTGTCATGGATGTAGACTATGTCTATGCCAGAAGAGTCTTCCCTCCACAACACTCTTCATTTGGGTGAGTGGTTGATTTCTGCAAGTTGCACCACTTCCAAGTTTGCTTCTTCTACTTCTAGTCAAACCATTGGCCCTTACCTTGAGCTTGCTACACATTATCTTACGAGGTCACTCAGCTTGGCGCTGAAAATTCCAACTGACTATTTACTAGAACCTTTGGTGTTGGGATCTTTCTTGCATTGAGATATAAGTTAGTCCTTGGCATGCTACTTTGGCTTGAATTTTCCCTCAATCTTGTTGGCAAAATGATACACATCACCCAGGGAATTAGTATTCAAGAATTACAAGTTTGACTAGATATAGGATACAAGAACACTGCTATACTTGAGGTTCTCATCATGGTTTGATTTGTGGATGCTCAAACATGCCATGAGATTATGGAAACTTATCAATATATTCACGCACAAGTTGCCACTTGATATATCAATCTTTATAATGATTCAAAGGATAAAATGCTTTGCATAAGGCCTCAACAAACCTACTCTAAGTATCAATGGGATGATCTTTGTTGCTGTGGTGCCTGCTATACAATTCCCCCACTAGAACAATGCTATAGGTGCAATATTTGGAGTAACAAAGGCATTTTTCTTCGCATTTGTGAACCACTTAACAACAAAATAGGCTTTGATCTTCTCAAACAAGTTCTCCAAGGTTTTTGTGTTGATCTTACCCACAAATTGTGGAATATCTAGGTTGACTTGGAGTTTGAAGGGTGAATCACATAAGCCACTTTTGGAGGTAAAGGAAACGTGAAAACATATCATGAGTTCCACTAGCTAATCATATATCTCATCTCTCTAACATTGCAAAGCTCATCAACCACAGACTTGATAAACGCTAAGGGCTTTGTTGTAGCATTGGCACTAGTGTTGATTGGTGTTGTCATTGGCAACCATGTTGAACTAGATAAAGGAGGTGTAAGGTGAATCATGTGCTTTTGGTAACCTAACCTTGTCTAAATCTGCATTCAACACAATGTGGATGTTGCTACCACAATTCAGTTAGCTAGTACAACTCACTAAATGGGAACAAAGTTCAATTGATTTAACTTTACTAGTGACTCCAACAATGTGAACTACTACTTTGAAACCACTTAACGAAGATGATAAGAGCATGAATTTTCTACTCTAATACCTAGAGGACGAGCTAGAAGAGGAATTGTGATGAGTAGTGCATCGTTTCCTGGAGGAGGGTGCTTGATGCTGCAACCTGGAAGAAGTCGTCCATCTGTCACGATGGTGTTGAAACTGTCCCCATCTTTGGTGTTGGGTGGAGGTAGAGGTGGTCTGTCATGTCCTAACTGAGCAGTCAAGGTCTGTGCCACCATCTTCCCGTCTCTTGGTTCCCATAGAGGAAGAAAGCATTGAATAGAAGGAAGTGATAAGTTGAATGAAGCCTGGTCCTGACTGAGAATGTTGTTGAAAGGTGAAGGAGCGAAGCCGAAGGGCCTCCTACAAGTATAAGGCTAGACATATTTGATCAAGGTATCTGAAGAATCTAGTCAAAGTCTGGAGCTCTGTGAGAAGAAGATCCCTGAAAAGACAATGAAACTACTCGCGGATCTCGTAGTAAATAGGACATCGAAAGATGAAGTGCTACTCATTTTGAACCTCTAGAAGGTGACATACCTGGCAGATCCTGTATGACCAGTCAAGATGGTGAACTCTCTCTACTCGGAGACTATGAGAGCCCACTCTAAACTGGCCTAAAGGAATACGAAGAGCATGTGACCAATGGTAGAATGTGTAAGGGGGCTGAACAATGAGATCATTCCTTAGATCCAAAAAGTGAGTGGCGTAGAAGGCCATCTTGGGACATAACGCATAGAAGGCCATCTTGGGACATAACCCCCCGAAGGGTTGATCCAAGTGACCTGCACAAATTGTCTATAAATGTCATCTCTAGTGATTTTGTTCAGCCCCTGTCTAGTAGGTAGGAGGCTTCCAAGCGCATTTAAGGAATACCCAAAAGGAGGAAGTCGGTCCATGGCAATACCGATAGATGCTAAAAGATCCACAACACCCACAAACCAACATCTAAAGCGACCTAAAGGGCTAGTTGAGGCGATGACCTATGAAGAGAGATAGGCCAAGTATGGGAATCAATCATGCCCCTTCATCGTTTTTGCGAAGCTCCGAACTTCCGAAGGCGGTGCAAGAGAGCGACAAGACTGAACATAGCCTCAAGCCGAAAAGGTTGAGCACCAAACTCTGCGAGCATGATGAGCTGTGGAACTATCTGTTTGCATCTAATGATGCAACAGAGGAGAAGGATCTGTACTCTCTTTGCTGAGCCCCAATCGCAGTCAAGTAGGCATGGCCCCCACACCTCAGAGCCATAGAGGAACTGTTGGTCAGATGAGAGTACCCACGAGAGACATCTTGGAGGAGATGTCCTGAAAATGGTGTCTAAAGCACTATCTCTCTAAAAGGGCTAGGGAGTCGTATCCTTTATTAACTCAGGGCTGAAGAGCATGCCACAGGCTAAAATGAGGACCTGTGAATTGAACCCCCAAATTGGTATAGGTGCTAGTGATCTCGACCTCTTCCCCTCTGAAGAAGAAATGAAGATCATAACCTTGGTCTTACCTAAGTTGACCGTCAATTGACGAAGATCACAAAAGAGGTCCAAGGCATCTAATTGTCTCTGCAAACCCTCTGGAGATGAGGCCAAAAGGACCACACGTCAGCGAAGAGAAAAATAGAAATCACGACCTGGTGGAGAAGGCACCTGTCACCATCCTATATGTACTCCTGTAATTAAGAAAGACTCTAGCTCATTGATGTAAATCCCAAATAGAGTGGGGGAGAGTGGACACCCCTGCTTAACCCTAATGGTACTCCTGATAAAATCTGAAATCCCATGGGCCATGCGAAGACGACCAAGGACTGATTCATACAATCTCATAATGGCAATCAAAAATGTCTCGGAAATGCTAATGTCTCTAAGTCTCTGGAAAAATGCCACTCCAGGGACAGAGTCGAACGCCTTCCGGAAGTCTACAAAGCAACAATAGACTTTCGAGGATCGGTGACATGCCTCCTCAATGATGGCACCGAGCATAAGAATGTGATCAATGTTTTGGTGTGCTAGTTTGAAGCCTACCTATCCTCTGGCTTTCAGTTGTCTCCTCTCAAGCTCCTAAAAAAGCTGCATATGGAGGACTATAGCATATAGCTTGGAGAAGGTGTGTCCAACCATGATCGTTTTGTAGTTACTAGGATCAGTATTAGGGCCTGATTTATGGATCGGGTGAATAATATGATGTGACCACAATTCAGGGAAGCCAGTACAAACCACGTGGTTAAACTTAGGTTGCGAGAGAGCGCCCCCCACCCACGCTTCACTCCCAAAGCGCGCTCCTGGAGGGAGTGTCAGGAATCACTCCCTCTTGGGAGCGTTTTTCAAAATCGTGATTCCGGCCAAAAAAACGATCCTGGTTTTTTAGGGAGCGATGAGGGAGCAACACTCCCAAAGCGTTCCCTCATCGCTCCCTAGGCACTCCCGAGTGCAAAAAAACGCTCCCAAAAATGCTCCCTTCGCATTCCCACGAATTGAGGCGCACTATTTTTGGGTTTTTTTGTTTTTGGAACCAAGGCATGGTTCCACTTGGATTTTTTGGCATGCTTAGGGTCTATTCAGGGGATTTAAACACTCTTTGACTCCATTTGCTCTCATTCTATTTCTCATTTCATTCATTTCACTTCTCTTTGCTAGGGTTTTTAGTGGGTTTGTTAGTTGTTTGTGAGCAAATTTGTGGGAGCTTGGAAGGGAGATTGAAGGGGTGATTGAAGACTACTATTTGTGAGAGCTTGGAAGGGAGATTGAAGGCTTCCATAGAGACATTCAACCACCATTAGAGAGCTAAAGAGGTAGGCTCTAAATCCCACTCTCTGTTTGTTTTTGAAAACATATTTCACTATGTTAAAATTTTAAATCTTGAATGTTCTCTTCTCCTACTCTTTTCCATTTCTCCTTCTCCATCATTCTATTGCAGGAAACAAGTGATCCTCATCTTGAACCAAGAAGCATGATGGGTATGTGGTTTTTGCTTTTGGTTCCACTTCTTATCATGATGGTGATGTTGGGAAACAGATATACCGATGGCAGTGATGAGGAGGAAGAAGTAGGGAGTGGCACATACCATGGAGAGGAGGAGGAAGGGGAAGAGGATGATGATAATGATGCTAAGAGTGATGAGGGGCAAAAACAAAAAGATACAACACCTTTGTGGAAGTATGTGACAAGGCATTGGGGAGGGAAAGGGGGTGGAACCACAAAGTTTATATGCCCCCCATTGTACTAAAACTTACATAGGTTCATATACCCGTGTGAGAAAGCATTAATGTGGGATTATGCCAGGTGATCAAGGTAACGCTGTTGGAGTCAAAACCTGTGACAAAGTGCCAAGGAAAGAGAGAAACAAATACAAGCTGGAAGAAGAGACCGCTTAAAACAATTCCAAGAAATCAAGCATTGAATCTGAAGCCCCACAGAGAATGTGTGGTAATGGATCATCATTGGCTCGATCGAGACCCTCATCCACCCATAGAAGTGGATTCTCACCTATGCGAAGAACATTATTAGATTTCCTTAACCAAGGTTGTAGAGATGATGTGGTTTCAAAAATCTACATGTTTCTCTATGCATGTGGTGTACCATTCAATGTTCTTCACTCACCCTATTGGCATGAAATGGTACAAGCCATCAATGGTGCCCCTAAAGGATACAAGAGCCCTGGGTGTGATAAAGTTAGAACCGTGGGACTTGACAGGGAAAGAGTCAAAATCAATAGTGCTCTTGGAAAGTTTACAAATGATTGGTCCAACTATGGGGTATCCATTGTTTTTTATGGGTGGACAAATGTTAAAGGCAAGCCATTGATAAATATTCTTGGTGTGTCTGAACCCATGACTACTTAGATCGCTACAAGATTGGTATTAATATTGCACAACCTTTACTTAAAACCTTTCAAGAGATTGGGCCATACAATGTTATTCAAGTCATCACTAATAATGTTGTTAATTATAAGGTAGCAGGAGCAATCATTGAGGATAAGTATCCCAACATATTTTGGCCAGGGTGGTCAATTTGCACATTGAACCTTTTGATGCATGATATTGTTAAGATGAGGGACCCTCATTAACGATGGATTGGTGCCTTGCACAAGAGAGGGAAGAAATGTTAGAGTTTGCACTTTAATTCAATTTAGTCAGATCTTTAAACTGAAAGATAGACAAGCACAGCAAAACACAGACACAAGAATTTTCCTCAAGGAAACCATAAAGGAGAAAACCCCGCAACTTCCTCAGAAATAGATTTGTCACTAGTACAATATCAAGCAAGATGGAAAACCCAAAATATAAGATGTCTTCTGCAGCTCTCTCTCTTTCTCCTCCAGCGAACTTGTGTTCTCTCTCTCCTTATGCGAACTTGCTTGAGTGAGTATTGTTTCCAAATGAGAGAGAAAGCCTCTCTATTTATACTTTATGTGTGGGTGACCTTTTTCATAATGGGGCCGACCTCACTAACTTGAATGGGCTGACCTGTCCTATGGAGACTCAATAATACAATTTACATTTATCTTTTGGGGAGTTATTGCCCCGACTTACAATGGAGGTTTTACCTCAATAATCTTGCATGACCAAACATAATAATGACATCCTCGAACGGAGGAAAAACATCTCCGACGGAGGTACACTAAAAGTACAATAATAATATAATAATAAAATACAAATGAATATCTTCCGAAGTTACATTTACAACAACACTCCCTCTTAACTAGGAAGGTATTCTCTCACCACAGTCATCATCACTCTGGACAACGTCATCATCGTTGGATCATCATCAATGCTGGAACTGGATCATCATCTCGTTGATCATTAACTAGTGACATCTCTCGAATCTATCCGTCATGAGAAGTTCTACAGAGCCAGCCCTTTTTCATGCTAGATGTAGGCCTAGCTCTCATCTAGGTCTTCATCATCTCCACGAGCAAGCCATCAAGTAGGTACAACCCAAGACCACACATTACATTGCCACGGCAATCACCTGCGTCTCCTACTATCATTTCATCGTATCCAGATCATCTCATCATCACACACAGAGAGCAGCCCAGGTGCACACCTCATGTCCAACAAACCACCTGCGTCTCCCACCTAGTGGGTCTAGCCCAGGAGAACCCCAGGTGCATTACGTCTCTCACGGCCAGCCTGCGTCTCCAACATGTGGATACAGCCCAGGAGCACCCCAGGTGCATTACGTCCCAAGGACCACCTATGTCTTCCACCATGTGAGAACCAGCCTCGACGCACCCCAAGTGTCTTTGTGACCGGTGGACCTGTTATCACATATATAGTAGCCGGGCTACCATACATTATTTTTCTCATTCCAGTGCACTATTCAGCCAGTTCCCTTGCATTGGAGATGCCGAGATGAGCATCTATATTGGATCACTATCAGATTGTGGACAGCAGTTGTATTCCCCATGCCATGACTGAGTTTCAGGACACTCAGAGAGATGACCGATGTAGCCATTATATCATTTGTACAGAGCAGACAGTAGTGCCCAGAGTTACAGCAGCAGTCTCAGAGGACAGAGGATGGTACAGGTTGATGTGCTTTCAGGTATATGACTCAGCAGATATATCATGGTGTTATGGTTAGATTGCTTTTATACTTATTCTTATAGCATGTCTTAGCACTTAGTGTCATGATCTGGCGATCATATAGATACATGGACCTGGTTGACCTATTATTTATATTATATTGTCCCTACTCAGACTTAGAAGTTCACTATTCATACTCATTGGTACATACCCTCCTTAGGGAGAATAGAGGTGATCATTACACCATACTCTGGCTTGCTAGTGTTGGCTCCATCATTTCATTGTCTTCATCCATCCGTGGCCTACCTTTTAGATTATTACCTTGATTTGCTACTTGACTAGTGACATGGAGGAACTTTCCCCACTGTAGCCTCTGTATTGGATGAGCCTCCTTGTTTATTGTGTCTCGGTTCTGAGTTGGTGACAAAACTTACCTATGGTGAGTTGGAGTTCCTTGAGAATTCCCCCTAGTCACTAAAGTTGTGTTGGCTAAACCTGAAACTTTTAGTGCTGCCATCAATACAAAATCTGGAAAAATGAAATGCTCTATCTTGTATGTGAAAGAAATGCCAATTGAAAATGGCCATGAAAAATAAAATGTTACATCTTTTGGAAAAATAAATACCTAGGTAAGCAAGTTGTCCATGACACACCTAGAAGTGCTCAGGTAAACAAGTGCCTTAAAAACACACCTGCAGCAGAAAGCCTAAAAATAAATGTAAATCTATGCAATGTGTTTGTAAACACACATAGATCAAGGCTATGGAAACCTCAGGCCCAAAAAGCAATGGAACTTAAATGTTATATCTAAACAATTGCTGGCCTTGTTTGTATTATGGATTGTGCGCATCTGTGAAGGTGAATAAACCCTCTTTAAACAACTCATCCATTTGTGAGACACCGCCATTCCCTGTGTTATTGCTCATTCAGTATATACTATGGTGTGTATTCCCTTTCCCTTGCCAAAGTGTCACAAAGTCAAGTCAGTCAAGTCATCCCTTAGCCTAGCCAGTTATTTCAGCCTTCACCCTTCACTAGCAAATTGATCACAACTATGAAGTGAGTATGGTCCTGAAAGTCTAGTCTGAGTGATAATAATAATTAACGACACTATATATTTGGATTTAGATCGCCAGTCATGATTACTCTGTGTTATATTGGCTATTTGAATAAATTGTAAAGCATGTATTAACCTTGACACCTTGCAGCAGCTATGGATGATAGTCTGAGTTGTATTTGGTCTTGGTTAGACCTAGTTTGACCATGGAGGACCATGGGACATGAGATGTTGGACCTTATGATGATATGGATAGATGATATATGGTCTATGTACACATACAGGATGATTCTATGCAGCAGCTACAGGGGTATGATGATGATTCTTGGGATACAGCAGTGTTTTGTCATTTACAGATCATTATTATGGGCCTTGTTCCGGTACATTGGATATTTATTTTGATCATGCAGAGATTCATATGGTGTATGAGTACACATCTTGGATGGATTTGGACCTTCTGAGTCCAATGGGACAGTTTGTTTTCAGTTCCGGGCACTTACAGTGATGATTTAGCCTCAGTAGGCTGTCCTAGTGCAGTTTTGGTCTGTTGGAGGCCCTGTCGGAGCAGAGATGACTTTTATCCGGTTGACCTAGGGCGCTGATGATGGAGGGGGTGGTCCAGCCACTTGTTTTTACCATATTACCCCCCTCCCGGACACATTGGTGCCCTCACCTTGACAGCGCCATCACTCCAGGAGGCTGTTTGGGCAGTTTCACGATTCCCGAGGCATTTCAGGATTGGTAGAAATGGCTATTGAGGAAATCGATTTGGGCTACTGAGGCAAAGTTATGGCATGGGATGATCAGTGATGATAGATCGGGACCTTCCACACCTCCTCCAGCAGTTTCAGCTTCATCGGGGCCCGCATCCATCACTTATGGCACTTTCTGTGGATTTTTGAGGTCTTTTGAGGACCACGACTTCACCTTGGAAGCACGATTTGGTATATTCATGATTATTTATTGGTTATTGTGCTATGGGGATTGACCAAGGAGGGATAAAATTACCCCTTGGACCCACCATAAGTCTCTTATGATATTTTGTCATCATGATTTGGTGGGATTCCCCTCTTATAGGGCGATTTTGTCCACTTACATTATATTTTATTAGTGATCCATGTATTTTATTGTTGAGCTCATCTCAACCATTGATTAGACATTTGTATCTTTTAATCTTAGCCACTCATTCAAAAAGTGGTTAGGGTTTTGGTGCCTCTCCTTCCTATTTAAAGGAGAGAGCCTCTCATTGTAAAGGGACTTTTGGCTCTGGATTATTGGAATAGAAAATTATTATTGCATCTATCTCCAATGTTGTGGTGAATGTTTTTGGTGTTCGTTCGTTGGTTCTTCCTTTGCACTGAGTTATTGGAGATCTTGTTTGCCATATCTTTTGTACCACGATTTTGCATCTACAGGTGGAGGCCGATTTGCATGGAGGAGGAGGTATTGGTAGGGGAAGACTCTCCCTACTTCTTCTTTGGAGCTCTTCGTTGGTAACAGGGAGTATTACTGTCCCAGGACCTTCTATTTCATGTTACTATTTGCATTTCTCTTGTATTTCTTCCATACTTGATCTTACTGATTGAATTTTATTCCTTGGTTTGACAGGTAGAGGAAGGCGCACTTGTGGACTAGGGCATCAAATTGGCAAGCAAATCAACAATCTCTCATTTGATCTCTGCGGGAATCTTCCTCAACATCAAGGCATCTCAACCACATCATTCAGGTATGATCTCAAGGTAAGTTCTATCTCCATAGTCTATCCAATTGTCAAAAACATATAAAACCCTAATTAATTAAAACCCCAAATTTTGCATTTTCTTAGATCTACTGAGATCTAGTGGGTTGTTGGGTATGATATTGAAAACCCACCTCTATAGCATCCACGGCATCCCGGATCTATAGTTTGGTGAGGATTGGCTTCCGTTTGACCCCTCTCCCAAGCCAACTTAGCTTCTCCCAAGGAAGGCGCACTTCATCATTTGAGCAAGTTGACCTAGATCTAGAACATGGGTGTTTGAGATTCCACTTGATTTGACATCTATACATCAAATAACATACACCCAGGTTGTCCCTTTCCTGAAATTCACCTTGTGGGCCCCATTCCACATTTCAAGGGATTTAATCCCCATTTTGGACCACTTGGAACACTTAAACTCAGATCTACAAAGATCTAACCGGTGGATTGCCACGAAATTATAGATCCATGCTCCTACTTGACTGATCTACCCGGATCTAAAGTTTGGATGCCATCCGACATGATTTGACCCACCTAAACCCAAATTGAAGCCTCCTTAGGTAAAGTCGCACCACCTTGGAGAAGTGAGTTCACTCACTTCGAGGAATTGGGTACTTGAGATTTTTGGAGATTTAGAACCGGAATAATTCAAAACCTAGGTCTAGACTGTCACTTTGTCAAATCTTGCCTTGGGGACTGCATTCCTTGTTTTAAGGGATTGTGGTCCACTTGGGTCAAACCTAGATCTAGACACATTTAACCATCAAGACCTATACTGTCCACTTATCTCATGTTGTAGGAGTCCTAAACCATAAGTCAACCCCACTTTGACTCCACTTCCCAATTCCCAAGGCACTGGTTTATCTCCAAGACAACCCAACTCTCCTAGATTGTTGGATTGACTTTTGGTTTGACTTTTGCATGGTGAACTATACCCTTAAAGCTATCATGAATCATGGTCAAGCTTGTCTTATGTACTAGTTAGCCCCAATACATCCCTCAAACTACACTGCATTGGACACAGTTCCCAAGGCAGTGGATCTTTTGACATTGACCTAGTACACTCATCCTAGATCTATCTTCAAACATTATAAGTCACTCTCACATCAACTATGAACCAAAGCTATACTTATTGAACCCCTCACTTGGCTTGTGACTTCATCCTTAGGTCTAGGATAAACCATACACCTAACTTCACCTAGAAATACCCTGATTTGGTGTCTTGGTTTTGATCTCTCCTGTCGGGAGTAGATCGGGTCTCCCCCTTTGTTGTCTGGGCTAGATAACATAAAGCGAAGGTTGCCTCGACTGGCGTGACAACCATACATATTGGAGGTCGAGGTGATCGTGGTTGCACCTTTGAGTTGCCCTTCCCTATTGCTATCCATGACTGGATCCATCCATAGTGGTAACTACATCTTAGGTGATAACATTTTGGCGCCGTTGCCGGGGAGGCAATAGCTTGCCCTAGTCCTTCCTGCATATACAACGACACATATCTTGGTAGAAGAGTTAAATCTACCTGGCGACTCCCAATCGTGACTCCGCTGATGAGCGAGCTCATTTACATCCCTATAACACTAGAATTTTGACAGATCTTATCGTTATCTAGAACCCATGGGGTGCATCATTTTGTTTTCAGGTTCTTGAATTTAAAAAAATATATATATATATATAAAAATATAAAAAAAGTATTATCCATGGCTGCTTCTGAGCGACCTAGAACTTTCGGTCGTTTAAAAGTTTTTGACTTTTCAAAAATTGTTGGGTATCCTCATCATATTCCTCATCAAGCATGTGCAAGGTTGCCTATTTTCGATGGAAGTTATGAAATCTCTGCTAAAAGACACCTTGAACTTTTTTGGGAAATTATTAAAGAGTTATCCATAACCCATGAGGATGTGTGTATGAGACTATTGGCTTCATCTTTCAAAGAAAGAGCTGGGATCTGGCTTTCGAATTTGAAACCCAATAGCATTTCCGGATATGACATGTTTGAAAATAAATTCTTAGAAGAATGGGGAAGTGAATTCGATGATATGTATCTTTCGAATCAAATCCAAGATCAAAACCTTCTCCTTTCCGATCCTATTGTGGAATCATTTAACAATCAAATATCAAGTGATTTGACAACATCCGGAGATGACCTTTCCTGCCCAATTTCTTCTAATGATAAGTCTTCTACTTTTGAGTCAATCGAAAGTCAAATCTTTAATCATTGTATAAACCATAAATTTTCAAATTGCTTTTTAGGTAGCCCTAGTTCTGATCCTGAGGGAATTTCTGAGGATGAGCTTTTAGTTAATAGGTCTACTAAAGTTCCTCCCCCAGAGAAACTCATTAGTTATTCTGTCTTTAATGATCATTCAATTCCTTATCAACTTACTGAAGAAGAAGAAAGTAGGGACAACAACCAAGTTTCTTTAGAAGCCAATGATCATCCTGTTTTTAGAGATCAATTTTATGAAAATGTTCAAATGGTTGTTAATCAATTGGTCAATGCTATTCCTGATAAATTATCGTCATATGAATTTAGTGATGAATCAATTGAAGAGAAGTCTCATGATGATGGGTTGGTGAATCAAACTAATCAAGAGTTTTCCTTAATCAAATCCTCAAATCAATATCTTAATGTTTATGGGAAGCTCGGAAATAATCCTTCACTTAACTCATCCAATGGTTATAATTTTTCCAATTCAATTTTTATTCAGGATTGTCTTTTTCAATTGTTGGGGTGGGGTGCTCGCAATAAGTTCTGTCCTTTTTCTAAAAAAATTGGGTCAATCAATTTTCAGTCCGCCCCCCCATCTAATTTTTCTAAGTCTACTTTGAATTTGTGGTCTGGTAAATCTTTGAATGTTGAAATTTTCAAACCAGAGTCTAGGTATTGTCGCATAAATGGAGATACAAAGTTTTATTTTCCCTTTCAGTTATCTTTAACAAATAACATTCTTAAATCTTCTTGGTGGCTGGAAGGGGTATATGAAGATCAATTTCATCGATTTTCCATCCTTAAACAACAAGTGGGGCTAATCTCAATCTTAATTTTATTCCACAATTTATCCCTACTTGGTTTATGCATCATTCCTGGAGCTCTCAGAATTGAATATCCTGGTCAGGTAGATGAGGAAAGCATTTTGAAACAAGGGGAGTTAAATTTGTTATCACATCTTTTTCCTCCATATATTTTGAATAATAACTTGCACAATTTTTATGACCCTATCAATTCTTGGATGGAGGATGTTTGCAGTAATCAGTCTTTCCCTTTGCATGATTTCATTTTGCACCATTCAACTCCTTTCTCAATTTTTGAACAAGTCAGGAAAGTTGTGCTATCTATTTCATTAATCCTTAATCTAGTCTTGACTCGTTCTTTAAGCAAAAATCAAAGAAGAATTATTAACTTATTTGATGAATGGTTGCACTGGATTTATGATTTTACCTAACATTTGTGATGACTGGTTAGATTAGGGTAGGTAGGAAACCAAATAAGCCTACTTGGGCAGTAGTTAGTCTTTTCAGCCATTGAGTCTGGCACCTTCTTAGTCTTTAAGCTCCTTTGTAAGCTCCTAGTTTAGTTGAGTACCTGCCACTTTTCTTTTCCTGCACAATAAATTTCAAATTTTGCAAGTTATGTTAGTAGTTTAATTTACTTTCTGCACTTATATATTTCATGCATTTTTATTTCTGACATAGAGTAGATTTTATTTCAGTTGGTTTTATATTTTTCCCACACATGCGGCATGAGGTATGTTTGATGTTTGTGAATGCAGAAAATAGGTTGCAAGAATAAAAGCTGGAAATAAAATGGTAGAGTGCTGGATCGTGGATTCGAGTAGCAGAGTTCGAGGACCAGAGATTCTGAGGTTCTCAAGCGCTCATTTCAGCAGAGCACTTGTCCCAGCCGGAGCCAGATGTTATCACATATATAGTAGCCGGGCTACCATACATTATTTTTCTCATTCCAGTACACTATTCAGCCAGTTCCCTTGCATTGGAGATGCCGAGATGAGCATCTATATTGGATCACTATCAGATTGTGGACAGCAGTTGTATTCCCCATGCCATGACTGAGTTTCAGGACACTCAGAGAGATGACCGATGTAGCCATTATATCATTTGTACAGAGCAGACAGTAGTGCCCAGAGTTACAGCAGCAGTCTCAGAGGACAGAGGATGGTACAGGTTGATGTGCTTTCAGGTATATGACTCAGCAGATATATCATGGTGTTATGGTTAGATTGCTTTTATACTTATTCTTATAGCATGTCTTAGCACTTAGTGTCATGATCTGGCGATCATATAGATACATGGACCTGGTTGACCTATTATTTATATTATATTGTCCCTACTCAGACTTAGAAGTTCACTATTCATACTCATTGGTACATACCCTCCTTAGGGAGAATAGAGGTGATCATTACACCATACTCTGGCTTGCTAGTGTTGGCTCCATCATTTCATTGTCTTCATCCATCCGTGGCCTACCTTTTAGATTATTACCTTGATTTGCTACTTGACTAGTGACATGGAGGAACTTTCCCCACTGTAGCCTCTGTATTGGATGAGCCTCCTTGTTTATTGTGTCTCGGTTCTGAGTTGGTGACAAAACTTACCTATGGTGAGTTGGAGTTCCTTGAGAATTCCCCCTAGTCACTAAAGTTGTGTTGGCTAAACCTGAAACTTTTAGTGCTGCCATCAATACAAAATCTGGAAAAATGAAATGCTCTATCTTGTATGTGAAAGAAATGCCAATTGAAAATGGCCATGAAAAATAAAATGTTACATCTTTTGGAAAAATAAATACCTAGGTAAGCAAGTTGTCCATGACACACCTAGAAGTGCTCAGGTAAACAAGTGCCTTAAAAACACACCTGCAGCAGAAAGCCTAAAAATAAATGTAAATCTATGCAATGTGTTTGTAAACACACATAGATCAAGGCTATGGAAACCTCAGGCCCAAAAAGCAATGGAACTTAAATGTTATATCTAAACAATTGCTGGCCTTGTTTGTATTATGGATTGTGCGCATCTGTGAAGGTGAATAAACCCTCTTTAAACAACTCATCCATTTGTGAGACACCGCCATTCCCTGTGTTATTGCTCATTCAGTATATACTATGGTGTGTATTCCCTTTCCCTTGCCAAAGTGTCACAAAGTCAAGTCAGTCAAGTCATCCCTTAGCCTAGCCAGTTATTTCAGCCTTCACCCTTCACTAGCAAATTGATCACAACTATGAAGTGAGTATGGTCCTGAAAGTCTAGTCTGAGTGATAATAATAATTAACGACACTATATATTTGGATTTAGATCGCCAGTCATGATTACTCTGTGTTATATTGGCTATTTGAATAAATTGTAAAGCATGTATTAACCTTGACACCTTGCAGCAGCTATGGATGATAGTCTGAGTTGTATTTGGTCTTGGTTAGACCTAGTTTGACCATGGAGGACCATGGGACATGAGATGTTGGACCTTATGATGATATGGATAGATGATATATGGTCTATGTACACATACAGGATGATTCTATGCAGCAGCTACAGGGGTATGATGATGATTCTTGGGATACAGCAGTGTTTTGTCATTTACAGATCATTATTATGGGCCTTGTTCCGGTACATTGGATATTTATTTTGATCATGCAGAGATTCATATGGTGTATGAGTACACATCTTGGATGGATTTGGACCTTCTGAGTCCAATGGGACAGTTTGTTTTCAGTTCCGGGCACTTACAGTGATGATTTAGCCTCAGTAGGCTGTCCTAGTGCAGTTTTGGTCTGTTGGAGGCCCTGTCGGAGCAGAGATGACTTTTATCCGGTTGACCTAGGGCGCTGATGATGGAGGGGGTGGTCCAGCCACTTGTTTTTACCATATTACCCCCCTCCCGGACACATTGGTGCCCTCACCTTGACAGCGCCATCACTCCAGGAGGCTGTTTGGGCAGTTTCACGATTCCCGAGGCATTTCAGGATTGGTAGAAATGGCTATTGAGGAAATCGATTTGGGCTACTGAGGCAAAGTTATGGCATGGGATGATCAGTGATGATAGATCGGGACCTTCCACACCTCCTCCAGCAGTTTCAGCTTCATCGGGGCCCGCATCCATCACTTATGGCACTTTCTGTGGATTTTTGAGGTCTTTTGAGGACCACGACTTCACCTTGGAAGCACGATTTGGTATATTCATGATTATTTATTGGTTATTGTGCTATGGGGATTGACCAAGGAGGGATAAAATTACCCCTTGGACCCACCATAAGTCTCTTATGATATTTTGTCATCATGATTTGGTGGGATTCCCCTCTTATAGGGCGATTTTGTCCACTTACATTATATTTTATTAGTGATCCATGTATTTTATTGTTGAGCTCATCTCAACCATTGATTAGACATTTGTATCTTTTAATCTTAGCCACTCATTCAAAAAGTGGTTAGGGTTTTGGTGCCTCTCCTTCCTATTTAAAGGAGAGAGCCTCTCATTGTAAAGGGACTTTTGGCTCTGGATTATTGGAATAGAAAATTATTATTGCATCTATCTCCAATGTTGTGGTGAATGTTTTTGGTGTTCGTTCGTTGGTTCTTCCTTTGCACTGAGTTATTGGAGATCTTGTTTGCCATATCTTTTGTACCACGATTTTGCATCTACAGGTGGAGGCCGATTTGCATGGAGGAGGAGGTATTGGTAGGGGAAGACTCTCCCTACTTCTTCTTTGGAGCTCTTCGTTGGTAACAGGGAGTATTACTGTCCCAGGACCTTCTATTTCATGTTACTATTTGCATTTCTCTTGTATTTCTTCCATACTTGATCTTACTGATTGAATTTTATTCCTTGGTTTGACAGGTAGAGGAAGGCGCACTTGTGGACTAGGGCATCAAATTGGCAAGCAAATCAACAATCTCTCATTTGATCTCTGCGGGAATCTTCCTCAACATCAAGGCATCTCAACCACATCATTCAGGTATGATCTCAAGGTAAGTTCTATCTCCATAGTCTATCCAATTGTCAAAAACATATAAAACCCTAATTAATTAAAACCCCAAATTTTGCATTTTCTTAGATCTACTGAGATCTAGTGGGTTGTTGGGTATGATATTGAAAACCCACCTCTATAGCATCCACGGCATCCCGGATCTATAGTTTGGTGAGGATTGGCTTCCGTTTGACCCCTCTCCCAAGCCAACTTAGCTTCTCCCAAGGAAGGCGCACTTCATCATTTGAGCAAGTTGACCTAGATCTAGAACATGGGTGTTTGAGATTCCACTTGATTTGACATCTATACATCAAATAACATACACCCAGGTTGTCCCTTTCCTGAAATTCACCTTGTGGGCCCCATTCCACATTTCAAGGGATTTAATCCCCATTTTGGACCACTTGGAACACTTAAACTCAGATCTACAAAGATCTAACCGGTGGATTGCCACGAAATTATAGATCCATGCTCCTACTTGACTGATCTACCCGGATCTAAAGTTTGGATGCCATCCGACATGATTTGACCCACCTAAACCCAAATTGAAGCCTCCTTAGGTAAAGTCGCACCACCTTGGAGAAGTGAGTTCACTCACTTCGAGGAATTGGGTACTTGAGATTTTTGGAGATTTAGAACCGGAATAATTCAAAACCTAGGTCTAGACTGTCACTTTGTCAAATCTTGCCTTGGGGACTGCATTCCTTGTTTTAAGGGATTGTGGTCCACTTGGGTCAAACCTAGATCTAGACACATTTAACCATCAAGACCTATACTGTCCACTTATCTCATGTTGTAGGAGTCCTAAACCATAAGTCAACCCCACTTTGACTCCACTTCCCAATTCCCAAGGCACTGGTTTATCTCCAAGACAACCCAACTCTCCTAGATTGTTGGATTGACTTTTGGTTTGACTTTTGCATGGTGAACTATACCCTTAAAGCTATCATGAATCATGGTCAAGCTTGTCTTATGTACTAGTTAGCCCCAATACATCCCTCAAACTACACTGCATTGGACACAGTTCCCAAGGCAGTGGATCTTTTGACATTGACCTAGTACACTCATCCTAGATCTATCTTCAAACATTATAAGTCACTCTCACATCAACTATGAACCAAAGCTATACTTATTGAACCCCTCACTTGGCTTGTGACTTCATCCTTAGGTCTAGGATAAACCATACACCTAACTTCACCTAGAAATACCCTGATTTGGTGTCTTGGTTTTGATCTCTCCTGTCGGGAGTAGATCGGGTCTCCCCCTTTGTTGTCTGGGCTAGATAACATAAAGCGAAGGTTGCCTCGACTGGCGTGACAACCATACATATTGGAGGTCGAGGTGATCGTGGTTGCACCTTTGAGTTGCCCTTCCCTATTGCTATCCATGACTGGATCCATCCATAGTGGTAACTACATCTTAGGTGATAACATTTTGGCGCCGTTGCCGGGGAGGCAATAGCTTGCCCTAGTCCTTCCTGCATATACAACGACACATATCTTGGTAGAAGAGTTAAATCTACCTGGCGACTCCCAATCGTGACTCCGCTGATGAGCGAGCTCATTTACATCCCTATAACACTAGAATTTTGACAGATCTTATCGTTATCTAGAACCCATGGGGTGCATCATTTTGTTTTCAGGTTCTTGAATTTAAAAAAATATATATATATATATAAAAATATAAAAAAAGTATTATCCATGGCTGCTTCTGAGCGACCTAGAACTTTCGGTCGTTTAAAAGTTTTTGACTTTTCAAAAATTGTTGGGTATCCTCATCATATTCCTCATCAAGCATGTGCAAGGTTGCCTATTTTCGATGGAAGTTATGAAATCTCTGCTAAAAGACACCTTGAACTTTTTTGGGAAATTATTAAAGAGTTATCCATAACCCATGAGGATGTGTGTATGAGACTATTGGCTTCATCTTTCAAAGAAAGAGCTGGGATCTGGCTTTCGAATTTGAAACCCAATAGCATTTCCGGATATGACATGTTTGAAAATAAATTCTTAGAAGAATGGGGAAGTGAATTCGATGATATGTATCTTTCGAATCAAATCCAAGATCAAAACCTTCTCCTTTCCGATCCTATTGTGGAATCATTTAACAATCAAATATCAAGTGATTTGACAACATCCGGAGATGACCTTTCCTGCCCAATTTCTTCTAATGATAAGTCTTCTACTTTTGAGTCAATCGAAAGTCAAATCTTTAATCATTGTATAAACCATAAATTTTCAAATTGCTTTTTAGGTAGCCCTAGTTCTGATCCTGAGGGAATTTCTGAGGATGAGCTTTTAGTTAATAGGTCTACTAAAGTTCCTCCCCCAGAGAAACTCATTAGTTATTCTGTCTTTAATGATCATTCAATTCCTTATCAACTTACTGAAGAAGAAGAAAGTAGGGACAACAACCAAGTTTCTTTAGAAGCCAATGATCATCCTGTTTTTAGAGATCAATTTTATGAAAATGTTCAAATGGTTGTTAATCAATTGGTCAATGCTATTCCTGATAAATTATCGTCATATGAATTTAGTGATGAATCAATTGAAGAGAAGTCTCATGATGATGGGTTGGTGAATCAAACTAATCAAGAGTTTTCCTTAATCAAATCCTCAAATCAATATCTTAATGTTTATGGGAAGCTCGGAAATAATCCTTCACTTAACTCATCCAATGGTTATAATTTTTCCAATTCAATTTTTATTCAGGATTGTCTTTTTCAATTGTTGGGGTGGGGTGCTCGCAATAAGTTCTGTCCTTTTTCTAAAAAAATTGGGTCAATCAATTTTCAGTCCGCCCCCCCATCTAATTTTTCTAAGTCTACTTTGAATTTGTGGTCTGGTAAATCTTTGAATGTTGAAATTTTCAAACCAGAGTCTAGGTATTGTCGCATAAATGGAGATACAAAGTTTTATTTTCCCTTTCAGTTATCTTTAACAAATAACATTCTTAAATCTTCTTGGTGGCTGGAAGGGGTATATGAAGATCAATTTCATCGATTTTCCATCCTTAAACAACAAGTGGGGCTAATCTCAATCTTAATTTTATTCCACAATTTATCCCTACTTGGTTTATGCATCATTCCTGGAGCTCTCAGAATTGAATATCCTGGTCAGGTAGATGAGGAAAGCATTTTGAAACAAGGGGAGTTAAATTTGTTATCACATCTTTTTCCTCCATATATTTTGAATAATAACTTGCACAATTTTTATGACCCTATCAATTCTTGGATGGAGGATGTTTGCAGTAATCAGTCTTTCCCTTTGCATGATTTCATTTTGCACCATTCAACTCCTTTCTCAATTTTTGAACAAGTCAGGAAAGTTGTGCTATCTATTTCATTAATCCTTAATCTAGTCTTGACTCGTTCTTTAAGCAAAAATCAAAGAAGAATTATTAACTTATTTGATGAATGGTTGCACTGGATTTATGATTTTACCTAACATTTGTGATGACTGGTTAGATTAGGGTAGGTAGGAAACCAAATAAGCCTACTTGGGCAGTAGTTAGTCTTTTCAGCCATTGAGTCTGGCACCTTCTTAGTCTTTAAGCTCCTTTGTAAGCTCCTAGTTTAGTTGAGTACCTGCCACTTTTCTTTTCCTGCACAATAAATTTCAAATTTTGCAAGTTATGTTAGTAGTTTAATTTACTTTCTGCACTTATATATTTCATGCATTTTTATTTCTGACATAGAGTAGATTTTATTTCAGTTGGTTTTATATTTTTCCCACACATGCGGCATGAGGTATGTTTGATGTTTGTGAATGCAGAAAATAGGTTGCAAGAATAAAAGCTGGAAATAAAATGGTAGAGTGCTGGATCGTGGATTCGAGTAGCAGAGTTCGAGGACCAGAGATTCTGAGGTTCTCAAGCGCTCATTTCAGCAGAGCACTTGTCCCAGCCGGAGCCAGATGTTATCACATATATAGTAGCCGGGCTACCATACATTATTTTTCTCATTCCAGTACACTATTCAGCCAGTTCCCTTGCATTGGAGATGCCGAGATGAGCATCTATATTGGATCACTATCAGATTGTGGACAGCAGTTGTATTCCCCATGCCATGACTGAGTTTCAGGACACTCAGAGAGATGACCGATGTAGCCATTATATCATTTGTACAGAGCAGACAGTAGTGCCCAGAGTTACAGCAGCAGTCTCAGAGGACAGAGGATGGTACAGGTTGATGTGCTTTCAGGTATATGACTCAGCAGATATATCATGGTGTTATGGTTAGATTGCTTTTATACTTATTCTTATAGCATGTCTTAGCACTTAGTGTCATGATCTGGCGATCATATAGATACATGGACCTGGTTGACCTATTATTTATATTATATTGTCCCTACTCAGACTTAGAAGTTCACTATTCATACTCATTGGTACATACCCTCCTTAGGGAGAATAGAGGTGATCATTACACCATACTCTGGCTTGCTAGTGTTGGCTCCATCATTTCATTGTCTTCATCCATCCGTGGCCTACCTTTTAGATTATTACCTTGATTTGCTACTTGACTAGTGACATGGAGGAACTTTCCCCACTGTAGCCTCTGTATTGGATGAGCCTCCTTGTTTATTGTGTCTCGGTTCTGAGTTGGTGACAAAACTTACCTATGGTGAGTTGGAGTTCCTTGAGAATTCCCCCTAGTCACTAAAGTTGTGTTGGCTAAACCTGAAACTTTTAGTGCTGCCATCAATACAAAATCTGGAAAAATGAAATGCTCTATCTTGTATGTGAAAGAAATGCCAATTGAAAATGGCCATGAAAAATAAAATGTTACATCTTTTGGAAAAATAAATACCTAGGTAAGCAAGTTGTCCATGACACACCTAGAAGTGCTCAGGTAAACAAGTGCCTTAAAAACACACCTGCAGCAGAAAGCCTAAAAATAAATGTAAATCTATGCAATGTGTTTGTAAACACACATAGATCAAGGCTATGGAAACCTCAGGCCCAAAAAGCAATGGAACTTAAATGTTATATCTAAACAATTGCTGGCCTTGTTTGTATTATGGATTGTGCGCATCTGTGAAGGTGAATAAACCCTCTTTAAACAACTCATCCATTTGTGAGACACCGCCATTCCCTGTGTTATTGCTCATTCAGTATATACTATGGTGTGTATTCCCTTTCCCTTGCCAAAGTGTCACAAAGTCAAGTCAGTCAAGTCATCCCTTAGCCTAGCCAGTTATTTCAGCCTTCACCCTTCACTAGCAAATTGATCACAACTATGAAGTGAGTATGGTCCTGAAAGTCTAGTCTGAGTGATAATAATAATTAACGACACTATATATTTGGATTTAGATCGCCAGTCATGATTACTCTGTGTTATATTGGCTATTTGAATAAATTGTAAAGCATGTATTAACCTTGACACCTTGCAGCAGCTATGGATGATAGTCTGAGTTGTATTTGGTCTTGGTTAGACCTAGTTTGACCATGGAGGACCATGGGACATGAGATGTTGGACCTTATGATGATATGGATAGATGATATATGGTCTATGTACACATACAGGATGATTCTATGCAGCAGCTACAGGGGTATGATGATGATTCTTGGGATACAGCAGTGTTTTGTCATTTACAGATCATTATTATGGGCCTTGTTCCGGTACATTGGATATTTATTTTGATCATGCAGAGATTCATATGGTGTATGAGTACACATCTTGGATGGATTTGGACCTTCTGAGTCCAATGGGACAGTTTGTTTTCAGTTCCGGGCACTTACAGTGATGATTTAGCCTCAGTAGGCTGTCCTAGTGCAGTTTTGGTCTGTTGGAGGCCCTGTCGGAGCAGAGATGACTTTTATCCGGTTGACCTAGGGCGCTGATGATGGAGGGGGTGGTCCAGCCACTTGTTTTTACCATATTACCCCCCTCCCGGACACATTGGTGCCCTCACCTTGACAGCGCCATCACTCCAGGAGGCTGTTTGGGCAGTTTCACGATTCCCGAGGCATTTCAGGATTGGTAGAAATGGCTATTGAGGAAATCGATTTGGGCTACTGAGGCAAAGTTATGGCATGGGATGATCAGTGATGATAGATCGGGACCTTCCACACCTCCTCCAGCAGTTTCAGCTTCATCGGGGCCCGCATCCATCACTTATGGCACTTTCTGTGGATTTTTGAGGTCTTTTGAGGACCACGACTTCACCTTGGAAGCACGATTTGGTATATTCATGATTATTTATTGGTTATTGTGCTATGGGGATTGACCAAGGAGGGATAAAATTACCCCTTGGACCCACCATAAGTCTCTTATGATATTTTGTCATCATGATTTGGTGGGATTCCCCTCTTATAGGGCGATTTTGTCCACTTACATTATATTTTATTAGTGATCCATGTATTTTATTGTTGAGCTCATCTCAACCATTGATTAGACATTTGTATCTTTTAATCTTAGCCACTCATTCAAAAAGTGGTTAGGGTTTTGGTGCCTCTCCTTCCTATTTAAAGGAGAGAGCCTCTCATTGTAAAGGGACTTTTGGCTCTGGATTATTGGAATAGAAAATTATTATTGCATCTATCTCCAATGTTGTGGTGAATGTTTTTGGTGTTCGTTCGTTGGTTCTTCCTTTGCACTGAGTTATTGGAGATCTTGTTTGCCATATCTTTTGTACCACGATTTTGCATCTACAGGTGGAGGCCGATTTGCATGGAGGAGGAGGTATTGGTAGGGGAAGACTCTCCCTACTTCTTCTTTGGAGCTCTTCGTTGGTAACAGGGAGTATTACTGTCCCAGGACCTTCTATTTCATGTTACTATTTGCATTTCTCTTGTATTTCTTCCATACTTGATCTTACTGATTGAATTTTATTCCTTGGTTTGACAGGTAGAGGAAGGCGCACTTGTGGACTAGGGCATCAAATTGGCAAGCAAATCAACAATCTCTCATTTGATCTCTGCGGGAATCTTCCTCAACATCAAGGCATCTCAACCACATCATTCAGGTATGATCTCAAGGTAAGTTCTATCTCCATAGTCTATCCAATTGTCAAAAACATATAAAACCCTAATTAATTAAAACCCCAAATTTTGCATTTTCTTAGATCTACTGAGATCTAGTGGGTTGTTGGGTATGATATTGAAAACCCACCTCTATAGCATCCACGGCATCCCGGATCTATAGTTTGGTGAGGATTGGCTTCCGTTTGACCCCTCTCCCAAGCCAACTTAGCTTCTCCCAAGGAAGGCGCACTTCATCATTTGAGCAAGTTGACCTAGATCTAGAACATGGGTGTTTGAGATTCCACTTGATTTGACATCTATACATCAAATAACATACACCCAGGTTGTCCCTTTCCTGAAATTCACCTTGTGGGCCCCATTCCACATTTCAAGGGATTTAATCCCCATTTTGGACCACTTGGAACACTTAAACTCAGATCTACAAAGATCTAACCGGTGGATTGCCACGAAATTATAGATCCATGCTCCTACTTGACTGATCTACCCGGATCTAAAGTTTGGATGCCATCCGACATGATTTGACCCACCTAAACCCAAATTGAAGCCTCCTTAGGTAAAGTCGCACCACCTTGGAGAAGTGAGTTCACTCACTTCGAGGAATTGGGTACTTGAGATTTTTGGAGATTTAGAACCGGAATAATTCAAAACCTAGGTCTAGACTGTCACTTTGTCAAATCTTGCCTTGGGGACTGCATTCCTTGTTTTAAGGGATTGTGGTCCACTTGGGTCAAACCTAGATCTAGACACATTTAACCATCAAGACCTATACTGTCCACTTATCTCATGTTGTAGGAGTCCTAAACCATAAGTCAACCCCACTTTGACTCCACTTCCCAATTCCCAAGGCACTGGTTTATCTCCAAGACAACCCAACTCTCCTAGATTGTTGGATTGACTTTTGGTTTGACTTTTGCATGGTGAACTATACCCTTAAAGCTATCATGAATCATGGTCAAGCTTGTCTTATGTACTAGTTAGCCCCAATACATCCCTCAAACTACACTGCATTGGACACAGTTCCCAAGGCAGTGGATCTTTTGACATTGACCTAGTACACTCATCCTAGATCTATCTTCAAACATTATAAGTCACTCTCACATCAACTATGAACCAAAGCTATACTTATTGAACCCCTCACTTGGCTTGTGACTTCATCCTTAGGTCTAGGATAAACCATACACCTAACTTCACCTAGAAATACCCTGATTTGGTGTCTTGGTTTTGATCTCTCCTGTCGGGAGTAGATCGGGTCTCCCCCTTTGTTGTCTGGGCTAGATAACATAAAGCGAAGGTTGCCTCGACTGGCGTGACAACCATACATATTGGAGGTCGAGGTGATCGTGGTTGCACCTTTGAGTTGCCCTTCCCTATTGCTATCCATGACTGGATCCATCCATAGTGGTAACTACATCTTAGGTGATAACAGGACCTATCAGCGTCTCCAACATGTGGATACAGCCCAGGAGCACCCCAGGTGCATTACGTCCTATGGACCACCTACGTCTTCCACCATGTGAAAACCAACCCTAGTGCACCTGCGTCTTCCGGTCTCATCACTCCCTCATTTGAGGAACATCAATCTGGATAACACCAAGCTTCTCTCTGAAGAACTTGAACTTCACTCTCGCTAATGGCTTGGTCAACACATTCGCTATCTGCTCATCTGTCGCCACATACTAGAGCTTCACTGCTCCTCTCTGCACCATATCCCGGATATAGTGAAACTTGATCTCAATATACTTCGACTTGTCATGGAACACCGGGTTCTCAGACAACTTCACGCAACTCTAGTTGTCACAGAAGATAGAAGTTGCCTCGAGCTTGAGATCAAACAAATCTGACAGTAGCTTCCAAAGCCATCCTGCCTCACAACTAGCCGAACAAGCTACAACATACTTTGCTTTGGTTGTACTCAGTGTCACACATGACTACTTCCTGCTAAACCAGGAGATCATACCGGATCCCAAACTGAAGCAGCATCCCAAAGTGCTCTTCCTGTCTGCGGCACTACCTGCCCAATCCGAATCAACATAACCATGCAGGTTAATCCTCTTATTCGTCTCATACTTGAGCCCATACTCAATTGTACCCTTCAGGTACCTCAATATATGTTTTACAGCCGTCAAGTGAACATGTCTTGGATCCGTCACAAACTGGCTCAGGGTGTTCACAGCAAAACATGTCTAGTCTCATGTTCGTTAAATACACTAACAAACCAATCATCTTCCTGTACATTGTGGCATCAACTGTCTCTGAAGAAGCGTCACATAGTAGCTTCAAGTTCGATGCCATTGGTGTGGCCATAGCCTTGCAGTCCATCATTTCGAACCTCTTCAGAATCTCCACTGCATACTTTCCTTGACCAAGGAAAATTCCTTCTGTACTTTGCAACACTCCATGCCTAAGAAGTAGTGCATCATCCCCACATCCTTCATCTCGAAATCTGCGGCAAGCCTTCTCTTAGTGTCTGCAATGAGCTCATCCTCACCTGTCACAAATAGGTCATCTACATATAGTAGTAGTATCACTGGTCTTCCGCCCTCAACCTTGAAGTAAAGGTTGGAATCTGCTTTACTCTTGGAAAAGCCTAAGCTCATCAGAAAGTTGTCCATCCTATCGTACCATGTCTTGGCTGCCTGCTTTAATCCGTACAAGGCTTTCTTCGACTTGCACACATGAGTCTATCTGTCATGTGTCTCGAATCCCAGTGGCTGCTCCACGTACACTTCCTCTTCAACTACACCATTCAAGAATGATGTCTTGACGTCCATTTGGTGTACCTTCCATTTCATTACTGCAGCCAATGCAAGTATAGATCTGATGGAAGTGTATCTTGCAAGTAGAGAAACCCTAATTTTCCAAACTTGGAATTTTGAACTTCTGATTGGACAGGAAGATGTGCCTCCTCAAGTCGAGTTGTCCAATGTACTCCTTTGTCTGGATTGATGGAGGAAAACCCCAAAAGTTTGATGCCCTGGTTTTCTCCCGACACTAATGACTGGGTCAAAATGAAAATTCTTCAAACTGGATTATGCTTCCTCCAAAAGATGCACCCTCCTAGGGCGAGTTAGCCTAGCCCTCTTTTTCGGATGATCTATGGAGAGAAGACCTTGAACTAGGAAGACCTAATTTCTCGCTGTTGCACAATGGCTTCTTTTCAGATTGGCTCTAATTCCATGTTAGAGTTTGCACTTTAATTCAATCTAGTTAGATCTTTAAACTGAAAGATAGACAAGCACAGCAAAACACAAAGACACAAGAATTTTCCTCCAGGAAACCATAAAGGAGAAAACCCCGCAACTTCCTCAAATAGATTTGTCACTAGTACAATATCAAGCAAGATGGAAAACCCAAAATATAAGATGTCTTATGCGGCTCTCTCTTTCTCCTCCAGCGAGCTTGTCTTCTCTCTCTCCTTATGCGAACTTGCTTGAGTGAGTGTTGTTTCCAAATGAGAGAGCAAGCCTCTCTATTTATACTTTATGTGTGGGTGACCTTTTTTCTAATGGGGCTGACCTCACTAACTTGACTAGGTCGACCTGTCCTAGGGAGACTCAATAATACAATTTACATTTATCTTTTGGGGAGCTATTGCCCTGACTTACAATGGAGGTTTTGCCTCAATAATATTGCATGACCAAACATAATAATGACATCCTCGAATGGAGGAAAAACATCTCCGACGGAGGTACAATAAAAATACAATAATAATATAATAATAAAATACAAATGAATATCTTCCGAAGTTACATTTACAACAACAAGAAAATGATAAAATTTATTACCAATCACAGCATGGCCCACCACATTTTTCGCAATCACTCTAGGTTGGAGTTATTGAAGATTGCAAAGACTAGATTTGCTAGCTACTACCTCACCTTCGAGAGGCTTTTGAAGGTAAGAGAGGCATTGGCTAGTATGGCCTCAAGTGATTCAAGGGAGGAATTGAAAGAGAGAGTTGCAAGCACATATGATAGACATGACTTTCAGGAGGTGGAGGACACCGTTCTTAATGGTCAATTTTGGGCACAGATTAGGTATGTTCTACAGTTCACCAAGCCTATTTATAGTATGATTTGTTTTGAAGATATAGATCAACCGATGATTGGGAGGTGTATGAGCAGATGGATAGCATGCTTGGCCAAATCAAAGAAATTGTTGAGCAAAGAGATGCAATCTTGTATGACCATATTCATAAACATGTGGTCAAAAGGTGGGATAATCTGAATGTTCCACTACATGCCCTTGCATATGTCCTTACCCCAAAATATTATTCTCCTTCTTGGTTGGCCCAACCAGCACCTGGGGGTGAAGTTAGGAGAAAACCACACACAAATCCAGAGGTGCAGAATGGGTATATGCTTGCATTAGACAAGTTGGTCCTTGATGAGGAGTGTGCTCAAGTACGGAGTGAATTGAGCAAATACATCAATGAACATGGAGTCTTTGGTAGCATGCATGCAACCAAAGATCGAGATAGGTTGAGTCCTATCGAAATGGTGGAACAAGTATGGCTACTCTACCACATATCTGCATAAATTGGCGGTGAGGGTGCTTTCACAAGTTGTTAATAGTTCTTCTGCAGAGAAGTGTTGGAGCACCTACAGCTTCATCCACAACGTTAAGAGAAACAGTTTGAATGTAGATCGGGCAGAAAGCTTGGTTTATGTGCACTACAACTTGAGGTTGTTGTCCCATTATTGTGATGCGGCCAAGAATGATAGAACATATTTGACATGGGACAACAATCCAAAGGAGGCTAATTTGGAGGATGGAGCCATAGCATTAGAGCGCTTGGAAGCTGAACTATTGGGTGATCATGATGGTGATCAAATTCATACAACGGAGATGCCACCCCCAACCACCAACAGGTTTCCAGATGTAGGAGTTTTTCCTTTATCTTCACAACGTCCAACAATCTGTGGGGGCCATGCATCTTCTTCTCATGTTCCATGAACACTTCTAGCTCCTCCTATTCCTATACCTAGACCATGAGAAAAGAAATTGGAAGTTTCTTGTGGCAAGAGGAAAGCTTAGTAGATAGTATCATAGTACTTTGTCTTTAATGTTTATTATGGCCTATTTTGTAAACATTAGATAAGTTTAAGTTTGAACTTTGAACTTTGAATTTTGAACCTACCTTTGAAGTTTAAACTTTAAATTGTTGATTGCATCTTACAACTCTTTGGTAATAAATATGATAATATGATGCTTTGTTTCATTTCATGGTTGATGTTATCTATTAGAGTTTGTTGATGGCAAATATTATATGTTGAAATTTGAAGGTTGATGTTGTTGTTGATTGATGATTGATCATTTGATGACAATGTTATAAGTTATAGCTCCTAGATGATTGATGTTATATGTGTACTAAATGGTTATATCTATGTTTTCATGTTTTCTATAGCTAATTTGGCATTCTACATGTTTTTTTAATATAAATGCCTCAAAATATATTAAAATATGTATTAGATATAAAAACGCTCCCAAAACGGAAGCTTTTGAAAATTTCACTTTCTACTCTCGTCCCCACTCCTCACTCCCAACAGCGTAGGGTTAAACAAATCGGCCAAGAGACAATCAAGTGCTTGAAGACCATTTTTGAAGAGTTCAACCTAGAACCCTTCCTCATCCGCTACTCTGCTAGAACTCATGGCCCAAACAGCCTCCTGGACAACATGGGGGGTGAATAAATCACAAGAAGGGGGTTGAGGTAACATGGATAAGGGGTTTCCCCGAGATGTCATAGAGGGAAGATGTGTGGGAGAACATGGCTTTTGGATCAAGATCAAGTGGATGATGGGAGTGGTGAGGGAAGATGGCACGCCATAAATGTTTAGGGGAATGAATAAAGGAAGTACTCAGCTCTCCATGCCTACGAGAGATGAAGAGGTGTTTCTTGTGGAAAAGGGAACGACAATAGGAAGCTTTGAGAGATTTGAGAGATAATCTAAGGTTACGGTGGAAGTTTTTCGACACTAGATGTACTAGCTAACTAAAAAGCTAAGTTGGCTTAGTTGAAATAAGCAAACAAAATAGAATAGAGTTGCAATAATGGATCATCAAACAATAAAATGCTTGAAAACAACTACTTTGAATATTGAAATCAAAGAGTATAAAAAATCTCTAAGAAGAGATGTGAAAAGATTATGAATAGTTTATACAACAAAATCTAGAATTCAAAATGCCACTCATTTACTTTTGGCAAAGAATCTAATGCCTATTTATAGAAATTCTAAAGGAATCTAGAAGTACAAACTTGTGATAAGAATCTGCCTAGAATGATGTGGACATAATATGTCTAGAATCTTGTGGATAAGAAAGATCTAGTAGGTTCCCTACCAACTTGGCACTACAGACTTGGATAGAATCATGCCACGTTTGATTTGTGTGTCAAATGATGTCTAATTTGTGTTGTTGAGTGCTAGGCACGTGTTCCATGAGCGCATGTACAAGTTGCATGCTATTGACTCTGGCATGGCTTAGATGCTCCTTGGCCTCGACATGGTGTCTTGATACCTTGTTCGTGCAAGGCACGTCGGTGTTGATTTTGGTCATTGGCACAAGATTGTGCAAAGTCGCCAATGAAGGCCCTTAGCGTGGGCATTGCTAAAATACTTGGCACAAGGTGCAAGCACTTGAGCAAGACTTAAGAGTTGTGTCAAAGCTTTTGCTCTCACTTGTGCTTGGATCAAGAACATTTCTAATATAAGGTGAGATGTACAACCAATCCTAACCTTGGCCAAGTGTCAAACTTGACCAAGCTCCAAATCTTGGCCAACAGATATTGACAAGTTTCCTCAAGCCTTTGGTCGACATTAAATAGCATTCCTTAATCCTTTTGTCAACATGAGCATGCCTCCTCAAACCTTTGTTTGACATTGATAGGCTTTCTCAAGCTTTCAACCAACATTGACTACCATAGGCTAACATTAAAAGGCTTCTAAAAGCCTTAGATAATTTTTTGTTAAGTTTTTATTGGTTCACAACTAAATCTATGCCTTGTTGAGCTATAAGCTTGATCTAAAAGTCAACTTGAAGTCTACAATCTTCTTTTGCAGTATTTCCCAAGACTTCAAATGCAAGTTAGGGGTACCTTTGAAGCTCGTATTAGCAACATCAAACATGAATATTCACAAGCCCAATCTGTATAATTTGGTTAAAGACAATGGACTTTGTTACCCCCCATTTTGTCATGGGTGTTCACATGTGATTTTTATCACATTTCAGCAGGGGGTTACAAGTTGATGGTGTTGATGCTTGCCTTTGTGATGATGACTTCGAAAGTTTTGATGGAGTACTTACTTGTTAGTGCTAGCCTTCCATGATTGATGGATGGATCTTCATGCTGGTAACTATTGGATGTAGTAGGGGATGATGTTGCACTTGTTCATGACATATTGTTCATCTTCTTGTGGAGTGTTCATCTTCTTGTGGAGGGCCCTAGTGCTTTTGGTTTTATTATACATCTCAATCACATGGGCTATCCTTTCCCATGGAGTGCTTGGCATATCTACATGATATGATGGCATTTGGAGACATTCTAGTGGAGCACTCTAGCTCATGTCATGTGGTTTGCAATTAAGGATGTGTTGTCTTTGATTTTCCACGGAGTGCCCTCTATCCTAAGCACTTAATTGATGACGTGGACTCTCATTGGGGAGAGTGCTCTAGCTCTTTGGGTGATGACATGGATGGTTTTCTCTTAAAGCACTCTTGGTTCTCAGCATGTGGCTGGCATCTTTGCACTATTATATATCTTTATCAGTTGAGCACTCTCTTTATTTCTCTCTCTTGGCACATGTGGAGGCATGTTGTTGACTTGTAGAAGGGGTCGTCCCCTTCTTCTTGGAGTTGGTTAGCTAGTGTGGATACATTGCTCTTGGATTGGATGCTCTTATTGTTGATTGGTGGTCTCCTAGATAAGATAGCACATTGGAGGTAGGGTTTTAATTGACGTGTGGACATTCATTTGCACATGTTTTGAGATCTTGACCATTGATGAGGTCAAAAGAAGGTAGCGTCCACTCTTGGAAGCATTCCACATGAGGTTTCATGCCATATTTGGAGGAGCATTTCACTTTTGGAGGTTTCTTCCACTCTCATATATTCCTCACTTGAGGAGCATTCACTTTGGTACTTTGGAGAACCACTTTGAATCATTCCTTCCCTCATTTGATGGGACAATTCACTTGGTGGGACGTTTTTGTTGGAGGACCCTCATTTCACATCTTCCCATGCTTTGTTGAGAGAGAGTTCATCCTCTTGAGCTCATTCTTGGAGGGCATTCACCTTTGGAGGTGTCCTACTTGTCATTTCATGCCATCTTTGGAGATAGCGTCCACCTTTGGAGAATTTGTTGCATGTTTTGTGGAGGTCGTTTGGCATTTGGAGGAGATCTAGGCATTCAAACCCTAGATCTAGGGTCATTAATTGCTCATTTGACTCTATCTCTTGGAGTACTACCTCTTAGAGAGCATTTGGAGACTAGACATTGGTCCTCTACATTGCTATTTTCCCTCATCTATGGAGGCATTCATCTCCTTATTCATTGGAGCTTGTACATGTGGCTTTGACCAGCTTGTTTTATGCATATTGTTGTGGTAGTTGGAATATTTTTGTTTTGTTTACTCCATCCTAGGCTTGATTTAGGAATTTATTGTTATTTTATTGTAGAAGGAAGAGGAGCTAAAAGATATATAAGGCTCTGCTCTCTCCTTCATTTCTCATGGTTAGATTTGTGGTATTTACTCTCCTTCAAGCTTAATGGATAAGTCTTTCTTGGTGCGTATTGAAGTGTAAGGATCTCTTCTCCTATCAATGTGAGGCTTATGTTCCTATCTCTAAATGTTGTTAAAGATATGTAGAATTGCTAGAACTCGTTTAATTAGGGCCTTATGATAAGGGTAGATTTACCTCATTGGAAGGGTTGTATGTGAGAAGTATTTCCTCTATTTCCCTTTGATCTCTTATGCATCAAAGTATTAACTTGCTTCTATCATCTTTTTCGAGTTATTGCTCTTAAATATCTCATTGCATAAGTAACACCCTAATTAACAATGTTTTGATGTGGCACCATTTGGGCCCTCCTAGTCTATTCGTACTTTCATTTTTCGACATGTTAGGGTTTCTTGTGGCATGTGTATGCAGCCCTAGTTTCTCTAATCATTCATGAACTCTCCCTCTTGGACTAGCCCCTTGACTCCATTTACCATTGTTTGGATTGGCACTAGTCTCTTGAATCCTCCCATCACCTTTACTTTCTATACTACAAAGACACTAAAAAACCGAAATGTTTTGCTAAAGCTACTCTCCCAAAATCATCTTATACTTCATTGTCTAAGCTTTAGTAATCCTATCCTTGGAGAAACCTTCCTTGAATTGGAGGAGAGCCAACTTGAAGTGAGAGAGGGATTTATTGAGATGACAATGGGTAACCCCTCCAGATTGCCTTTGGGCTAGCATCGTTCTTTGAGGCTTTAATCACACATGCTAGTTCAGGTAACAGACTCCATTTGCAATATCCATACCAACTACAATCCAATTTGTACTTCCCTTAGGAAGACTGTAGTAGCATGAAAAATGTGAGTTTTATGAAATCTATCACTGCAACACAAGCAAGGCCATAACTCCTTGCAGGTCTTGCAGATGTCTACAACCACAAGTCCTAAAAGATTGTAGTACCACCCTATAGGAAATGACTCCTCATTACGAGGGTATGTCTGCAACCGCACTACAAGAGAGACTACAACTCCCCACTATGAGGTTTCCATATAAGTCCACGGCCATGGCACTGACAACATGAAGCAACATACAAAAGATGAATAATTCATCACAACAAATATGAAAGGTGAACTCTAGCAACATTTGTAATACAATCAACATAGAAGAAAAACCATTTCCTAACATTTGTTATTGTGTAGGAACTTATCTATAAATATAATTCTTACGCCCTATATTAGCACTCTTGCCACTCCAGCTTTGGATAATATTACTCTTTGGCATGAGACATTTGCATACAAGGTCTCTCCCTCTCCTTCTTGTATCTTAGTATACTTAATGCTAATGAGAGTTGCCTTCACATCTCTCCGTATCGAGTGTTTTGAAGCTTACAATCTCACAAGTTTTACCTCATTTTGCCTTTATATCCGTTTTTAGGCCTTGGGGCACATAGCATCCTTGTGTTTCTTTTGTTATAATACTTCAAGCCCAACACACTCAACAGTCCTCTATAATACTTCTCCTATACAATCGTATATTGGACATCTTGAAGATAACTTCACTTGCATCTATTGTTCAATATGTTATACATCATTAAATTTATACTCAAATCTTGTGAGTTGCTTTGTTGGTCACCATCATGCTTCAAGCTGCTAAATACTTATGCTGACATTCATTCAACTTACCATAACCTTGAGTTTGTTTGGGATTTCTTGGTTTTCCCCCGTTTCTACATTTAGGTGCTTCAATCACTCGTCGTGGACAATATTTCAGCTATGACCTGATAAAACCGAGGGCTAAATGTAACTCTAGGCACCCATGTTCTTGCCATAGTAGTAAGATTGAATTATTAAATTATTAAATTAACTTATTAATAATGTTCTATGAACATTATTAAATTGATGTTCTTCAATCATCGCTACAGCACCCATTGCTCCTCCATGCAGAAATTTTAATACCAATGAACATGTTAAATGTTTCTGATGTCATTTTGGCAGTGTATTCACTGAAAGCCAGCAAGATTTTCTGGCAAGAAGCACATGGGAAGTTTGCTGGAGATGTTCCATCTAAAAGATATCAATGGATAGTATAAGTGTCACCATACTGCTGCATATGGGAATCATAGATAACAGAATTGGCAGACTACTTATTAAATGAATATTAATATCGATTGATTAATCAAATCAGTATTCAGATTAAAAAATGTGAGCAAAGTAGGCAAATGGGCCATTGCATTCACGGGCACATATTCACATCTTCATATGTCAATTGGATGTGGTATTCCCTTAAAGTCGACATGATTTCACACTCAATGAATAAATAAGAACTTTACTTGAGCCTTGCCTATCGAGACATAAGAATTCATACTAGTGCTACTGCTATTCCTCCCTGTGCAATCAATAACATCTGTGTGAAGATAAAACAGGCAAGAGGGGACACGCCCAGATGCAACTCTGTTTGGACAACTTAAAGGCCGCCTTTGAGAAAACAGACCTTGATGACTTCGTGCGAATGAAGAAATGGGAGGAAATCTTCCAGCAATTGTCCCATTTGGGTACTACTCCACCAGGTCATGCCAGCTCTTTGGAAAGCGAGGACAAAAGCAATAAAAAGGAAGTCTAATAAGCTTGTGATCTTTGGTCTGGAACAAAGCCTATAAATAAACTCTAGATTTGAACTTCCATATTCCCAGTTTTGTCAGTAAAAGATAAGATAAGATCATTTTATTAATGTCCAACTAATGACCACAAAAGTAAGGTCAGTGGGACTGATGAGTACAGCCCTGATAATATAAAATTATTTTTAGCAGAAATTTAATTTCAGGCAAGTGAGTAACACAGCCCACCTGTGGTGATTGGTGATTGCAATTGCAAAGAGTTTTTTGAAAGAGGGGTGCTCTTCCAGAGTAACCAATCTGAATTCGCCAATCGATTTCTGGGTAATAGTTCATTTAGTGCTAGTTTGGAACTCCCAGGTTCTCAGCCTTGTAAATATATGAACCCGGATAAAATAAATGATAAATCTGTTTAGCAGAGAATAAAAATTCAGGCAAGTGGGTAACACAGCCCGCCTATGGCGATTGCAATTGCAGAAAGTCTTTTTAAAGAGGGACGCTCTTCCAAAGAAACCAATCTGAATTCGCCAATCGATTTCTAAGTAAGTTCATTTTAGTATTGGTTTTGAACTTCCAAGTTCCCTGTTTTGTAAGTATGGAACCCTGATAATATAAAAATCCTTTTAGAAGAAAAAATAAAATTCAGGTGAAGTGGGTAGCACAGCCCACCTGTGGTGATTGCAATTGCAGAAACATTTTTGAAAGAAGAGTTCTCTTCTAAAGTAGCCAATCCTGAATTCGCCAATCGATTTCTGGGCGGCGGTGCCCGGGAAATCCCAAGCACGCCGTCCGCAATCCCGGGCTTGGGCTTTCGGATAAAAGTATCATCCCTCGAATATTTCAAAACACCATCCAAGTCCCCATAATTTGCCATTTTGGAGGCAAAATCAGCACCGTTGGCATTGACTTTAACCAAAGCTTTAACAGAAACAGGTGCATCCAATCCGTCAGATTGATTAGAAGAAGAAGAGGGCAGAGAAGCGAATGCCTTCTGCAGCAAATAATCAGAGAGCCTGTGTCGATCCTCCAGGTCAAGCAGAGCCAAGGCTTCACGCTTCTCCTCCTCCGCCTGAAACTCAATTTGGTTTATCTGCATCTTCTGTAGCACTTCAAACAACTCGATCGGCACATTCACGGGCTTGTGCCGTTTGTTCACCATCTGCAAACGCATGGACTTGGTGTTTTCCACATTCTCAATCACAGAGAGCGCCGCCTCCACTTCCTCCATGATAGGCCGAGGCGGCAGGCTCCTGTGTATCACCATGATCTCCTCCACCACTTCATCCATGCTCGTCACTGCTCTCACCATTGTGCATTACCTTAATCGGGAAAATAAGTAATCCCCTTAATATGGATAATGGGTATTCCCGGGCAGACCAAAGCTCCAAACTCAAAACGATTCCTGTGCCAATTGGATATTGAATTTGCTGATATCGGCTTATGTAGGCCGATATGTTCTCCTTTCTTTTCGATTTTTTGGCTCCCCCAACTACCCGATCTACCCGCTCACGTTCAGGCTCCGGACGTGTGAACTGGAATCGCTGGTGTCAGCGTAGCGTAATAGTAAGAGATCGCATATCACATGAATCTCGTCTCTTTTTTTCTTCGCTGTGCCGATTTCAGGGTTCGTTGGCTCCATTTGAAGCCCTTCGATCTCTTTCTTGATTTCTCACTTGAGTGTGCCCCTCGCACTAACCAGCAATCTCCTTTGCTAACATTAAATGTCATCGCGACTAACATTAACACTCCCACGCGTAGCTGGCGCGTTTGACTTAATCAATTGATTAACTAAGGTCTGAGCTTTCTTAATGGATTTGATTAATTGGATGCTGGTTTTAATATTTTCTGTTACTGAAATTTCGTTGGCCAACCATTTCCATGCAACGTGGCGATTACGATGGGATGCACATTTTTCCATATTGATGAAGGGTCCATGTTCGCACAACTATATTTTTATTATATTGTAATTTTATTTATAGGAGTTTAGAATGAACCTTGCCACTCCAAGAACTGTACTTAGACATATATATTTAATTATTTATTTTTGTTTTATTATTATTAATTAATATATTTTTCTCATCAACATTCTTTAAAAGTAGAATATTTAGACTACATCATTCATTTTTTTTTTTCCGGAAAAAAAAAAGCGTACCATTGATATTTATTAATTGAATCAAATAGTATAATGATAGACCGACATACACTGTCATTGTCATGATCATCTCAGATCCATTACACAAAAACTACACTTCCCCTCTCTTTTCATAGTCAAATACAAAAATATTACATATCAAAAGTTTTTTTGAAGATAACCATCTTAGTCCCAAAAATACAATCCAAAGTAACTCTAGAGTTGCCAAAAAAATTTGACCTTTGTCAATCCAAATATATTTGCCACACGAGCAACACACCAGTAATTATGCCTTCATATTAGTGCCATTGCCACATCTAAGGCACAAAGTAAAATAATGATGATTCAGTATAATCACCCCACCAGCTGCACAGTAAAGTTACTGCCCCATCAAAAAATAGAACAGGATCATTGATGGATAAATGAAAAGAACCAACATTTCGGATAACTGGATAGTCCACTTCTTTTTTATATTTCAAATAGTGACTCATAGCACTTGAAAACGATATCAATACTGAGAATATGATCTTTAAAGATTGCCTGATTCCGCATATACCAAATGATCCAAGAAATAAAAACCGAAAGAATAAAGTGTATTTTGCAAGTCTTAATCCACACTTTCAAACTTGTTTCTATTTGAACTTTGGATGTACAACTGTTTTTTTTCCGACTTGTTTCTATTTGAACTTTAAATGTACAGTTGTTTTTTTTGGAAAGTAAAGATCTTATTTTTTACTAAATAACAAAATTACTTTGTGAAAAGGTCCAACCACTAATAAGTAACACTCATATAAAAAACAACTTTTGTAATTGATTTTTTTTCTATTGGAAGAATGTCCATCTCTTATTTTCAAGGGAATCAAGGTGGTGGATTCGCTTCACTATTTGAATTTATCTTATCTATTAGAAAAACATAGTGTAAGTGTTGATATCAATTTACATTCATTTTTTGATATAATTGAGGTAAAAATACAGTTAATCATCTTAAACTATTATAAGAAATAATTATTAAACTAACCACCATGTTTATTTAAAAAATTTAAAAATTATTATAAAAAATAATCACTTACAATCATGACATTTAAATTAAGAAACTATCTTATAAATTAATTATATGATAATTAAATTATATCAGTATAAAAATTAATTGAGTCTAAAGTGAGTATTAATTGAGTCCAAAGTGAGTATGGTTGATTTACTGTAAATAAAAACATTAAAACTATTTTTAACTTATATATTTATTTTAAAATACTCATTAAATATATCAATTATATATAATATCTTTTATATTTTATAATTAATTTTATAATAAAAATATCTTTTAATTTTAAATTAAATTATTTTAAATATAATAAATACTCATTAATATATTTATTTAAAAATAATAATAATATTACATCATATTGTAACCCTAGTATAGTGATAGTAATTCTTCAGTGATTCAATTGGATATTTTAATCATAGTATATTGATAGTGAATTGATTCATTAAATATCAATGGATATATGATAGGATGGTATTCACTCATTAGATACATTAGACTCTTTGGATATATGCTAGGAACTAGAATATTTAGACTATACCTTATACTTTACTTTTCACAAATAGATACTCATATATTGCAATGATGACTCAATAAGATGCTATTAAATGGGTTTGATAAATTAGATTTAAATTAACGAATCATCTAAAATAAATTGTTATTTTTATTTATAAAAAATAATAAATATTTTTTTATTTAATAATTAAATAATATTATAAAATTTAATATAATTAAATTTTCATTATTATAATTATATATAATGGTTTATATTAATCTAAAATTTAGTTTAAGTATCATTTTCAAAATGAAGAGAAATATCTAAATAATAAAAAAAAATTACTTTGAACAAATTAGTATATCATGACCAACTTTTCATTCAAAGTGTTGATCATATTTGTTAAACGTTAATTCTAAATCAAAATCCCTTTTATAATAAAAAAATTGTCTACTTTCACAACGGTTTATGTGGCTTAGTGAGACCATATCATGTTTAAAAAATCACCCGACGTAGATTCCTTCCATGATTACAAATTGAGTAGTACAAGTAGTGGACTCTATTTGTTTTGTTATTTTTATGGGTATTATTATTGATATCTTTTTCATGGGAATTTGGAGATTATGATTTTATTTTTATAGAATAATTGTTTTTTATGTTAAAATTGCATCAAATGTTTATGAATTTATTTATGAGTATAGTATAATTTGAATGGTATAATAGTTAAGGATATGTGTATTTTTCAAAATATTATACAAATTAAGAAAGAAGAAATAGTATATGTACACTTTTATAAAAAAAAAATCTTTAAACTTTTACTATGAAAGATTAATACTTTGATTTACAAATCAAATTTACCTTCTTGTAATAATAAATTAACATTCACTATTAAACATGATATTATACTTTAATAATAAATTATACAAATTATTATCATAATTATTATAAAATTTAATAACTAAATTAAGAACCTTCAGATTTTTGGCCATTCCATACTAGCCATTAGTATTTTCATCTCACAAATCAAAAGTGAAGGATCACAAAGCTACAACAAATACAACTAGACGAGGAGATAGCTTTAGCTAGAGTCAACCACTTTGGAAATTTGGAGGAAAGGCAGTATTTTCTTCGATCTCCCGCTTAAAGGGAATTTGGAGGAGGGGCGGTATTTTCTTTGATCTCATAAGGAAGGGCTGGAGGATTTATGTGTAATGCCCCGTTTTGACTTTACCACCTGAACCACCATTTCCCGATGGTATTTCCTTCTTATTGTGGAACTTTGTCAGTTTGATTAAACTGTGGACATATGGATTTATTATTTTGCGGCATTTACATATATGAGTGTAATGTTAATATTATGAATTATGTTCATGTTTTGATTATGACTCTAGAATGCAAATGAAATAAATGATGGGTACGTGGATACCAAGTTAAAGTTATATGTTGAATGGATGGATATGATACCAGGTGCATGGTACATAGGAAAATGATTTGCATTATTGTTCATTAGTAATGAAATGTATATACATGTCAATGATTGCATGATATTCTTGATCTTGTGATTGGAGACTAACCTACATGTTAAAAGAGCTAAGTGGTAGCTGAGCCCTACGAGGTGGGAGTACCTCTGGGACATTAATTCTAAAAGATAAATGGTATGCAAGTGATGCATTATTGTTTAGCATGAGTATTATGTTATTATCATGATGTGTGGGCAGGTGTGAGGTTTCAAGAAACTCAACTGCTCAACTTAGTTATTTGATGACAAAACTTGAGTACAATAGTCGCAACGCAGTCACTATGTCGATGCAGACATAGTCCCTTGTTCCATGGGAGGGGTGGAGGCATTAACCATCGTTTATCCTCCGAAACCCGGAGTCATGGGAGGGATGTGCTATAGCGCGCTCCCCAAGGTGTGTGATGATGACTAGTGGGTACCTGCTGGGAAAGCTTGGTCGATGTAGTCGACACTTCCACTTGCGGGTTCTAACTGGATTTATGCCATGTAGTGGACGCTCTCGGGTAGTCCAGCAAAGGAAGGATAGGATGTGGAAGTTAGTTGTGAATTAGGTAGAAGGAAGTAGGTAGATAGGAATGTCATGGAAGTTTTAAAGGGGAACATAAATTGTTGTGCGTGTTGAAACCTCAGTTTGATTCTCGTGTTGTAACTCAATATATTATGTTTGTGTCATAGATTACTATGATCCGAGTTAGTGGTAGTAGGCACCCTTCCTTGTAATTGATTGATTAAACTAATGTGAACATAAAGATAATGATACGAAATCTTAAATGGTTAATTGTTACAATAACTAATGATGATAAAGTAATTATGTTATATGTCTGCTTGTTCTACCTTCCTGGAAGATTATTATTAGTAATTAGCAGGTCTGTATATGCGAGATGATGTTGCTTATAGTACATATCCAACCTATTCATGCGTTGGCCACGCATTCACACTGTGCACATGTACACTAGTATCGATATACAAATACTTGACATTTTAAATAATTGTATAAGTTGTTGTGAATAACTAAGTCAATTGTGCATTGATCAAATACAGGTAATGAACATTGATGTTATTAAGCATATGTGAACATTGTAATAAGTAATTGATTAAGTATCGTCAATTAGAATTGTCGTAAGGGAAATGTCGTGAATAAACATAAATATTGTTCCATATGCGTCAATAGAATGGTACTATTTAATTGTTATCATGATTGTTTAAAACCCTTAAGGGTGCTTTGTTTACAAATACAAGAATGTTGTGTGGGTACTAGGGTACTTGTCGGTTAAACAAATAAATATTATTATTATTTATTAATCACTAATTATTATTATTATTATTATTATTATTATTATTATTGTTATTGTTATTGTTATTATTATTTAACTAATGTTAATAATGATAAAATTGTCCGTTACTATAAACCATAGTGGATCAACTAAATTATCATAGGGATTATTGAGTTAAGTAATTATTAATAGGATTAACCAAAACACTCATGAAAAGTTTAAAAAATGAATATTTAATTAATTAATTGGATCAAACAAGATGAGATAGGATGGCATTAAAATAATATTGTTATTAATTTATTACCATGTAAGACATCAGATCCGGATGGATAATACATTTAAGACATCCACCACTACCAACTTGAAAAGTCGACGATAATAACTATTAAATTATTATTTTATTCAAACATATTTAATGTTTAAAATGGTGAGTGGGACTAGTAATTAACCCACCGTCTCGTGAAAATCCCAAATGAACATATCAAGATTTATTAATGAATGCGCAGTCAACTCACTTAATTGAAATTAATGCCATTGAACTGCTCGAGAAAATAAGTACATAAAAATATAATATTTTATTGTGATTGGGAATTATAAACAAGAAGAGAAATAAATGTTTTGGGGTTTTGGAGGGATTTGATGGGGCGCAGTGGAGTAAGCCTTAAGTCTTGAGTAGGAGGAAAATAATATTTAGGTGGGAACTTATGGGTTAGAAACGGGTTTTTTTGTTGGTTCTTTGGGGGAGTAAACTATGAGGGAATTCGACATATTTTGAAGTGAAGTCTTAGAGGAGGGGGACAACTCGAGGTCTGGAGGAATGGAAGGATTTTTGGAGAAACAACAAGGAGGTGTGTTTCTCATTGTTTGAGGGAAACACTGAACTCATTGGATTGGTTGTACTCAAGCTTTGGGCTTGGGGGTCAAAGAAACATAGTTTCTTGGAGCTAGAAATTCGATGAGGCTTTCCTAGTTGGCAGGGTGGTAAACCTATTTTGGCGGGTTGATTTTTTTGTTATCCTACATGTATTTTACTTGTATGAAAAAACAATTTTTACATTTAGGAAATTTAGGAAATGTTATAAACTGTATAAAATGTTGCTTATACCCGTTCATATTTAATTTCTACTTATTAGAATTGCTATCTATATCAGAAATAAGATATTTTGCCGCTATCTATATCAGAAACCAAGGACTTTGCAAAACCACTGAAAACAAATAGAAGGACTCAAAACAAAATTCAAACTGATAGAAAATTTCCACTAAGTTGCTAGATTTTGATTAAATAAAACTAAGGACACTGAGAGGTCCTTACATTATGGGTGAAGGCTCATGTGGGATGGGTATGATGGTGAATAGATCCGAATTGGGAAAAGCGAGGAAATATTTTTTTCATCTAGCTCAAGAAAAGGCCGTGCGGGATGTAGCTTCAAGTAAACATAGGTCGATCAGTGGGGTGCTTAGAGTAGTAGAATCCCTTGGAAGAGGTTCCTCATTATTTGTGTCTCTTTGAATTGTAGGAGGTTGGATAGCACCTCAAAGAAGTTAGCCTTGCTGCAACTGCTTGATAACTTGAAGTCGAGCGTAATATTTTTGCAAGAAACCATGAGTGAGGGAGAGAAGATTGTAAGGGATTTGGAAGTGTTATTTAGAGGTTGGGAATTCAGATTTGTAGATGCAAAAGGTAAATATGGGGGACTAATTACAGGATGGCGAGTGAAAAACATGAAATATATACGTGCATGGGCCTTTGATTCAAGTTTGGGAGTAACTTTACTTCCTCATGAACTAAATAAGGAATTTCTATTCCTGGACTTATATGGGCTATATAGTGACATAATTCCATTATGGGAGACAATGATGGCTAAAACTTGTATCAATCAAAATAATATTATCTTGGGAGGATACCTAAACTTTTCCCTAGTTCTATCGTAGATTTGGGGATCATATGTGTATGTAGATTTATTAACATAATTCTTTTTAAAAATGATGGAAAGTAATGGGATTTGTGATATAGAACCAATTAAGTTAAAACCTACTTGGTCTAACAAAAGAGGGGGCAAAGATAATATAGCAAAGTGATTGGATCACTTTCTCATATCAGATAGTTTGTTAGAGAATCCAATTTGGTTGCAGTAATGGATCAGGACGAGAGGTGATACATATCACCTTATAGTGGTGTTCGAATTAGCGGGGGATTATGTAAAAACCTCTAGTCCCTTTAAAATGTATCCATTATGGTTAGAAGACGAGGGTTGTATTAAGATGCTGAAAAAATCATGGATCCCATTTGGCAGTAACTCACGGGAGTCAACAAATATTCAGTTTTAAAACAATTTAAAGAATGCAAAATAAAAGGCTATTGGCTGGGCTCGTAATAAGAAATTGTGTGAGGACAAGGAATTAAGAGTAATAGAGTCAATATTGGAGAAATTGTACGAGGAAGAGGGGCTTGGGTTTGTAGAGGCGGAGACAAGAAAATAAGTGACAAAATTGGAGCAAAAAATAAGAAAGATATTGGAAAATAAAGAAGGAGAGTGGAGGATGAAAAGCAGGGCTTTGTGGTTGGCTAGGGGAGATGAAAATATAAATGTTTTTCATATTTTCTCCAATCATTGGAAATCAGTGAATTCAATATGGAAATTCAAAAATGAGGCTAATGAAGAGGTTACTAGTTTTGAAGATCTAGAAAAAGAGGGGGTGGTACATTTCGGGAAAATATTTAAAGAAGACTCAGAATAGGTCTCTTTGGTTGAGGTGGTGAAACTAGCCCAATTATATCCCAGTTTTGTAAATGATGAGTACAACAGGGATATGATGGTAGAAGTAACAAAGGAAGAGTTGGAGAAGACATTACACAATCTAAAAAAAAGATAAAATCCTAGGGCCTGATGGGATGTTGATAGAGTAGTTCTTGGGCATTCCAAAGATTGTGGAGGAAGATATGCTAAGAGTGGTTCAGGAATCTAGAAATCAAGGTAGAATGTTAGGGGCCTTCAATGCTACCCTTATATCTCTTATTCCCAAAAAGAACGAAGATGATATTTTAAATTACTTTAGGCCAATTTCATTATGCAATAGCATTTATAACATTGTAGCAAAGATTATAGTTAATAGAATTAAGGGAATATTATCAACTAATTTTTTGGATGAGCAATTCGTTTTTTATTAGGTAGACAGATTCGTGAGGCTATAGGCATATCTCAAGAAGGTCTTCATTCAATAAGAATTAAAAATAAAAACCAGTGGTGGTAAAGATATGCCTCTCAATGGCCTATGATCGTGTAAGTTGTCTTTTTATGCGCATGTTTCTTTCTCAAGTGTGCTTCTGCGTCCCTTCCAGAAGGTGGATAATGACTTGTTTGACATTGATTTCCTTTGCAGTGTTGATAAACGGTACAACTTCCGTGTTTTTCAGTCTTTGGTGAGGGGTTAGACATGGCTTCCCTTTAGCCCCTTTTTATTTCTATTTGTGGTTGAATGACTGAGTAGAGTAATCAAGGAGGCAGCGAGGACATGAGTCATAAAAGGGGTGTGTATAGGGAGGAAGTTTTGTCTCATACATTTGTTGTTTGTTGATGATATTTTGATATTTTTGTGATGGACCGAGACGAGAAATGGAGAAGATATAAGATATTTTGGATCTTTTTAGTAATGTAACTGGTATGGTGGTAAACACAGGAAATTCAACAATTTCAGGAGGAGTAGAGGAGGAGGATCTGAGGTTATTTAGTATGCATTTGGGATTTTAAGGTGACCAATTTTGATGAAGGTTTGAAATATTTGGGATTTCGACTTAATCCTCAATCATACAAGATCAAAGATTGGTATTGGTTGGTCATTAAATGTGAAAAGAGAATATCCAACTAGTGCTTGAGATGGCTATCTAAGTGAGGCATATTGGCACTGATAACATCAATGTTGTTAGCCATTCTGGTGTATTGGTGTTTTTCTTGGATTCCAAGGGGTATTGTGGACAAGATCACGCAAATAAGCATGAGATTCTTCTGGTCAGGAAAAGCTGAAAGGAAAGGATATGAACGGGTGTGTTGGAAGGTGATCTTAGTCCCAAAGCTAATGGGAGGTTGATGTATTAATAGTTTGGTTCCATTTTCTAAGGCTCTAGTGGAAAAAAGAATTTGGAGGTTATTAGATGGTAGGGAAATTTGGGCCGTAATGGTGGAACATAAATATACTAGTCCCTTGTCGTTAAATGACTCGATCTGAAACCCAAAAAAGTCTATCCAAAATAGTTCAGTTATTTGGAAAGAAGTTGTGTCGGCTTTTGATATAATTGGGAAGGGATTGGTATAGAGAGTTGGCGATGGACAAAGTGTCCGTTTAGGGGAATATTTGTGGGTGGGGAGCGAATATTTTCACTCACAACACATGGTCGAGCATCTTCGAGAGTAAGGTTTTGCTATGCTAAATAAAAAAATTAGCCTAAATAATCAATTGGAATACTCATTGTGGGAGTAAGTTTGGGAAAATGACAAGATGATAGGATTTAGTGGTGAGGACAACATACTTTGGGAATCCTATATCGAGAAGCTAAAATATAGTCATGTGGGAATCCTCGGGAGAAAGGATAAATTGGTATGGATTGGTGTTTTGAATGGGAGGTACACTCCAAAGGATTGATACAATGTGCTAATGATGACAGAATGGAAGGGGGATACAAGCTGGTGGTGGCGGGTTCTTTGGAAAATGCAATGTCCTTTAACATAAAAAAAATTCTATGTGGTTTTTGCATTCCAATAAAACTCAAAACTAGGATCGATTACAACACATAAATAAAGTAGTACCTGGATGTGTTATCTATGTAAGGTAGTCAAGGAAAGCAATTATCATCTAGCAGTAGAGTGTAGCTTTATTAAACAGGTTTGGAGGGACATTGGAGTCTACATCGGGAGAGAGGTTGTTTGGGAAGGAAGCTCAGTGGAATATTATTTGTGCAATCGATGTAACAAAAATGAACTAAAGGAATTCAAAGCCCTCCTAACTATCATAAGGTGGAGTATTTGGCTTGATAGAAATGCTAGAATTTTTTAGGATAGGAATATTCTGGCGTTCCAATGTGTTGTGTAGAGATTAAGTACTCTTAGACACTTCCCTCAAGAAAATACGTTGAAGGTGACTAGGAAGATCAAGCCAGTAGCGGTCAATGGATCAACCCCATGGGATTTCTTTGATGGGGCATCACAAGGAGACAAAATATTATGTGGAGTAGGAGGAGTACTTTATCTGACATAATCCAAAGTTTTTTTCCTTCAGAGCTAGGTTGGTTGCACGAACAAATAACTATGCAGGGTTGAGTGCTTTATGGATTCTTCTTCGAATGGCTTCTGAAAAAGGCATTCAAAGGCTAAAAGTTTCTGAAGACTCAATGCTAGTTTCCAATTGGATGACATGCATGTATAGACATCAAAATGTACATCTTCAAGAGCTTCTAGAAGAAATTGGAAGGCTCAGTTCAAGGTTTGAAGATGTAAATTATCAACATGTGTACATGGAATTGAATTTCATAGCCGATAAGCTAGCAAAAGAAGGAGAAAACATGACAAGCGGGGTTGGTTTATTTCCAATCCAACATGGAGCTATATAATGATTTTTCAAGGCATTGAATGCTGATTAGATTGTTGCTGTTAAATTTTGTTGTCTTTATTGAACTCTACAGAGAGTTGACAGTATCTTTGATAAGCCTTTATCATTTACGGATATAATGCCAAATTACGTTGGTCTGTGACCAGTTCTTTTGTTATGTTTGAAGATATAAGTTGGAAAAAAGAGCAACATTGTTGTTAACTTTTTTTATTTGTTATTCATTGAACCATTCAGAGCTACAGAGCATCGATCAATCTATTATATGAAGATCGAACCATCACAATAAAAAATACATTGAAGATTTGTGATGACATATACAAGTAAATTTGATATGTTTTTGTTATGTAATAGAGCAATGGGCTTTAGTTGTAAGTAAGTGTATTCTTTTGAGTAATTTGTTCTCAAGCTACACTGGTCCTGGTCAGATGAAATTCTTGCTCAGAAAAAGAGCATTGAGCTCTAAAAGTTTGTGACCAAGTTTGGTTAACTAAATAAAAATGCTATATACATCTAAATGGCGTAATCTTTTTCTATAATAAAAATGTTATAAGTTTTTTTGGAAAAAATAAATATCTAAGATGGTATCTTGCTTCTATGTTTTTTTTAGTTAATTAATTATAACAAAAAATATACTTTATAACAAAAAAAAATTAAAACAAATAGTTTTAATGTAAAATAATTATACTATTCTTATTCAAATTTATTATTATTATATTATATATTTACCCATATAAATTTACTTGAACTCCAATTTATTGTATAATAAAAAACGACCACACCGTTTATTATATATATATATATATATTTTATACATTAAATTATCAATAATATATTTAAAATTCCAACATCAAACTTTTGACTGGTAATGCATGGCCCGCAGTATTCCTATATGAATGAAAAAAAAAAAAAAAAAATTTCATTTTTAATAGTCAACATAGGCACGAAACATGCTTTCTTTTTTATAGTTGAATCATATTAACTATATAAAATGCTATGATGAAGAAACGTGGAATAAGGTTAAGTGTGAACTTGATTATGGGTTTAGCATGAAGGTTTCTGTACTTTGACATTAGTGTTGGTGATTTTTTTTTGAAACTATGTGAAATATATATATATTTTTTGAGACTATGGGAAAGATTTTGTTTACCTTGAAATCCTTAAGGGTTCAAACAATGAGTTTGATAATTCATTTAATCATCACAACTTTTGTAGTTGGACATTTATTGTTATTATTGAATTTATAGTTATAAATGTGTTAGAGTTTTTCATCCTCGCTCTAGTTGTCAAATGTTCAAACCCATAAATTTGACCATCTACTTTTTCATTAATTCTCAAATGTTCAAAACCATAAATTTGTCCATCAACTTTTTCATTATTAATATGAACCCATAAATTTGACCATCAACTTTTTCATTATTAATATGAAGGCTTTCACAATTTGACATTATTGTTAGTGATTTTTTATTCAAATTATGATAATATATTTAACCGTTATAATAAGGAAATCTCTAGTTAAATTTGTTGTTTTAAATATTTGGAGGAATAAAATGATGACCAAATTTACGTAATTTTATCTAAAAAATATCATTAACAATTATATTAATTATTTAATTAGTTAATAGTTATGATTTAATTTATGGTCACTCCCTACAACTACATAAATTATGTACAAAATATCACCATAACTAAGTCTTCACTCTAAATAAGTTAGTGAAATATAAATAAAACTTACACAAAATATTTAATGGTGAAGGTTACACTTTGAGATTAGTCATTAAATTCCAAAATAACACATGCACATCATAATCTACACATGTATGTGTTGTCTTTGGGAATAAGACCTTTGTTTATACTCAATAGCCATAGAGGCATCTAATAAGATATTATTAATGTCCTTTTCATGAGAATTTGGAGATTACGATTTTATCTTTATAAAATTATTGATTTTTTTATCTTAAGATTGTATCAAATGGTTTGAATGGTTTTTGTGTTTAAGAATATAGTACAATTTGAATGGATCTAATGGTTAAGAACAAATGAAATTACACAAATTCAAATAATAGTGTATATACATCTACATAAATTTTAATAATCAAAACGCCCAAAAATCACCCTTTATCCCATAAGCCGTGATCTTAAAATATATTATTTTAAATATTACTTCAAATATTTATTTATATTTACTATGATTAAAAAGATTATATGATAAAAATTAATCTTTAAACCTTCACTTTAAAATATGCTTCACTTTAAAAGATGAGTGCTTTGATTAACAAGTCATGAGATAGGGTTTTATTAGAGGTAGATTGATTGCTACTTCCTGCTCAGAGAGCAGTGTTTTTATGTGCTTTTGCACGATGTAAGGCCTTTGGGTCTCTGAAAAAAGTCACGAGATAATTCATTAAGGCATTGTTTCAATTATTCTCCATTTCTAATTTGGTTTCAAATTTACCTTCTTGTAATAGTGGGGAAATCTTTAGTCAAATTTGTTGTTTAAAAATATTTCGAGGAATAAAATGAGGACCAAGCTCATGTAGTTTCATCCAAAACTTCACTAATAATGATTCTAATAATTTAATTGGCTAATAATTATGATTTAATTTATGTTCATTACCTCTAACTACTTTTTACAAAATATCACCATAACTAGGTCTTCACTCCAAATATGTTAGTGAAATATAAGTAAAACCTACACAAAATATTTAATTAAAGGTGAAGCCTACACTCCAAGATTAGTCACTAAACTCCAAAATAACACATTCACATCATAATATACACATGTATGTGTTGTATTTGTATTCAAATAAGGGGAATAGGACCACTATGGGTTAATAATTAATAAACCAAGTCCCCAAAGGCACCATTAATGCTTACATCCTAATTTACATCACATGAGTTATCATTCAACAATATTACACATCATAAAATCTCCCATTAATATTGACTAGGTGCATTAGAGGAATCTTGGGGTAAAAAATGGGTCTCAAAACAAAAATTGTACAATCAAAATCAACTTTATAAGAACCAATAAGATTCAAGATGATGATGCCAACCATAAAGGTAAATAGTTTTGGAGGGAAAGGAAAAAAAACTACTTTTTTCTCTCTCATTTTCAACTTATCTCCTTGTAGGTTTACTAAAATTTTGAGAGTGAGTCCTCATTGGACGTGGAATTAAATTATGCATTTGACGAGTATGCACTCAACATACTTTTGAGAGCCCCCTAACAGGAAAAAACTTGAAATACATTAAAAAAATGTTGTGTTTTGAGTGGGTACTCATTGGATGCATAATTTAATTCTACATCCAAAGAGTCCTCACACTCAAATTTGAGTAAACCTACAAGGAAATACATTGAAAGTATCAAAGAAAAAATAGTTTTTTCCCTTTCCTTAAAAAATTCATAACTCTTATTTTATTATTTTATTATTTTCCTTAGGAGGCCCATTTTAGACCTCAAAATTCCTCTATGACAATGCAAAATATGTCAATAAGTATAAATAAGAAGATAAGGAAGGTGACATTACATTGGCCCCCCTTTGTTATACATTTCATGAAGATGTCTACTAACTATTATTTATTTCTACAAAAATTCAACTCTAAAATCTCATCACGTACAAGATCTTTGAGGTAGTGGACATCTAACTTCGCATGCTTAGTATTTGCATTAAAAGTTAGACTATTTGCTAATCAAATTACACCATGGTCATCACATATGATTCCTATAGGTTCCCTTTGATCAAGTCTAAGTTCATATAAGACATTCCCAATCCAAATTACTTCCTTCCTTGCTGCCTTCTCTACTTTATATTTAATATCACATGAACAAAATGAAGTAGAAGTCACCCATTCTTCTTTACATTTACCTTGATCATAAGTTGCTAGATCTTTTGCAAGCATTACCTTTTCCATGAGATGATGATTTATTTTCTTTCTTGTCTGCTTGGTTCAAAGGCATTACTTGTATGCATCAACACTTGCATCTTTAATTTTTTTTGCAACCCACATGGGAAAATTCCTATTACTACTTGCTGAACATTAGAACTAACATCAACATTTAAAGAATAAATATCCACAATCACATCATTAGAAGAGGAAAATCAACCAAATCAACCCTAAAATCTAAATTAGTTGAAATATAATCATTACTAGGATTATCATATCATATGTTCCATTGTCACTGGCCTAGATCCATATGAACTCTTGATCTATCAAGTGCTAAGAGGGATCAAATCCCTTGAGGCACAAAGCTTTTTTAGAATGCAAAACATAAGGAAAGTTTTGCAAGTTGAGGGATTTGATCCCTCTTGGCACTTTATATGTCACATACCCCAATTTTGCAAAAATAATGTAATTATTTTATTAATATTCCTGAGACATTATGTTAAATTTAATGCTAAGTAGGAATTGATGACTCAGCAGAGTCACCAGAAATGGAATGTAAATTCTGAATATTTTATTTTTAATAAATAAATTATGGAGACAACAGCATGGGAGAGCTGTTAAAAGAGGTTACTGGTCTAACTGGTGGATGGAACTAGGTGGAAAGACAAAAGACAAGTGGCAGCATCCTCAAACACTTCCTGAGTTGCAGGTGGCAACTTCCCTATATTTTGGGGTCATGATTCCCCAAGAAAGTGGAATCTGAGCAGGTGGCTCATTAATGACAGTTAACCCAACTAAGACCTAGGCAATCTTTTAAATAGTACTCAATGAACTGAGCTGGGGGTTCAACATTGTTCTAGAGGGAGAATACATTCAGGTGAATGCTATTCAAGAGTCCCATTGAGGAAGTGGAAAAAACAGTAAGGAAGTGTTTTGAGTCAGGAAGTTGCAGTAACTTGGTTCGAGTGTAGCTGTTTTGGCTGAGGGAATTGTTGGCTGTACCTAGTTCCAGCCAGTTAGACCAGAGCAATCTCGGGGTCCTGAGAAGTGCTGTTTGGGCACTCTCCGGGAATTGGTAGGGAGGAACAGCCTCCCACTGCTGTTATTGTCTACCATTGACACAGGTTCTGCCACTTTTCCTGCTTTTTATTGCTTAAATTTAAATGTAGAATAGACTATCTCATCTGTGTTTGAACATGATTTATTTCAGTAAAGTTAGCCTCTCTGTATTGTCATTTGATAGAATTTGCAGAACTAATATGTCTTAGAATTTCCCTATTTATCACACAGATCGAGTAATTATTATATGCAGGATATGTTTGTGATTATTACAGTAATAAAATATTATGGTGACTTTATATAGATTTATTATTAATAGTTAAATAATAAATATAGAATATTTATACACTAGTTATTCCTGTAGATACACTTATTAAAAACAATTATAGGAATAGGCACATAAACAAAATTTAGAATTTCAGTGAAATACTTCCATGGAGAAATTAACAGGTATAAATTCTAGCTGAGCAAATATATCAGTTTATATTTGTCTCATGTTTAAGTTAAACCAGAATACAGGTTATTCTCTGTATCAAGCTATAGGTGAACAAAATTTATATAAGTAAATTTATCTATATTCAGAACATATCTGACTGTTATCGATTCCCCATAAGTTGCGAATTGCAATGAGATCTCATTTTCAAACTTTCCCATACAATCCTATTCGATAAAATCTTAGTCAATACAAACACGTAAACTGTAAATAAAGAATAGTGGTGAAAGTTGTTTTATTTAAAACCTTTCTCTATAGTTATTATAGCCAGGATGCTTACAACAGAGTTGACAGAGCTATTTAAAAGACAAACACATCGACTAGCTCGAAGCCGAGTCTTACAACATAGAAATTTCATTGTTTTCTTTTAAAAATCTTTTATTTATCACAAGCATAGATTACTGCTCATTATCGAGCTCATTTTTACATGCTATACACAGCATTGTTAGGGTGTTTTCATAACAATAATTAAACATCATAACACCTGCAGAGAAGTTATCATCGAACTCAGCCATTGTTGGCTTTTACAAACCCTATTATTTATTTATAACAAGGAGACGATTATTATTTTATATAAACATAAACCAAATTTCTTTTACAACTCGTTCCCAGCCACAACAGAACTTAAACATTTTTTTTTTATATATTTTAACCAGGGAGAGAACCCCAATCCGCCAGGGTTAACAACATTTTCTCTGTCTATCACAGTAAGGGTTAGCGAACCCCATCACTATCATTTAACACCCAAAAACCAAAGAAAACGCAGAGAAACTAATACATTGCCATCCCCTACAGCCGAGATTTTATCTTCTGAAAGCATCCGAGAAACTTAAAACAATCCTATGACTAAACATTGTGTTCATTTACAAAAAATGCAGATAATACACGGCCACTTGACAAGCCAAACATTACAGTATCTTGTTAACTTCTACAGGGTTGGTTAAAACCCTATACATTCAAAATACATTGATAAATAAAAGAACCCAAGGCCGTCATGACAGACCGAGCCTTAGCTGTTTCTCGAAACCATGACAGGGTGTACAAACCCTAGCTACTGCTAGCAATTCAAAGATTACATATTACCACAATCATGTCCACAAACACGACAACAACCAGATACAAAGGAGGTCTTCCAGACACAACCCTAGCAAAACAAAACTATCAAAGGGAGACACAGCCATGGTATAACCAGGCTTACCCGGAGGAGCCAGCGCTAAAGATGAAGCCTCGTGCACCTTCAGGAGAGGATTAAGCCTGCACATTGCAAGATGACGAAGTAGTGTCAACATTTAATTTAAATATAAACAATCTATTGCAAAACAGAAATCTACGAAACCATTGATAATTCTTACCTGAGCTATCGGAGGAAGCAAACCCAGTGGACAACCTGGTAGCCTTGAGTTGAGCCAGGTAGAAAAACCTCATCATATTCGTCAGAAGGATGAGTAAGGAAAACTTCAAGTTTCCTCTCTATTGATAGCCGTGACAGGTAACATACTGAACAAACCCTTAAGCTGTGAATGAACCAGTTTGGGGAGCACGATTTAAAACCCATTACACGACCACCTCATGGATGAAAACAACAAGAAAACCCTGACTCTAACTCACACCAGCAACAGTGTAAGACTGTAAGTAGCATGTGACTTAAACACAGTGACAGCAAACGATTCCAAGATGCCCAATGAATTGTAGCAGACGCCTGTAGTAGTGTCCTCAGACTTTTAAAACCACCCGAGAAGCATACAGACTTTTAAACCACCAGAGGATAAAACTACGTGACCATAGCTATAAGAGAATTGCATTTTACAGTGCCCTACTGAACGAACTCAGACATGAAGGGTTTCTCTCTTACAACCCGAGCCCGAAGGCAGAGAAAATGACCAGGTAAGGGTTTCAAGACAGGCTTATATATCACCAAATGCAAGGATGAGAGCCATCCACGTAGCCCTTTAAATTATCAACTTACCTTGGGTCGACTTCCTATAGTCCAGCTGCAGCTCGAATCATTGCTCATCAATTTTATATCATTACATGGATAAAAGTCTTATTCATAGTATGTATTATCACTATGATTGATACACAATCATCGCATAGTGTATGTCATGAAGACAAGCCATCGATAGTTTCGAAAGTACATTATATATATCCCCTACAATCATTTAAAAGAGATGTAGTCAACTTTAAAACTAGAGTTCCTCATAGTTTTAACATCTTAAATATTACCTCGGCAATATAATTGGATACATCGTTGTTATATAAGATCTTATTACCATATTTCGTCCATCACCATTGTTAACAATCAAAGATGAGATTAATAACCTATAGTCTTGTGATGTATGGATATAAAATCATCTAAAATTCCATACATTGAACGTAGATTAAAAACAAGGAACAAAGATTTTGGCATGAGTTAAACTTGGTTAAATCATAAAAATTACTAAGTAGACAATGGATCATAAATTATAAATGACTATAATAGAACATCGCTAGAGTTATCACAATTCCAACATCATGCAAATAATAAGTGATCACAGCCGTAGTCACAGCTAATAGTTGACAGAATATCACATAATGCTAACGCTACGTCATGCATACAAGGAAAATATTACAAACAACTTGCTCCAGTGACAGTATACAACAGTAACAAAGAGTCATTGTCACAACGCAATGAATATGTCTAAGAGATTGTAATTCATTGAAACGCCTACTGATACTATCCAGAATAAGAGAAATCATGTCGTACAGACTATCAACTATATATCAAGCATAAATTTCATGGAGATTATAGGAAAAGAACTCTACCGTCTTACACGCGACAACCTGTAATGATATTTAAATCTTCTCTGAGTTTTATAATCCAGGGAAAAGAACTTGATGCTTATAAAATTTAATTTTACAGTGATCCATACTTTACTTGTGTACCTGTGAACAAAAGACGATTTATGCATTAGCTCGTAAGCTAAGTAAGCCAGTCAGCTATGGCTAGTTCTCCCTTTGAAGTTGAGAACAAAAACAATCAATAACAAAAATCAAAACTCGCATTAGTATCATAACAGATCCTTTTAAACAAATTCACGATCAGTTAATTAAAATAAACAGGACCAGGAATGCAAATTAATCAACATTTATTGTTATAATAAAATTTTTAAATTTTTCAAAAATTCCGGGTTCTGACATTATAGATCTAGAGTTAAGATGAATCTAGGTTGGTTCTAATCGTGGGGGGTCACATCAAAATTTTAGATGATCATCGATATGTATATGCATATTTTTTAAATGAATTTGATCTTTGAAATTTATGAAATATCATTTCTTTTTCACCAAGAAAAATATTGTTTCTTGTTATTCAAAAAGTATGAATCAAAGATAAAATATTAACTGTCTCACTGACCAAAAAATACCAATTCATTAACAGACTGCTCAAATCACTAAGACAAAAGGACTCCTAAATGACCCACATGTACCAAATACTATTATGTTCATGCTTATTCTCAAACTGAAAAAAAAAGTTGTCAACAAAAACCTTAATCCCCCAACCACAACTCAAGGCCCATAACTCTAAATCTAATTACAAAAAATATAACTTAATAAATAAACAATCAACCTTATATACTTTAACAAAACCCAGAGATCCAAAAGCACCGAGAATAATATGTTGGACAAACTAGTAGGCTTGGAGATAGCCCTTTCATATCACAAGGTGATCTTGGCATTATTCATAGAACAATTAGCCCTCCACCAGTCCAATAAATTTTTTGGACAAAGTATCAACTTCAGAGTTAAAATGCCTGTAAATATGCATAAATTTTATATTATTGAACTTTGTCTGATGCTCCCTAATCTTGTGCATCCAATCAACCAATATAGCCACCTGTAGATTTTATTTCTTGGTTGCCCAATCAATGATCGCTTTGGAGTCACTTGCCACCTGTAAGGACAAAAAACCTTTGTACAAAGAAAAATGAAGCAACCCCCAAAGTGCCAAAATTTATTCTCTCGTGTTAGTTCCTTCACTACAACCCATCCACATATGAAACCTATAATTACCCCTAACGCTAATAACCTTGCCAGAACCACAATGCCCCAACTGTGAAGCTCCATCAAAGAAAACAATAGGTTCATTTTTTGAAAAGGAAATCGCAGTGATGTTTATGGGAATTTTCACCTCGGTCTTTTTATGATACTGTTTGTACACCCCCATAATGTTCGAGCTTACTTTGAGAATAATTTTTTGGCCATTATAAAAAAATACCAGATTCATATGTCTCCAAATCCCCCAAATAATATACAAAGGAAAGTCTATGAAATTAACAACATTTGCAACCTAGTGGGCTAAAATTCCCTCAAAAGTACCTTATGCCCAGTCGATAAAATATTAAAACTCAAAGATACTTCCAACCACACTTGTTGAGTAAACAAACATTGAACAAATAGGTGGTCCATCGATTCAACATCTCTTTTACATAAAGAACAACAATTTGGTCCAATACCTCCTATTTTAAGAAAAATATCCCAAGTCAATACTTTATTCTCCAAATCTCACCAATAGAAACACTTCAATTTATAGGAGCATTCCACTTCCATAATATTTTATGCCACCATTTTTCCTCAACTTCCAAGCAAGAAAAATATTAAATAGAATCATAGGCCATTTTAACATTTACCCAACTTGTAGAAACGTTCTAAGACCAAACAATTTCATCTTCCAACTTTGACATCCTGATCCCACAGTGATTTAATCATTTTATAAAACATTCCCATTTTGTAGCAGAGTCTCTTTCCAGCTCCAAATCCTCAGCAAGTAACCAATACTAAGAGGTTGAAGGCCTTGGATCAGGTCTTTTCATCCAGAAACTTGATACCCAGGTTATTCAAAGATAGAAAAATGTCAATTGAAAGCTTATATATCCCTTCTCCACCAATAAAATGATCCACACCTAGTTTAACATGACTCCCATTTCCAACCTTCCACGTAAGCCATAAACCCAATCTAGGAAAATAGGCATTCAAACCACTCCATATATTTGAAGCCAAATATCCCTTTTTGTTTCTCTTCTTGATCCAATCAATCATAGGTTTATTATTAAGTATTTTTTCTGGATAATTTCACTCCATAAACCTTTTCCAACTAAACCTCTCTAGGGACTCTTCATAGCCAAAGCTTGTCTGATCCAGTAGATGTTTTTTCAGTCCTCAACCCCCAAACTTCTTTGGAGCAGAAATATTTTCCCATTTGATCAGATGAACCCCTTTTACTTTTCCTATGTGTCCATAAGAAAATGATAATCTTCTGTCTGATTTTATTTAAAATAGATTTTTGTATTTTAGCTAAGGATAGCCAATACGCATGAATATTATCTAGGATTCATTTTCATAATACTAGTCTTCCCCCAAGGGAAATCCATCTAAAACACTTGTTTTCCACTTTCTTTTCTACCTTCTTTAACAACCACAACCAACATTCTTTCAAGCAATTATTTGGCTTCATAAAGTAACCTAAATGCTTGAAACTTAAATTAATTGCTTCCATAGGAAAGGGGAAGAAACCATGAACCTATTCCAGTACTTCCTCATCTACCCCAATCATAAGGAAACAAGATTTGTGTATACTAATCTCCATATCGGTAGCATCACATAAATACTTTATTATCTCCTGGTAAGCTCTCCATTCCTTTTTAGTCCCAATGCCAAAAATTAGTACATCATATACAAACAAAAGATGGGTAATAAAATGACAAGAAGATATTTATACCCCCTTGATTCTCCCTTCCCTTTTTTACTATTCTATTAACCTAATCAGTCCTTCCACAATTAACATAAAAGGTAATGGAGATAATGGGCATCCCTGTTTGAGGCTCTTATAACTTTTAAAGAACCTGGAAGGTGTTCCATTTATGAGAACAACAAAAATTCACAGAAGTCACACATCCCATGATTTAGTCTATCACTTCTGAGCTTAAGCCAATTTGCATAAGAACTAACCTTAAAAAAAGTCCAGTCCACTTTATCATATGCCTTTACCAAGTCCATCTTCAAGATCAAGGCACCCAAATTCTTAACCTTAATTGAATGGAGACTCCCTTGAGTAACTCCAAAAGCATAAGAAATTTGTCTGTTTTTAAAAAAGCCAAATTATTCTTTAGACATGCATTCTACCAATCTTGGTTTGATTCTATTTGCAGACACTTTTGCTATGACTTTGTAGATTGGGTTACAAAGGGAGATAGTTCTAAAATCGTTAAAAGAAACAATATTGGAACTTTTAGGGATAAGTGAAATAAAGATAACATTAATGGCACCTAGAACATTCCCTTGAAATCTAGATTCTTCCATCACCTTCAGTAAGTCTCCTCCTAGAATGTAAAAAAAATACAAAAAAAAACTCCATAGTCCAACCGTTCGGGCCTGGACTCTTTGACTTAGAAAATTTCTTTAATATTTATTCAATTGATTTCAGAGATATAAGATCCCCTAATCTTTGACCATCTTCATTAGATAAAAACCTGGGAAAACATCGAATGAATTTCATTTGAGCCCCTCTATTATTCATACCTAGGTTCTGAAAAGGTGAACCAAAGTGTGCTACTGCAGCATATTCCATCCCTTTTTGTGAAGAGACTTTATTCCCATTGTGATCAAATATATCCCAGATAGAATTGATATTTCTTCCCTGATCAACATATTTGTGATAAAAATTTGTGTTTTGATCCCCTTGAGCTAGCCATATACCCCTACTTTTCAGTCTCCATGTTTCCTCCTCTATCCCCATAATCCACATTTGTTTAGCCTCTAGAATATCGAAGTGATCTTTTTCCTGCTCAAAAATTATCCCCGTGATGTTTCTAGAAAAGGTGGAATGAATCTCTTCCTCAATCTTAATTAACTCTTGTTTTAAATCATTTTTTTTCTTCTTCTCCCATTGAACTACTTCAAATTTGAATACTTGCAATTTATAAACCAATTGTTGCATCAAAGTACCATCATTACAATGAACCATTTCTCTCCACTTATACCTAACGAAGGTAGTAAAATATTTCTCTTCATTTCATGTATGAATAAATTTGAAGGGATATTTAATCCTGAATGAATCAACTTCCAATTTGAGACATATATGCATGTGATCAAATTTTTTTACATTCACAACCCATGATTTAAATTGCTCCACACTGTCAGGTAACCCATCAATCATAAAAAATATATCCAATTGCTTAGCTACCATTGTTGTACCTATTCTCCCATTCCTTTAGGTGGGGATCGAGGTAAGTGGAACAACATCAATAAGATTTGAATTTTGAAAAATATGATTGAAAAATCTCGACAAATGGTCTAGGCAAGGGTGAGAACCCTATGTTTCCCTATCTGAAGTAGTGAGGTTATGGTCATCCCCAAGAATCAAGGAGGACTCTATCATCAGACCATTATCCACTAGTTCCCCCCAAAAATCCTATCTTCCAACATAACGCCTATAGCAATTTACAATCTTTAAATTTTTATTTAGGTCCCTTAAATGACCCACCAAAAGGATCCCTGCACAAAACATATAAGGAATAAGGTTATCAATTTTAGGGTTCCAAGCAAAAACTAAACCCCCAGATTTCCCATTAGCATCCACTGAGCAACCTTCCCAAATAGGAAGAAGTTTAAAAAAAAATTCCCTTGCTTTTGAGCAAATCACCATCTTCTCTTGAATAAGAAGAATATCCGGATTTGTCACTTCCAACAGTCTTTTGAGAGCATTATACTTAGGATTGATCCCTATTCCTCTCACATTAAAGGACATAATAATCATTAAGGAACAATCTCAAAGGCCTTCTCTGCTCTAAGAGCCTTAAATTGATCAGTCTTAACTCCTATAGGAAATGTTTCAAAAGAGCATCGTTTTATTGGAACCTGGATGGAATTTATGGATTTTGATGAGTCTAAGACATCAAACCCACCCTGCACAGTCCCTACATTGATATTTTTTCCTTTCCCTACAAGTTTCTTCCTCAAAGCAACATTTGGATAGATTAATTGGTCTCTAGAAACGTCTACCTTAGTCCTAGACTTTGATGAAGTGAAGACGTGCAGTGATTTCTTTTGGAGAATATATTTATAAGAAGAGACTAATATATTTACCATAGAATCCAAAGAAACTCCATTCTCCACAAGGTTCGACCTACAACCAACCCCCCTAAAATCATTCATCCCAAAAACCTTCCCTTTAACCATCACAAGGCTCTTTAAAGACTTTGGGTTACAAACAAAGTTTACAAAGGAGCCATCAATCTATAATCAAAATACCACTATCAAGAAGGCCAGTTCAAAAGTTAGTTGATGAATAAGTTGAATACTAATAAAGTGAAAATGTTCAATGGTGAAGAAGGGTGAATATTAAGAAAGTAATAGGATGCATATAATAAATAATAGATAGATTACACAATGATCAATATAAATATGAATTATTCAACTTTTTTTTATCCACACCTACTAGATTTCCCATTTTTTCATATTGATCATATAAGAAAGGAAGTTGTTTTCAAAGATCATTCAAACCATTAACTTGAGAAATTGCAATAAAATTCACACCCTACCTCTTTTGCTTTCCAATATCAATTGTTTCTTTCTTCAACATACTTATATGTTTCTCATAATTCTATTTCTATTATAATGTTTCATGCTACACAGTGAATAATGTAAATATGACTTATTCAAATTTTCTTTAACCACACCTACTAGCTTTCCCATTTTTTCATATTGATCATATAAGAAAGGAAGTTGTTTTCAAAGATCATTCAAACCTTTAACTTGAGAAATTGCAGTAAAATTCACACCGTACCTCTTTTGCTTTCCAATATCAATTGTTTCTTTCTTCAACATACTTATATGCTTCTCATAATTCTATTTATATTACAATGTTGCATGCTATTGGCTTTAATGCAATGTATATATCAATTCATTATGTGTGTGTGTGTGTGTGTAAGTAAGTACCCACGAGGATTTGATCTTGTGACATTTCATTTATAAATTCTCATCTCATTTACTCAGTACCAATTTCTCTACCCCTCGTGGGCCTATCAATTCATTATATACATCTTAACATAATAACAAGAAAACAAGATGAATACAAAGGTTTAAATTTGCAATAAATACTAACAAATGAATCACACCCAAGAAAAGAATGCGTTAAACTTCAACTTATAACCAAGGACCTCTTTTGCAACATTATAATATGCATTTTGAAATTGTTTTGCACTCTATTATTGTTAAAGCCATTTTACTCTATAATTTTCACTAGATCAATTTTCTCTGTATAATTTCTTAAAGCAATGCACTTAATCATTTTGTATTGCATCACCATTGAAATCAATGCACCCTATATTTTGTGTTATATGATTGTTAAAATCCATGCAACTACTCGATAGCTCTTAAGTATATTTCATACACATCATTTGTTGTATCAATGCTAAAATTAATGGACTATATTATCAATATAAAAGGCAATAGAACAATTTCCATTTTTTTATTATGCAAAGTCCATTCTTAAAATTGAGTTGCTATTTTTTAATATGCAACTTCTTACAAATAGAAGTACCATTATCTAGAAATGTTTTTTTGCTTAATTCAAATAATTAGGTTATTTTATTAATAATGGATTACAAATCCTACATAATGGAAGACTCTCTTGCCCTAATAAGAAATAATGTCTTATTTATTTATTTTTTATCCATTTCAACGTGTGTTTCCTCCTTGGAGGTCACAGGTTCAAATTTAGAGGGGGGAGGGTATGCACACCTCCATAGGCTAAAACAGTCAAATTATTGTGTGGAATACCTTGTATCACACACAAGGGGGTCTCATACACCAATTTGGTGTTTGGCTTATCCCTAACCTTAAAAAATTATTATTATTTATTATTACTTTTATGACTCACTCCATCGAAACAATAAAACTTTCATTAAAATTTCCTATGCTTTTAGGGTCCCGTTATTTTTTTCTTTCACAAGAACGGGCACCATTTGTAATTATAAAGAGGTTGTTGGAAATCCATATAGATGAAATAGTACAAAATGTTTAAATTTATCAAAAAAAATCTATGCATATCTTTTCAAAACTAAAAAAACTTATCCTTAGAGGACCTTATCTTACAAAGCCTATGCTATTCATAACATATTTGTAACTATATTGTCTAATGTATAACCATAATAACATAATACATGTGAATTGCATATAGAAATTTAAGAGAAAAATTTGTGGCCATTATGGGCCTCCTCCATTTACACATCTTATTTCTCTTAGCCTTGTTCCTCTTTCTCTTTATGTTGTTCATTGAGAGCTATCATTGTCTATTGAAGCATGTCTTCTTCAACTGCATGCTCTTTCACTAAGGCTGTGGAGACACTTGGAAAAACTGCCATGGACTGAGAGATATGTGAAAAACATAAAATGATGTTATAATGCATATTAGAGTTAGAGGATAATCTATCATATTTTAAAGTCAAACCTTGAATCTTAGTTGCCATGTCTTCCTACTTGGAATCCTGCTTTTCCATATGTATGTTGAAGTATTAAATTGCTTGATTCATCCCCTCCAACTGGTTTTTCACTTACTATAATAGTCTCTTAATCTCATTATTATTTTCTGCCAAGATTTCTTTCAAATCTGGGTAGCTTTCCATTTCAGGGAGATGCATATTTTCTATTTAGAGTCCCAGGTTTTCTCCTAATGTTTTCCAAGGGAGTATAGAGGGTCTTTCAAGTAGCAACAAATTATTGGTTCTTTCTTGAACAACACTAATCCATATTGGGATTATGTTTATATTGAGGGGGGGTTGAATCAGTATAATAATTTTTCTTCCTTACATAAGCATTCATCAATCATTCATTGACTATGAATCAATAAATACATATTATCTCAAATCACAATACACAAGATATAACGTGGAAACCCAATCGGGAGAAAACCACAATGAATTTTATCTTTATGAATATTGAGTAGGAACCAACCTATTGTTACAATAATTGTAGGCACTAACCTGCTGTTACAATGGTTTGCAAGCACCAACTTACCAGAGACTCCAATCTCCTCAATTGAACACCAACTCACTGTTACAATGTTTGCAATCACCAACTTGCTAGAGACACCGATCCCCTTGGATGATCACCGACTCAACAAATATTGCGTAGGAACCCACCTACTTGAGAATCAGGTACAAAAGTGCTAACATAAATTCTTCATAATCAAATACAATCTGTTATACAATCAGTCTCAGGTCCGTGCAACTTCATCAACTTTTGCACAACTTTAAATTCTGCAACTTCTTCAACTTATTCGTAGCTTTAACTTCTACGTAACATCAACTCTTTCACAGTCTTCAAATTCTTCAACTTATGTTCTTGTAACATGTAATTTGTATATGTCACTGGATTCAATACTGCATTGCTTCTTACTTCACACCTCTCTCTTACATCAACTTACCTATTGCACGCTTCTTGCACTGTTTCACTTTGCTTTGTCGTGCTCTACTCCGCGTAAGACAATTTTCACTATTTTCGCACTCTACACAAGATAATCTTCACTACCGTCACACTCTGTACTCTGCTTTTGTGCAAGACTACTGTCAAACTTTGTTATGTGCAAAACAATCTTCACTACTGCGCATACTCTGCTATGCCACGTTTTCCTATGAGAAAGACAATATTCACTATTGTCAGTCTCTTCTATCGCACTCTATGCAATACAAAATTCACTACTGTGCAATCTTTTGTCGTACTCTACTCAAGATATTGTTCACTACTTCATAGTCTTCTGTCGCACTCTACACAAGACAATTTTCACTACTACATAGCCTTCAAATTCTATGTTGATCTCAACTTCTGTAACTCATCCTGCAAGAAAACATCTCTTCCTCTTCACAAGGTGCACCTTCTTCCTTTGACCACTTTAGAAACCCTAAGAAATACCTTCAAAATAATTCCATCAAGAATATCTTCAAAAACCCAGAAAACATCTTCAAATCCATCTTCAAAACCTAGAAGACCTTCCTCTTCCACAAGTGCGCACCTTTTTTAGATATCCATCAATGGATAATTGAATGAACAAATGAGGTGAGCACTCCACTTATTTATAGAAGTCTTAAATTGTTAAATTTTGAGCATTAATTCACAATACTCTAGGATCTTTACTGAGAGAATAACATATACAGTATATCAATGCATGACAACCACAATAAGAATCACAAGAATCAAAAGCATGAGAGACAAGAGACACAGAGTTTCCGTGGGGAAAACCCTAAGGTGAAAAACCCCACAACTTCCTTAGAGATTGAGAGAGCAATGGCTCAACCAAAGTACAACCAAAATACACTGAGATAGTCTCCTAGTAGCAGATGATCCTCCTCCTCACTAGTGCGCCACTTTCTGAGTGAGAGTGAGTTACTTTTCCGAATGAATAAAATAGAGATCTCCGATCTCTATTTATACTAACCTTTTTTCCCAGTGACCTTATGGGGCCGACTTGTCTAGCTAGGTACATCCACATTATAATATATATAATTCAGGGTCGACCCCACATGGTGGTCTAATAACCCATCGGAAAGTACACACACTTGCGACACTTGTCAATCCACATGACGACACTTCCTTATAGAGGAATGACACATCTCTTATAAGGGTACAATAAATATATATAAAATACATTCTGAAGTTACATATACATCAACACTCCCTCTTAACTAGGAAGGTATTTCTTGACACAGTTCTGCTAGACAAGTCTTCTTCTCGGGATCATCGTCATCATCATCGTCACTGCTGCTACTATCTCAACCAATCTCTGACTCTACTCGTCATAGGAAGCTATACAAAGCCAGTCCTTTTTCATACTAGATGTAGGACCACCACCTGCAGGTCTTCATCATCACTAGCCATACTGTGGAATTCTCAGGACTTATTACGTGCGTCACAAAACCTGGTTGCAGCATCCCAGGCTATTACGAGCACACAGCTCTACCTGTAGGATCTCCCAGGAGCACATTACATGTGACCCATCACAAAACCTGGCTGAAGCATCCCAGGCTGTTACGAGCACATGGCTCTACTTGTCAGATCTCCCAGGAACAAATTACATGTGATCTCACCACAAAACTTGGCTGAAGCATCTGAGGCCTTTTTATCCTGTCCAGATCTCCCAGGAGCAAATTACATGTGAGCATGGCAAAACCCGGCTAAAAAATCTGAGGCCTTTTTCATCCTGTCCAGATCTCCCAGGAGAAAATTACATGCCATAGGAAAAAACCTCGCAAGAGCATCTGCCAGATATCCCAGGGCACAAATTACATGCCATAGGAAAAACCTCGAAAGACTATCTATAGATCTCCCAGGTCACAAATTATATGTCCTCCCAAGCAAAACCTCGAAAGAGCATTTGCCAGATGTCCCAGGGTACGAATTACATGCCATAGGCAAAACCTCGAAAGACCATCTGTAAATCTCCCAGGGCACAAATTACATGCTTATCTACACAACCTGTTCCATGGCCACAGAGTATCAACCTGATACTCACCATACATCATCCTGATGTACACATGATCACCCTGATCATCATCACTGCAACATCTGGCTGCACGTCATCTGGAGAAGCTCATCATCCATGATCATCCTGATCATACAATGCATCCATCTGATGCACACCAAGTATCTACCTGATACATATCATCATACATAGTGTATCCACCTGATACAAAGATACATGATCCACACAATGTATCCATCAACATACATGATCTACCTGATACATATCAATATACATGATCTACTTGATCATACAATGTATCCACCTGATACATATACAGATACATGGTCCAAGCATCCAACATGATGCATATACAAAATACATACAAATGATCCAACTGATCATATCCATCATCCAACATGATGCGTACATACATATCAATGATCTAGCTGGTCATATCTAGCATCCAACATGATGCGTACATACATATACATAAAAATGATCCAACTGATCATATTCAGCATCCAACATGATGCGTACATACATATACAAAAATGATCCAACTGATCATATCCAAGCAGAAACCAGAACCTCATCCTGATGCTCGTCATCCAGCGCTTACATCCACAGCCATGTGAAGGATCCTCCTTCCAACATGCTTGGAATGGCTTCAGCAAATGTGTCCATCACTTCTTCCTCGAAGTGTCCTCGATCTGAAGAACTCCAAGCCTCTCTCTGAAGTACTCGAATTTCACCTTAGCTAGTGGCTTCGTCAGCACATCTGCAATCTGCTCGTATGTCGCAACATACAGGAGCTTCATAGCTCCTCTCTGCACCATATCCCTGATATAGTGATATTTGATCTCTATGTGTTTCGACCTGTCATGAAACACTGGATTCTCGAACAGCTTCACACAACTCTGGTTATCACAGAAGATACCAGTAGCATCCAACGGGAGATCAAATAACTCAGACAATAGCTTCCGTAGCCATACTGCCTCACAACTAGCTGAACAAGATGCAACATACTCTGCCTAAGCTGTACTCAGTGCTACGCAGGACTGCTTCCTGCTAAACCAAGAGATCACACCTGATCCCATACTGAAGCAACACCCAAATGCGCTCTTCCTATCTGTAGCACTGCTAGCCCAATATGAATCAACATAACCCTGCAGGTTAAACTTTTGATTCGCTTCATACTTGAGCCCAAAATCCACTGTACCCTTCAGGCACCTCAGAACATGCTTTACAACAACCAGGTGAAAACTCCTCGGATCCATCAGGAACTGGCTCAATGTGTTCACAGCAAAGCAAATATTTGGTCTCGTGTTCGTCAGGTACATCAAGGACCCAATCATCTGACGATACATAGAGACATCAACTGGCTCAGATGAAGCATCGCATAGAAGCTTCAGATTCGATGACATAGGTGTGGCCATGGCCTTGCAATCCATCATCCCAAATCTCTTCAGGATATCTACTGTGTACTTCCCTTGACCAAGGAAGATCCCACCTGCACTTTGCCACACCTCCATACCTAGGAAATAGTGCATCATTCCCAAATCTTTCATATCGAATTCAATAGCAAGCTTCCTCTTAGTATTTGCAATCAGTCTGTCATCTCCTGTTACAAATAAGTCATCCACATACAGGAGTAGAATCACATGATTCCCTTCCTCAACCTTGTAGTAAAGGTTGGAATCCGCTTTACTCTTGGTAAAGCCCAAACTAGATAGGAAACTGTCCATCCTACCATACCAGGTTCTGGGAGCTTGCTTCAATCCATACAAGGATTTCTTCAATCTGCACACATATGACTCCCTGTCATGTATTTAAAAACCGAGTGGCTGCTCCACATATACTTCCTCTTCAACTACACCATTCAAGAAAGCAGTCTTGATATCCATTTGGTGTATTTTCCATCTCATTGCTGCAACCAGGGCAAGTACTGTTCTGATGGAAGTATACCTGGCTACAGGTGCAAAAGTTTCTTCATAATCTATTCCCTCTTTCTTAGAGAAGCCACGAGCTATGAATCTTGCCTTGTATTTCTCTACACTTCCATCTGCAGCATGCTTGATTTTGTAGATCCATTTGGAAGTCACAACAGACTTCTCTTTAGGTCTTGGGACAACATCCCAAACATCATTCTTCATTATTGATTGGTATTCCTCAACCATGGCATCCTTCCATTCTTTCTTTTCCGCTGCTTCTTCATAACTAGAAGGCTCTTTGTTCATAATGTCACAGAGTAAAGCAACATAGCTGGTATGTGATCTGTCTCTTCTTTGCTCTGTGTTCTTCTTCTGGAATGCCAAATCTTTCTGCATCTTGAATGAGCTCTCTAGACCATGCAGGTTTCCTCTTGTGAGAGTTATCCTCATGAGGTGGATCTACAGGTTCTTGTGGATCTTCAAACTCACGAACAACTTCTGGAACTGCTTCAGTAATGGTAGTGTCTTGAAATCTGGTTTCCTTAGGTTCTTCATAAACTTCGATAGGTGCCTTCCTTGATTTGATGAATGCTGAGTTTTCATCAAATGTTACATCCCTGCTAACATCAATCTTCTTGAACCCTGGAAAGTATATTCTGTAAGCCTTCGAGATTTCATTGTAACCCACAAAGATACCCTTCTTTCCCGAAGGATCTAGTTTAGTCCTCTTTTCTTTTGGGACATGAGTGTATACTGGACAACCAAATATTCTGAGATGGCTGACTTCAGGTTTCTTACCAGAAAAGACCTCTTCTGGTGTCTTGTTGTCCAATATCTTGTGGGCTGTTCTGTTCTACACATATACAGCTGTTATAGCTGCTTTTGCCCATAAATGCATAGGTAGATCCTGGTCATGGAGCATTGCTCTTGCTGCTTCCATGATTGTTTTGTTCTTCCTTTTTGCAACTCCATTCTGTTGTGGATTGTAAGGAGTAGTCAACTCCCTCTTAATATCTGAATCACTGCAAAGCTTCTTGAAGTCACTTGAGGTGAATTCTCCACCATTGTCGGATCTGAATGTTTTGATCTTCTTGTCAGTTTGATTCTCCATCAAGGTTTTGAATTCCTTAAACTTATCAAACACCTCATCTTTGTTCTTCAAGAAGTATACCCAAGTCTTCCTGGAGAAGTCATCAATAAATGAGACATAGTAAACATACCCACTTAGAGAACTGGATGACATAGGACCACATACATCTGAGTGGATGATTTCTAGGATGTCTTTTGCCTTGCTTTCACTGCTTGGGAAAGCCTTCTTAATGTTCTTACCTTTTGCACATCCTTTGCAAACACCTTCATGTTTGGTCTTGATTTCAGGAAGACCCTCTACAACCTTGCTTGCAATTGGAAGTACCCTATAGTGCATATGAGAAAGTCTTCTATGCCAAAGTTCACTTGGCTCCATGGATTCATGCACCATGGCATGTTCATGTTGTCCTTTCAATTTATACAAACCTCGCTCTTGCTCTCCAATCACTACTGCATCATCTATGGTCTTTCCCTTTGGCCACATTAGGACTTGGCCATCCACAAATGCAACCCTCATACCTTTTGCATCCAATGCAGAGATTGAGAGTAAGTTCTTCTTGAGCCCAGGTATATAAAGAAATTTTTTCATCTTCAAATATTTTCCAGAATCTAGGTTGTAGGAGGCTTCACCACTTCCTTTGATTGGGTATTGATAATCATCCCCAAGTTTCACCTTATGGGGTGATTCATGTTCAGATAGATTCACAAAAGATTCCTTAAACCCATTCATGTGTTTGGAAGCCCCACTATCAATCAACCAATCATTACAACCATGGGAGATGGTACCTGTGAGAGCAGATATTAGAACATACTCTTCTTCACTTGATGAGTTATCATCACTTTCTGCCCTAGCCTTCTTCTTGGGTAGTTCATCATCCTCGGCAGCATGAGCATGAAACCTTCTTTTGCTGCTCTTCTTGTTGTTGTTGGAGTTGTTGTTGTCCTTCTTGTTCTTGGGACAATTTATGGCAATATGTCCTTTCTCATTACAGGTGAAGCATATTCTTCTTTCTTTGAAGTGATGTGAAGATTTCTTGGAGTGAGATGGCTATCTCTTGGACTTCCCTTTCTTGGTGTGAGCTGTGAGAGCTTGATCTTCATTCCCCATCTTTTCTTCTCGTGCCACAAGCCTTGCTTCTTCTTGTGAGCATTCTTCCCGTAGTCTACTGAAGGAGATCAACTTCTTCCTTGCACAAATTCCTTGGATAAAGGAATCCCATGACCTGGGTAGGCCATTTAGAGTGGTCATCACCACTTCACCATTCTCCACCATTTCATCCACTGCTTCTAGTTGTTCCTTGATCTGGGAGACCCTTGAAAAATAAGATTGAATGGTTTCTCCATTCTAAAACTTTACTCCTTTCAATTGGTTCCGTAGGGTCATCTTCCGATTTATGTTCTTCCCTTCAAATAGCTTGGTCAAAGAGTCAAACATCTCCTTGGGTGTCTTTAGAGAGGACACATGGGGTATGAGATGATCTTTAATAGAATCATCAATGATTCTCTTTGCCTTGACCAAGTTCTTCTTATGCAATACCTTGGCCTCTTTGTCCTCTGGGATAGGGATGTCTTCTTTCACATATGAGTCCAACTCATTTTCTTCCAGGATTAACCCAATCCTATACTTCCAAGCTCAGAAGTTATCAGCTCCTTCAAGCTTATCCTAAAGCTTGGTGTGGTGAGACATCTTAAAGAGTACTTCAAATGGAAATAGAAAAGATTTAGATCTTACCACTTGAAATGGTGAAAACTGGATCTGGTCCCGGATTAGGGTTTGTCGAAAAAACCCTAAAAATTCAAAATGTGAATTTCAAATTTCTGAAAGGATAGAAAGATGCGCCTTGATGAGCTAATCAGCCTGGTGCATTCAGAATTTGAGATCAACAAAGCTTTACCCTTCAGATTTGTCTTTTTGTCCTCCCGGGTTCACTAGGGAGAGCCCTGAATTAGGGTTTGAGTTTCCTGGAGATCTACCTAGCCAAAAATATCGATCCAAAGATCTAAACTTCAATTTTTGCAAGGAGCTTCCAGCTATGTCTTCAGATTTCAGAAATTCCTATTTTTTGTGGAAACCCTAATTTTTAGGGCCAAATTTGAAAATGCTCGGAATTGAATTCTGACTGGACAGATAGATGCGCCTTGATGAGTAGAGTCAATCTACTATACTGCTTTTCCAAAATCTGTGGAGAGAAACCCAATAAACAAGAAACTCAAGTTTTCGTCACTGCAAAATGTCTTCTTCTCAGGTTAGCTCTGATACCATGTTAAATTTTGAGCATTAATTCACAATAATCTAGGATCTTTACTGAGAGAATAACATATACAGTATATCAATGCATGACAACCACAATAAGCATGAGAAGCATCACAAGAATCAAAAGCATGAGAGACAAGAGACACAGAGTTTCCATGGGGAAAATCCTAAGGTGAAAAACCCCACAACTTCCTCAGAGATTGAGAGAGAAATGGCTCAACCAAAGTAAAACCAAAATACATTGAGATAGTCTCCTAGTAGCAAATGATCCTCCTCCTCACTAGTGCGCCACTTTCTGAGTGAGAGTGAGTTACTTTTCCGAATGAATAAAATAGAGATCTCCGATCTCTATTTATACTAACCTTTTTTCCCAGTGACCTTATGGGGCCGACTTGTCTAGCTAGGTACATCCACATTATAATATATATAATTCAGGGCTGACCCCACATGGTGGTCTAATAACCCATCGTCAAGTGCACACACTTGCGACACTTGTCAATCCACATGACGACACTTCCTTATAGAGGAATGACACATCTCTTATAAGGGTACAATAAATATATATAAAATACACAGATGAAATACATTCCTAAGTTACATATACATCAACATAAATCACTTTCTAGGCTGACATAACATTATTCAATATCCTGGCAAGGCCGACCTAACATTCTGGTTGGGTTGAATTTACAAATTATGTTATATCTCCTCATTCCTATGGAGTTAGAGTTAGAGGGACTTCCATATACTGTTGGAAAGGTATTGGAACAATATTTCTAACCACATAAACTATAATCCAATTTGAGCTAGGTATATAGAGTAAAAATTCCTCCAATTATATAGTATCCAATGTGGACATCAAAAACAATATTTCCAACAATTTTCATCTTGCAATCTCTATCTGTAGTCTCCCCTATCTTTAACCTTAATTACAACAATATATCCTTGCATTTGACATAAATGACAATAATACTTCATGTTTTTCATTGAGAGCTATCATTGTCTATTGAAACATGTCTTATTCAATTGCATGCTCTTTCACTAAGGTTATGGAGACACTTGGAAAACCTTCCATGGACTGAGAGATTTGTGCAAAACCTAGAATGATGTTATAATGAATATTCGAGTTAGAGAATAATATTTCATATTTTAAAGTCAAATATTGAATCTTAGTCTCCATGTCTTCCTACTTGGATTCCTGCTTCTCCATATGTATGTTGAAGTATTCAATTTCTTGCTTCATCCCCTCCAATTGTTTTTCCTTTACCTTAAGAGTCTCTTAATCTCATTATTATTTTCTTCCAAGATTTCTTTCAGAGTTAGGTAGCTTGCCATTTCAGGGAGATGCATTTTTTCTATTTAAAGTCCCAGGTTTTCTCCTAATGTTTTCCAAGGGAGTATAGAGGTTCTTTCAAGCGACATCAAATTATTGGTTCTTTCTTGAACAACACTAATCCCATCCCACTAAAAACCTTTATTATTGTTGATCAATAGAATCCAAGGATGGAGGTGTGTGCACTTACCAATAACCAATATTCACATACAATGATCTCATAGAAGCAATGATGTGTGATCCTCTTCCCAAATGAAGAATTCTCCTTCAAGACGTCAGTAGATCCATGTTGAGACTACTGCAGGAGACATTGGAACTTCACTTTGGAAATACATGGTGAAAACAAACTCCAAACTCCAAACTCCAATTCAAATATCTCACCTTTACTTTGTGAGAGCTTAAAGGATGGTTTAAATTCATGTTCAATCCATTGAAACATGTCTTGCACCACTTGTCATTTAAAGTAGTACAATTTCCATGCATAGTTATGATGGAGTAAAACCTATAATTAATTTTTGATTGATCCATTAATTTGATCATTAAGGGATCCAAATTGTCTTGGGGTTCCCCCATGTTCAACTAATTTCCCTTTTGCTAACGTGGATGCTTGATTCACCAATGCATCTTTTTTACTACTATTTGATTGGCTAATGTGGAACAATTGATATGATTCTAGAGTGTTAAACATACCTTGTATTCTCTATATTTTTAAACTAAGAATCGAGTCTTCTTCATGATGTTGCATTCTCACCATGCCTATAATTAAGGAGGAATCTCCCCGGATGAGGGTTGTTTTAATATTATGGGAAATAAGAGTTAATATCCAAGGAAGAAGGCATTTAGCTCTATCTAGTTATTGGTTAATATTGTTTCAATTTCCAATGGAGTAGTCATGATTCCAAGGTGTTTGTATTTTAGAATCACAAATCCCAATGCTCTAAAATTTGAAGAATTACAATTCTGAATGCAAAGTTAAGTGGTTGGATTAGAATTTCAGTTTCTTCAATTTAACATACTAATTTATACCAATTTAGTTTTCTTATTTGGATTATGATTGATAAGATGTGTCTTTGAGTAAATTAAAAAATCTTTAATGCCATGGTGCATTTATTCACTTTTATATACTTTTTTCCAGGTAATTATCCTGGGGAAAACCCCCAAGCATTTCCCTTATTTCAAGGATAGTATATAGGGTAAACCCTAAGTTGTTAGAACATATACTCATTATGAGTTGAACATGTCACTTACAAGAATAGAAACCAGGTGGGGAGGATAACACTCCATTCCACAATCGCTTGGGCTAAACCCAATTGATTTTTTTTAGGTAATAATATCGGGGCAAACCCTCATGAACTTCCCCTCATTTTGAGTATGATACATAGGGTAAACCCTAGATTCTTCAGGGCATACGGATAAGTCAACAACAAGGCTCAAAGCCGTGACAACACTATACTCATCATGAGCTCAACATGTCACTTATGGGAATATAACCTAGGTAGGGAAGATAACACTCCATCCCACAACCACCAGGGCTAGACCCTAGACCCAATTGCCTCACTTTTATAGACTTGACTATCATGTTCTGGGTTTTTTCTTTTTATCATCGATGGTTTATTGATTTCTTGTTGCTAAATCACACTATATCTCATCCATTGCTTCCTTAAAAAGAAACATAATGATTCTCAATGTTGTATAATGAATATAAATTATATTCATGTAGCAAATAAATGGATGGTTATTTGTATACATAGAATAAACCCTTACAAAAATTAAAAATGGTAGTAAATAGAATCCTTGTTTCTTAATACAAATTTAAGGATATGAATATGTATATTATTTCTTATCATATATAATTTTAGTGACTCAACTGAAGCATTAAATGTGAACATACTCAACCGAAGCATTAAATGTGAACATACTCAACCAAAGCATTAAATGTGAACATATGTGCATGATAATACACTATCATTCTTAGAAATTAAACAAGTGTATTTAGTATTCTTAATCAATTTTATTTGTCTTGTTTCTTAAATGAGTTCATCAAATTATATTTCATTATATCCAAGAAATCAATGCACCCTTCTTTTTATATTATATCATTGTTAAAACCAATGCAACTACTTGAGTGCTCTTAGTACATTTCACACATATCATATATTGTATCAATGCTGAAAACAATAGACTATATTGTCATTGAAACCAATGCTTAGGAACAATTTCCTCTTTCTAATTAAAAAACCATTTGTAAAACATCATTTTTTCTTTCTAATCTATAACTTTTTACAAATAGAAATATCATTATTAAAAAAACAAATTTCCATTGATTATTTTAAGTAATTTGGTTATTAACTATATAATGGAAGACTATCTTGCCCTAATAAGAAATAATGACTTCTCTATTTATTTATTTTCCATTTCAATTATACGACTCACTCTATTGAAACAATAAAACTCCCATTGAAATTTTCCCAATACTTTCATAGTTCCATAACTACAAATTCCAATGGAGTAATCATACTTCCAAATGGTGTATGTATTTCAAAATTACAATTTCCTTAGGATTCTAAAATTTGTAGAATTACAATTCCCAAAGTTAGATTATGATTTTAGTCACTTTAACTTAGCTTACTAATTTATACCTTCAGATTATGATAAATATGACATGGCTTTGAGTAAATTATAATATATTTAATGTAATGGTGCAATTATTCACTTGTATGTAGTTCTTCATCATGTTTTTTCTTTTTTTTTCTTTTTACCACCAATGATTGATTGATTTCTTGTAGTTGAATCAATGCAACACATGAGGGTTGGAGTTAATTCAAGTTAATAATATGTTTTTGTTTTTTTAATGAAATATTTCATCAAATTGATGAATCTAATAAAACTATAGTTATTTTAATTATTAGTGATTAAAATTACAAATTTTGATTAATATATTTTTTACAATCAAATTTTATGACTCTTTGGACTAGTCTTGTAAATTATTTCATCATTGTCTTTGGACCAATTAGAAAAGCATTTTGTCAATTTGAATATTTAAAAAAATGTTTCTACTTTCCAAAAAAAAATCTTTAACATGAAAACTTTGACCAAAAAAATTGTTGGCGTGTAACATACTCATTACTTGAAACATTTATGTTTGAGAAAAACATTATCTTAACTTTTATTGTAAAGTTTTATATTTGGCCAAGTGGCCAAGGATGACTGTAATTGCACAATATTATTATTTAATAAAATAAAGTAGGAGACACTCACCCAAAGAGACTGTTGAAAGAGTGTTTACAGACCCACTAGGTGGAATGGAATATGGGGTAGAAGGAAATGGACAAGTGGCAGCATCAAGAACTCAGTAACTAGCTGTTGTTATGGGACAACTCCCTTGAATTGTGGTCAAAGTTCCCTGAAAGATGGGACTGGAGCTTGAGGCTCATTTATTTGGAAACTGACCACTAAAAGACCTAGGCATCTTTATAAGCCATCGAATTTGAGCAGAGGCTCACACTTTTTCTGACGAGAAATTTACCTTGTGGTTCTGTTGTATGCACACAAGAGATTCGATGAGGGGAAGCTATGCTTTGAGTTGTAGTGTAAGTCTGTTTCACTTATGCTAAGTGTAGAGGTTTATTTAGAGGTGTATTGCAAGTCTCCATTGATTGATGGAAGTACAACCTGAGTGCCTTGCTTCTAAACAAAGTCTTCTACCTAGTGGTTCAGTAAACATGCTTGGGGGTCCAAAGGAGCAAGTGATATTGGATGCTTCTTCTGGAGAAGGTTGGGAGGAACATGCCTCTTTGGGAGTTTGTCCACCCTATCTACATTTGCAGGTTCTACTTGTTATTTCATTTCCTAAGTAGTTATAATTTATTTTATATAACTTTTAATTTAGGATTTATTAGCTGAATATTGATAGTTATTATCATGCAGAAGTAAATGTTTGATTTTCTGAACTCAATATGATTCTATAAATAGTTGAAGAAGTTGTATGAAATGATAGAATAAATTACTTCCCTGTATTTTTCCACATACTGTCCTTGTGCCGTACTCTAGTACAAGGAAGGGTGTTTAAAAATAGATAAATGATCTGCAATAGATAGAATGATTGAATAGAAAAACTCTGTTATGTTTCCTGTATTTCTTTATCTGTTACTTTTGCAAATAAAATCTCTTTGTTTCAGTCATAGAAAAACACAGCAACATTTATTCTATTCATACATGGTAATGTCATTTCATTCGTAGTAATAGAAGTAAAGATACATAAACAATTCCATATTTCTGCATAAACCTAAAGTTCAGTATAGGTTAACTATTTATTTGCAGAAAACCAACAATATAACTAGCCTCTTACTATTTTTCTTTTCATTTGAATTTCCTATTAAGAATATTAGCATTCTGCATTTTATACACTATGAGTATCAAAACATTTACTGTGGACTTACATCATTATTTATGACTTGAATCTACTGCAATTTAGATCGAAAATATAAATCAGATAAACACAGAACAACTTTTATTCAGACGAATGTCCTAAGTTTCAAACCCTAGTTATTTTCAAATAAAAAGTTAAGTTGTCTTCATTTATCAAAATCGAAATAGAAAACTTCAAGACAAAGCTCGATTACAACCTACACCTTACAAGTTACACAATTTATTTGTGGACTCGAAACCCTAATCGTTTATACAACTACGCTAATCAGAATAGTAACTAGTGTTGAGTAGGGTTTTCACAACCAGCCTTATGGCCGTAACCCCTAAACTATTCTAAATACAGATAACATTTCAATAGGTGTTCAAATAAGGAATTATGCCCTAGATAACATACATTATTAATACAATTACAATATCAATATGTTAAACATATAGAATACTTCGCAAAAACCTTAATGCGTAAGCATCCGAAAAGAATTACGACAAGATGGAGTTACGGGTTCGACCCACTTGAATTACCAAAATGTACAAGTAGAACCAAACACTTTTTACGACAAAGTATTTCAACCATTGTTTTCAGAATTATCAAGACGACGATAGCAAACAATCTCTTAACCTTTCAAAAACACAACGAGAAGCTTTGTTTCGGTTACAGATAGTTATCAGCTATTACTGTTGAGAGATCTCCTTTCAACTTAAAAACTTTAACCTTTCATTATACAAAAACCTAGCATCATCTGGATTTTACAGTACATCGAAAAACAACAAAATGAGGTTTATTGAGTTCGAAACCCCAACAATATTCCTCTAAATAGAAATTCAAGTTCTCATACCATAACAGTTACCATTTTAATTCTTCAAAAATGCCGAGGGATAAACCCTTCAGCAAACACTATAAACATTTATAAATCAAAGTGTTACACAGTAAGAACGTTGTAGTGCCAACGCAATAGTAGGTCGAGGATTCAATCCTCCCTATGCTAAATATTTTCCATATGGCTTACAACATTACAACGGTGGTGTAATCCACAGCTAAACCACGAAGACCAAAGTTTCGGCTAAAACCAAATAAGGACCATCATTTTTCCAAGTCACACCTCACGGGAGAATCACCGAGGCTTACCAGTTTAAGCTCTGTTCCCCGTTGTTTAGCACATACAAAGCCAAAGCCGAGGAGTAACCTGTCAGTCCAGACATACATTGTGGTTAAATCCTTGAAAACGAAACTAAAAACTTAAAACCACTTGCTATTGTACATTATCAACCTCGCGGAAACCAAAGAAGGTTTAATAAGTTACCTTTCGAAAGAAGAACCCTGCTTCTTGTCTGGACACTCCCGTAACCATGAACACTGGAACTACATCAACTTCAAATCTTACGCAACAAGCCTTAACACATGAATGGTTTGGCCTTTCAAACCCTAAGAGACAGTTTTCATAGCCATAGGTCGAGGTATCAAAACCTGGGAGGTGCTTCCAAACCCTACTAACAAACCCTAGGAAATTGCTGGCTTGTTGGCCTCTCCAAAACCCCACTCCCTGCCAAATGAATGCCAAGATTATGCTCTCGTCGAGGTAAGTCGAAAGCTGTTAGGGTTAGCATCACTACCGATGAAACCACATGATGACTTTCCACGGGGGACGACACTAGACATTCCACCCACAACACTTTAATGCACTTTTATTACCATATCTACCGTATACATCATACCTGCCATCGCATCATAACCAAGTTTAGGTTTTAGTCTTGCATGGATTACACCCATACTATAATATGGATATATTTTATCAAAGGTCAAACTAATATCCCTTATGTTATCCAAGTGTTATGTAATGGTTGCTAGTACAACATAACCAAGGTTAAGGTTCGACCACCAAGAGGGAAAGACTTACAAACGTAATGTATTATGGGTAATTGCCATTCAAAAGTTAGTTAAACATTGCATGTTTCCAACCTTGCAAATAAAGCATTACGTAGGTCACCTTTTAAATCAAACCCTTGCATATAGTATAAAGACCATAAAGCGCATATCAACACTATTGTATAGTTATTATTACAATGCTCTAGTATTAGAATATCCATCGCATAAACTAATAGAAGAGAATGCATAAAGTATATAGTTTACAACTAGAGACTTTTGTCAAGTCACTATAATAACACTATCTTATAGGTCACGCATATAGTATGTAGGATAAAAAAGATAGGCATAGAATTACAATAAAAACATTTGAGCTTAGGATATGATCCTATTAGTATAGATATTTAATACATGTTGCAGTTCCTAAGTGTAGGATTTAAAATACCTTAACATTGATTTCGACGCTCAACACTTTCAGTATTATACAAATACATGTGTAATACAAATAACATAAATGCTGAATGGAGTGTACTGGTTATACAAAATATAACTGAAGGAACAACCGAAATAGATCCCACCCTGGAATACTCGAGTTACTCTAATTCCTTTTTATAACATTGAAGGCTAACTGAATTTAAATAGGACCTCTTTATACTTTTTGAAACAGTGTTTCTCTTACCTGCGATCAGCAACAAAATTTCAATGCTTTAGATAAATAGATAAGTAAGCCTCGGGGTGCCCATAGGACCCCTTCATCATCAACAAGAAAGGGAAACAATTAGCACATATAATGAATTCAGCATCAAGTCTGTAAAGTATCGACAGCTACATAAGAAAGCATAACTGGTCTAGGATGCATGAATTGAGGTAACAACATCCAACAATAGTATACTTTAGCTATAAAAACATCACACATATTTTGTAATACATTATACATACATAATCGACGTAACATATCTAGTACATTGTGATGTCTAGTTAAACAAACAAACATTTATTATACTTCCGCACGGTAATTATAACAATTAATGCTACTCTGAAATTTTTTAAATTTTTGTCATTTTTGGGGATGTTACATGGCATGCTGACCAAAGAAAGGGACTATAGTTACCTCTACAATAAAACCCCCTTCTAATGGTGATTTTTGCAGAACCTACCCAAAAAATATTCTTTGTTTTTGTATTGCAAAGGTGGGTGAACGAAGGTTAGTTAGTGAACATTTTTAAATCGATGCACTTAAACCATGTAAATCATATCATTGCACCCATATATATGGTGCACCTGTGCGTTAAATAACCAAGCACTTTGAAAGTCCTTATAACTAATTTATAGAAAAAAATTGGGTCTATTTTAATTTTAAACAAACTCTAAGTGATGCCTCCTAAACTTATAAGTGCATCATTGTGTTACTCTCTACAATGCATTGACTATGCTTAGAAATTTTTCCATGCAATATTGGTTTTTATTTTAAAAAATATAAAAAATGCATTAATGCACACCCATAGAAGGCATCCCGATGCATTCCTTATATAGGCGCACTGGACAAAGTTTCGTTATTTTGTGATATCATAGACAACAATGTATCCTTAGACATAAGCACACCGATGTGTCTATATGTAAGAAGCATTAAATTAGCTTTAGACATTTTGTTTTAAAATATAGGTTTTTATTTTAAAAATATTCAAAAACTATTCAATGCACTTAATAACCCATACATGCACCAGTGCACCCAAAAAGTTCACCGATTTACAATTTTTTTTTAAAATCTAATGATGCGTCGGGAACACCTAATCACATTGGTGCATTTGATTGTTAGAGAATTGGGGTAGCATAAAATAATTTTCTTTTTACCAACCCATTATTTACATTTTCTTTAGTTCTTCCAACCATACAAGCACCAATGCTCACCATCCATGTACAACCACTCCATTGTCAATGCTCTTGTTTGTCATATTTCTCAATTCCTTCCCTTCACTAATGAATTTGGTTCATTTTTAAATTTTGTAAAACTGTACCATATTTTTATTTTTTTTATCTACATGGAAATCATACGTCCTTGGCATGGAAGAGACTACGTAAATTGTTTGTTAGCTCCTCATTTACATTTTTAATGGATTAAACTATAAAATTTGGTTTAAATTTACAGTTCTTTTCAAATTAAAAAAATTAAATAAAATTGGTGTGGTTTGTTCAAGCTGTTCAACTTGTACTCGATTATTTGGTGTGCCTTGTAAATTTATAGGACACACCGTAATAGTGCATTGCTTTACATTGAGTACGCTGGTAAAAAAAAAAAAAAAAAACTTGCATTTGTTCAACACTCTTTATAATATTAGGTGGCATTGTACTTGGTGCTTCTCAACATTATAAATGCATCGTTGATGACTTTTTATATAAAAAATATCTCAAACTTGTTAATGCTCTTTATAATATTAGATGACACCATCTATGGTGCTTCTCAACATTATAAATTATTAGGTGGCATTGTACTTGGTGCTTCTCAACATTATAAATGCATCGTTGATGAATTTTTATATAAAAAATATCTCAAACTTGTTAATGCTCTTTATAATATTAGATGACACCATCTATGGTGCTTCTCAATATTATAAATGCATCGCTGAGCTTTTTATATAAAAATATCTTGGATTCCTCAATGCTCTAGGAAATGTACAGATGCATCTTTTTGCAGTGCCTCCCTACATACCATATGCATTACATGATTTTTTTAAATAAAACATATTCCCGCACTCTTTGGTGTTCTTTTAAATGTTCAATAGCACTACCATTGGTGCTCTTGTACATCATAATCACACCCTGGAACACAAATAATAAATATGAATCCTTAAATTTGTTGGCGATACTTATAATATTAGGTGGCACTGTACTCGATGCTTATCGATATTATAAACATATCATTGAGATATTTTATATACAAAAATATCTATAGCTTGTTTGTGCTTTAGGAAATATCTATACTCCAGATCTATAGAGGAGAAATTTAAGTTATGTAACTTCATTCTACTTATCTCAAATTTACCCTCAATTGATCCAAAAATTCCATATATTTTTTAAATTGATTCTTAATAGTATTTATAGTGCATTTTCAAGAAAACAAAAGGGTTTCATAGTTACCTTTATTGTTGCAAACTCTAGTTTTCTTATTGCCTTTCTTTTGTTCTATGTTCCTACAAACTCTAGCATTATGGTTTATTCTCTCTATTATTTTACTATGAGAATCTTTTTTGGGTAATGAATATTTATTAGTTTTATGTACTTGTATATGGGGCTTTGGATATTTGTTGGATTGAGACCACTCATTACTTTGGATCCCAAACCTTGTTACTATCAGTTTAAAAAAATACTTATAGTTCACGGTGTGCATTGTATAATAACAATGCACATGTACATTTATTGTTTAAAAAACACTATTTGGTGTGTCTTGTTAATATAGAATTTAACGTTGCACAATATACAAAAATTAGTCATTAGTGTGAAATACTGTATTAAACGCATATTTTTGGTGATGCTCATTTAAAAAAAATGTTACCAAGTTTATCAATGTGTATTGTACAATAAATAATCACTGATGCTTAACTTTCTTTTAAGCACACTAATTCATGTTACTGTACAACATGCACCACCTAACTCAAAATCAACTGTAGCCTAAAATTCTTTACTTTTTTTTGTAAGGTTCAAAATGATATTAAACTAAAGAAACTGTACAGAGCTAAGAAAAAACAACAGAGAAGCATTGTGTGTTCATACGTCACTGTTTGGATTCTTTTCCATACTCTGTAAATGTCTATGAAAGAAACCTATGACCCTTAGAACTGACAATTTGACTAAATATAGCAAAAAGGCCCCCATAGGTCGGGGGTTATTTCCAGACTAACAAAAATTATAATGGTTGAGCAAAAAATAGAGCTAATCTTGACACCAGAGAAAACCATTCTAAAACTATTCATCATTAGAGACAAAGATAAGGGGAGGGACTGGGTGTCCAACACTTGGAATTTCAGCTTTGACAGGAGGTTGAGCATCGATTTGACATGCACTTGGGTAATGGAAAAAAACCATCTATGAGGCTGAAGAGCCGGTGGGGGAGGCTCTGCTAAAGGTCTTCCCCATTAATTCTTTGGACAAGGAATTCAATTTGGCATTGATTCTTTCATCTAGAACCACTTGATTGTGATCCAACCGCCTCGTACCCTCTTCCAAACTAGCCAACTGAGTCGCTAAGGAAGCATTGTTGTCATTATCCTGAAGCTTTCCCTCAACACAGTCATCCATTGCCATACTGTGTAGAGATTTCATGTTCCACAACATGCTCAGAGTGTAGGTGTAATGGGTTTCCCGCATATTTTTGGAGCCTACATTTTCCACCATTCCTCCTAATTTATCAACCAACAACTTCAAATCAGGTCAAATTCCTTTGCTTCGCATACGATGCTCCAACCGAGAGGTACGCTCTCTCACTCCAACCGAGAGATACGCTCTCGCGCTCTCGGTTTCACCTGCTACTCGAAAAATCTGTTAGCATTATGCATGTCCTATGTGGCCTGATACATATGGGTTTGACTAGGGACATCCATATTCTTCTTATGTGTAACCTTATGATGAACTATCACGAAATTGGAATCTCCAATATGCCAAACAGAGAGGTTGTCACCTTGATGGATGTAGGAAAATAGAGGATAGACATGGAAACAATGAGACCACGAAAATATATGTCTGAAAAGGATGTTCAAGCTATTCCTGGGATGGCACTGACTATGATGCTCCCACATGAGAAAGCACATCATAATGCAATCACCTGCGAGGAGGTGGCTAGGAAGAACATTAATCTCCATGAAATATTGCACAAAGAAAATGTTTGAGAACTGAAAGTCAGACCAAAGAACCCTCAAGCGCCTCTATGAGTTGAGCGAGCAAACCATAATGACAAGAGGCAAGCACCAATTTCTAGGGACATTAAGAAGGACACATGCATGCATGCATGCATGCGTGGTCTTCCCCACCACTTGTCTAGAGCACTAAGCATGATCACTTTGCGTGGCAGGAGATCTACTGCACCCGACGTGGGAATCTAAAATTCTTTACTTAGTTTTTAAAAGATATTTCATAATTTGTGTATTTTATTATGCGAGGATTTTATTTATAAAATATGCTTGATAGAATATTAGGGAAAAAATATACCAATGGAGGTGAGGGGAGCACATCCCTAGAAAATAACCTGAAAATTTCTTTTAAATTTTAATATAAAAGTAATATATTTGAATTATTTGTAGGTTTAAATGATGTGTATTGGATAATGCATGTCATGTAGAACAAGAACTTGAAGACTTCAAAATAGTGTTCTGTATTTGAATTATTTGTAGGTTTAAATTATTATTATTGGATAATGCATGTCATGTAGAGCAAAAACTTGAAGAAACTCCAAAAGGTTGTTTTGATTTGAGTGGAAAATAATGTAAAAGTTTTATGAAAATGTTGCAAAGAGAGGAACTAGGTGGATCAAAAGATGAGCAATATGATTTTTTCCTTTGAAGTTATACTATAATGTACTTCTTAACAATAATTGCTAACATGTTTCAAATATTCGATTTTGCATTTTATAAATTTTGTGCAGGGACTAATAATGAGGGAACATAAGGTCGTCGAGTGAGTGCACAAAGTTGAGGGACCTTTTAGATGCAATGGTAGATTCAAGAAACTCATTCAAGTTCTGTAAAAGAGAATTGATCCCAAGAAATCCAGAGCCTACCAAACCTAGTCCTAAGCCTGACAAGTAGGACAGTTAAACAAAACACGTACACATTATGTAGTTCTAAAACGTGTACGCGTTATGCATTTCTAAAACATGTATGCGTTTTGTAAAACATGTTTTATGCCCCAAAATGGCCCACACCTGTCATTTTCTCCACAACATCGACATGCATCGATTGTGGGAAACTAAAGATCATATTGGTGAACACATTTTGTGTGAGAAGGGCCTCCATCTTCCACCTTGGGCATCACTCTCCTCCATCTGAGGTATTTACATCAAAATTCATCCTTCTAAACAATATATTTTCACTAATTTGTATGTTCTAAAATAAATTTAAACCATAATTTTATTAATTTGTATACCCTAAAAAATTTGAACCATAATTCTAGTTATTTGTATGCCCAAGGGAAATTAAAACCCCTCATATAACATTGAAGTGGCTTGTTGCACAAATTTGAAGTTTGGATGTTATTTATTAGGATGTTTTAGTGATAGCAATTGCACCATAAGTGTAAAGATATTCAACATAAGAAAATGATCACTCATATGAGCATCACTCAAACATAACTTGTATAGTTTTTCACTTGATCGGTTTTTTAGTCAAAAATTGATTATTCACTCACCAAATTTGCTCCCCATTTTCTCTAGATTAAATTAAAATCTTATCAAAGATTAGAGTAAGATTTGTGGATTTTTATCCTAAAGTTAGGGACACATGTTGAATCCAATGCCATGAGGATGATGAAAATGATGATGATGATGGTGACGATGATGATGATGACAACGAGGATGAGGATGACATGAGGATTCCAATGCCAATGACAATGGGCATGCAGATGGTGGAAATGAAAATGGTGACAATGAGGATGGTGTGTATGATGGATGAGAATCTTAAGGTGTGCTTGGATGATGAAAATGATGAAAAATGGGATGATGATGATGTAAAAGATGAAAATGATGATGACATGAGGATGCCAGTTCCAGTTCCAACGAGCATGGAGATGGTGGCAATGAAAATGGTGACGATGAGGATGATGTGGATGATGGATGAGAATATCATGGTGTACTTGGATGATGAAAATGATGAAAAATGGGATGATGATGATGTAAACGATGAAAATGATGATGACGATGAGGAGGAGGATGAGGATGACACGAGGATTCCAATTCCAATGCCAATGGGCATGGAGATGGTGGCAATGAAAATAGTGACGATGAGGATGGTGTGGATGATGGATGAGAATCTTATGGTGTAATTAGATTATGAAAACGATGAAAAATAGGATGATGATGATGTAAAAGATGAAAATGATGACGATGATGACATGAGGATGCCGATTCCAATGCCAACGGGTATGTAGATGGTGACAATGAAAATGGCGACGATGAGGATGGTGTGGATGATGGATGAGAATCTTATGGTGTACTTGGATGATGAAAACGATGAAAAATGGGATGATGATGATGTAAAAGATGAAAATGATGATGATGGGGATGATGAAATGAGGATGCCAATGCCAATTCCAATAGGCATGGAGATGTTGGCAATCAAAATGGAGACAATGAGGATGGTGTGGATGATGGATGCGAATCTTATGGTGTACTTGGATTATGAAAATGATGAAAAGGAAGATGATGATGATGATGAGGATGAGGATGATGACGTGCGGATGCCAATGGAAATTCCAATTCCAATAGGCATGGAGATGTTTGCAATGAAAATGGATACAATGAAGATGATTTCGATGATGGATGCGAATCTTATGGCGTGCTTTTGAAATCAGATCACCGGTTGATCACAATATTGAATAACACTTCTCACACAAATTGCTAGTCTAAAATTGTCAAGAACACTGAAAATCAAACTCAGAATTATGCACAATATTAAACTGTATAGCATAAATGTACATCAGAAAACTATGTATCATAAAAAGGCTGCAAATATATAGAGTTACATCGTAAATTCGAATTGCCTTGGAGGCATTCGATTTGCTCACAAAAAGCAGGCTTACTAAACTAACTAAAACCTCCCAAGGTAGAAACATCTAACTCCAACTCAACCATAAAGCTCACGAATTGTCCAAACTGCTTTTGGAAGGTTATGTAGGATGAAATTAGAAAAAGATGGTAGATTTTGGAGTGAAAAAGAGGAAAGGTGTGTTGGCCACAAAAAAAACAACTAACAAAACCTCTAGATCAACGCCTAGCTTTTACCTTATCTACTGAAAAGCATAAAAAGTAGTGCAAAAGCAGGAAATGCGCCTTTGACACTTGGAACAACTAGAAAAGAATACAGGATTCTCATGAATGCGCTCATGTGGATAAGGATGGAAAGTGGTGGTCCTAGGAAGTCAATAAGTGGCCAAAATCATAGTAAAACTACCTAGGAAAGTAATGAATGTAATAAACTTATATCCTAAGTATTAAGTGGGTTTTAATGCTCTAACAGTGCTTGGATGATGAAAACGATGAAAAAGGGGATGATGATGGTGACAACATGGACAAGAGGAGGATGGTGGTGATGTTCATGGTGTAAATAGGCATGGTGTCAATGTAGATCTTATGGTGTACTTAAATTGGAGAACAAAACAAATACAACAAATCCATGACGAAACTTGTGCAATTTATCTAGTTGTATATGTTTATGCAATTTATCAATCTATCAAGCCGTGAATGTCCGACCACAATAGTAAAAATATTAATGTCAATAATCAATGTGACCATGAAACAAAATCAAAATATACATGTACACCACTTAACTATAACATAGCACAAAAAATAACATGCATACCACATACCTAAATACCTACATGTGGTCATTCGAGTAGACCATCGAGATCACGTCTAATACCAATGGTATCCTTTAACCTATCGTGCTCAAAGTAAGGTAAGAAGTATCATACCTTTGATGAGCTCTTTAATGGAATTGTTTGTAGTTGGAGGTTTGTGTCAATAAATAAGTTTGTATAATGGTATATAATATGACCTGGTCTATATTCTTCAAATACATACCCTTTTTTTAATTTATGAGTGGGAAACATGGTTCAATTATTCTCTTTTGATAACCATCGACCCATTTGGAAAATAATTGGCCTTAGAGTCCCTTAATGAGACATTGAGGGTCTTCTTCCCCTCCAAGCAACATGATATCCAATAGGTAGTGTGCCATGCATTGCGTCTTGGGGCAACCACTACGTATATGTGCCCTATAGAAAATAGAGTGCCAACATTTGAGTCAACTGACTAGACATAGCTAGTTGTTAAAAATTTCAAAATTATCAAAATATTAATCGAACCTGGTTGTACGAGATCTGATATGTGGTCATAGTTTGGTGAAATAATTGATTGGTCCTCCTCCAACTGGTATAATTATGTAGCTATACGTCGACCAATGGGGAGTGATACACGGTCCTAGCTATCAACCCAATCCGTGGATTCACATTTGTCCCATTCACCACTACTGCATGGAGAACAAAAACAAGAGAGTTTCCCCATTCATGTTTCAAGTATAGCATTGTTCGACATTCTAACTGAATGAAATGCACGATTTCCCTGGATGGTCTTGCACTCATATAACTACGATCGATCTACATCGACCACCTCCCAAAAATATCTACGTACATGTGCTTTCATGTTTGATTGGTCTTCTTTGCTTCTTGCTCCCTCCCCCATGATTGAAGAACACCATTCAACAATGGTCTTTGCATCTCGGATGAGCGAAACAACTATGAACTTCATTTCTTGCCTACGCAATGCAGTGTTGATGCACACACATGCTCCATCATGTTCCCCTTTTTTCTGTCCAGTATCAAAATAGTTCCAAATATGTGGCACCTTATGCCTTTTGTGGAGTATACACAACCATTGAAAGACATGGGAATTTTTGAATTGCCCCGCACAACCATCAGACCAAATCCAATGTTGTTACAAATGTATACTGTTATCCCTCAAGTGATTGTAGAACAATTGAAAGCTGTGTCTTACAAAAGCCAAGTTGTGACACCTGTCATCACGTATGTAGAAGTGATACTCCTTCAATATAACCTTGTTGTTTTCAGTACTATCTGCTCCATGTATTTAGGTGATATGGACCATTATGCTAATCTGATCTGAGTGATAATATTGACTCTGAATCTCGTTTTACGGCTAAAGAGTGTATTTTTCCACAAAATCGACCATTGATAAGATAGTCCCAACAAGAAATGTATCCTTGCATGTTCTAAATTGCTCATCTTGCTAATGAGCCACATGTACACAATTTACATAATAATTGTGTCTTTTCAAAGAATCTTTCCACGCAGTCACAAAACTGTACCTAGTAGATCAACAATAAAGGCATATATCAATAGATTGTTACACATGAAATTGCAATTTGAAGAGGGAAATAGTATTCAAGTACTCATTACTAACCTGAGAAGTGACCAATTGTATTTTTTTTCCTTAATTCCCTCCATCAATATCATATGTGACATATTTGAGTGACTACAAGTTCACCTCCTGTCTCCCAAGTTCATGCTCATCGGTAACATGTATGCATTTGTCCAATAATTCCATTCCACCACACCCTAGGCATGTCCCATATACACAAGAATTTTGATAAAATGTGCAACCTTCTAGCCTTTTGCACAATATGCTATGAATAAAGTCTCTATATGACATTGGTGGCAATGTAGCTGAGCATTCCTACACAAGAGTGTTATGCAATACACACAATATGTGTGTGTGTGTGTGTGTGTGCGTGTCATAATAATAATCGTACTCAATGTGATATCGACAACAACATGTGCTACGAGTTGTGTTTATTTTAAGATACCATGGTTTGCATTTCTTGAAGGATCTTTGGCCCAAGTTAAAGTTCATTATGTTCATGCCTAAATCTCTCATATAATTATGTTTGTGTCATGTCAAGAAAATGTTTAATGTGGGGTTCACAATCGCTTGAACCCCTTCTCAATTTTAGTACATCTTTTTGGTTGGAAGAAGGTCTAGTGTTGTCATGCCAAAAATCTTGCACCAATCCCTTTACTGTGTCAATGAGCTTCATATCAGAGCCTGACAACCTTCCAATGAAGGACCAGACATTTGTTTGACCAGTTTCAAGTTGTTCCCTTGTAACACAATACCTACAGAGTGTTTTGACATTCAAATTAATAAGTTTGGATGTAGGATTAAGAAGTCGAAGGGCCCTAGTGCTTTTGTTCATGATTGATTGTGACAACACACACGAGCCGCATTGTGATATTTTAAATGATATTTCTTTCCAATTGTACTAAATGCATTTACTAAACTTCTAACAATACGAGAACTTGGATCATAACTGTTTATCATATTTATCCTTAACTTTCTCCCAACAACAGTCATACACTTAGATTTTAATAATGATAAAAATAATTTACACGTATCTCCATCACATTTAGAATTAAAATAGTTAGCAAGTATGTGTTGAGTGTTATGGAGAAAACTTCCTATGGCTTGGGGAAGACCACAACAGACAGCTGACTACCAGAAAATAACTCAATTCCCAATGCAATGCTATATAAATGACAATGCTAAGATAATGGAGAAAAGACCAACCTTCAACCGGATGTTCGAAGTAGATCCCCGTTGAGCTTTCAACTTCTACACTTGAACCTGCATATTAGTCTCAACAACAAGTACAAGCAAGTGCATATAACATGTGAAAGACATTAGCAAAATCAATAGCATGATCCATGATATCATAAGCAAATATAACCCAATGTAATTTAACAATATTCACAACATCAATTGGACGAGAAAATGAGTATTTCCATTAATGAATAACAAGAAGTACAATATACGACCTCTTGCCGGCAACCAATCTGAACCAAGAAATGGGTCTCTCCACTCGTGCCTCCACCACTTCAATCCCCCATGCAATGGGAAACTCAAACTATGAAAGGAGTTTGGTAGGTGAACATAAGGAGTTCACAACAACAAGGATCAATGAGTGTAGACTCAAGTCACGACAAAAATCCACTAGAGTTATCTTGCTCTCTCTTTCTCCTCCCTTCCATACACCATAAGAGCTCAATATATAACCTTCCAAAGATAAGTGAAAGGTCGAATCGAGTCGTTTCAGGGTCTATGGAGGGCCAAAGGTCACCCTAAGACCGCTTTTTGGGAGTAAAAAGTAATTTTCTATTGGTTTTTACCATTTTACTTGGTGTCCGCGGGCTATAGTGGAACAGCCTACGTGTACGCTGGCTATAGTGGAACAGCTTGCATACAGGAACAAAACCAGGGATTTGTGTGTTCCTAGAGGGAAAATGATAGATCCGAGTCAGTAAAATGGATCCTGAAGGCCAATCAATGCTGATGCTCACAAGGTGGAAAATTACGCTGTAATAGATGCCCCCTAATGTGTGAGGTCAGAGAAGGTACTACGATGGCCGAAATACATTATAAATCTCAGAAGTGGAGTGATGGAGACACAAATGGAGAGAGTAGCTCGCTTGTCATAATCCAATAATATCTCTGAATACATGTCGATTCAATACAACAATTTGATACAATGGCCATGATAGGAAGTATATAGTGAATACATGTCATGAGTGGTCACAACCATGACCCATACAGTAAGATATGGTATCCTACTGAAAAGGAAACAACTGGTGCAATACTGGAGGTGCAAATTGATGATATATGAGAAATAAGCTCTCATGAGTCCAATCACGATCAAGAGCAGCATACTGAATGCTACTAACGTCTGGGGTCTTCTACACAAATCATCTGCAGTGCAAGTCCCATCAAGTGAATAAAGGTGTTGAGGTCGAACCTGATGTGACATCATATGATTACCGATCAATGATGTATACCATTAACAGACGCGAGATAACCCACCAATAATGAAAATGGGCATCAAGGCACAGAGTACAATCACCAAAGTGTGAATAGATGTGTTGAGGTCGAACACTAAGATGAATCCATCGATTAGGGGACATTGATGTATTCCCAAAGCTGTTGATGGTGAGAGAACCTACCACTAATGACTGCAAGCCTCAAGGTACTCAACCGACTCTAAGTCTCAGTTCCAGAATAAATGAGTTGAAGTCGACGGAACGAAACTCGCCAGAAGGAGGGCATTAAGGCATCCCCCATCAACCAGCACAAGGTAACATCTACACTGAAAGATATGGAATAACTCGGATGAACGGACTGACTCAACAAGGATGGCCGACATGCAATAGTCAAGAGATCTGAGGAGTGGCCGACTCTGGTTTCAGGACTTCCTTTGAACAAGAGCATGAGCAGATAGATAGAATCGGGTAGCATGGACTCAAGATAACAACAATTGTGCGATGCAGGAGGCATCAATAAAAGGGCTCCATAATGACTGGAAGCTTAACCAATCGGTGGAGTAAACTCTGAGAAACGAGTACAACTCCTAAGGTACTACTATAGTCCCGACTCTGTTCAAAGGCGACACAATAGCTGCCAACAAAAAGAAGTAAATATTCTCTCGTCCGGATTTTTGGAATATTTAATTTTTTTGGTCTTTTTCATATTTGGAAAGCTTGAAAACGAATAAAATTGCTTATAGTACAACAAGTGAGGGAACGAGTGTCAAATAGCGAGTAGACTAGTCCCAAGCAGTGGAACATACCTATGATCAATGCAAGGAAGCATGTGTAGGGTGGACACTCGGGGGGTGTTCCCTTAGCATCAAAAGGTCATCAAATTGCGAAAGTAAAATGAAAGCTCTGTAGGGCTTGACAAGGGAAGTGCTCAGGCACTAGGCTAACAATTGAGTAAGTGGGATCTAGAACAAGGCTCAAGCAACAAGCAGGATGATGCAATGCAGTCATAACTTGGTAAAAATGGGGGAGTCCTTATGGGATATGGCCCGCATAAGACAAAGTAAAGTACCCCTGTCTACTCTTTTGCCCGCGGGTACGGCCGTGAGTTCGGTTTTTTAAGTTTTAAAAGCTAAAAAATCTTTTGTTTCTTCCTGCAGGATGGTTCTAGAGTGGAGGGAAAGAGAGCATGATGTTGTGGATGAGATGGTTCGCCAAGATTTTCTCGCACAACAAGCAATACAAGCATGTGGCCTTTATACATTTTGGAACATTGGGGGTTTAAGGGCCCAAAACCAATTGTTTCGTCGTTTGATAGACTACTAGGACGTAGACGCACATATCTTCAACATGGATGGTCAAATACTCTCCTTAGAGGTGGATGACATATATTTCATTACAGGGTTATCTCGTCGAGGGGAGGTGGCTAGCCTTCGATCTCGCATTGTTGGTGGTGGGATCACCATTCCCGACTACATAGAGTGGTATTGTTCTCTCGGCACCCAAAATGTGGGGAGTCAGGTACCCATTGGGGCTATAGTCAGTTTGAGTATGAATATCATAGTGTCCACTCTCGTCAGGATCACAAGTTCAGCGTCTCTACACTAGGCTTCGAGGCCGGTGATGTTCTACGCCTTAGAGTGCATGAGGCCCATAGTATTTGAATGGTGCACAATGTTAGTGGCATCTATGAAGACCCAATTAACGGAGTGCAAACGTGGGCAAGAAAAGAACTTCGAGTATGGCAGTATACTATGTAGATTTTTCTTTGAGAGAGTTCCGGGGCTTAGTCCGAGGGTTGAAGTCCCTCCACATACTCTCCATGACCCAGCCCTGACCCAGTGGGTAGAGGTTCTTACGCGACAGGGTGGTGGCCGACAGGCGTCACCATATACAGATGAGTTCTTCCACTGGTGGGATCGGCAGGTCATTGCCATTGACGACTACCCATATGCCGGGATAGAATTTTGTGGCGATCGCGACATGCTGCTTCCTCCAGGGGCCGCGTTCAGAGAGATCGGTATGTTACTCTTTTTATGTTTTGTATATTTAATTTTTTGGGATTTTTGATTATATATGGAAATGCAAAAATCTTTTTTGTGTAGTATCACATATTGACATTCCACTGTTTGCTCATAGATGTTAGTCCGTGAAGACCAGAGGGCTTCCCGAGACATCGTCGACAAGGCAGGGGTGGAGAGGTAGCTGGAGCTGCAGCAGAGCGCACATTAGAGACCGTACGGGTCAACCTGTCCCGTATGACCAACAAGGTACGCATGATTGAGGTGGAGCATCTACCAGAGGCAATGCAATGACATGTTGTGGGAGTAACAGGCACCTGGGTGCGACTACTGTGGCGCATAGCCCAAGCAGTTCACTACTACTATCAAACACATCCCGTCGAGGCAGTTAGACCTCCTCCTAGGGATTAGATATCTCAGAGTCCTATATTTTGTATCGATTATGTATATTTTTGAGAGCTACGGGATCTAGTTTTGTACTGTGACACTACCTTTTTGGACATTTTATTTATAAAAAACTATGATTCTTCGGTTCTACTATATGTTTATGTACAAATGTGTGAATGAATGTTTATTTGTGTGCTTCTTTATTGATGTGACAAATTCCAATCTAGGACATAATTAGCGTATGCATCAGATACATGATTAAAACATCTTGGAACATGAATGTATGTAATGGAAACAAAAATGACGCTCCAAGAGTCTTACCCTTAAGAACCTCCGTAGTAATGTAGGATCCCTCACGCGATACCAGCCATTCAATTGAGACACAACCAACTGTGAGTCTAGGAGGACCTCTAAAGACTGGATACCATGCGAAATGGCATCCCGAAGTAACTCAACTACAACACTGTACTCAACCACATTGTTGGATGTAGGACTGAGACAGGCACCTCCCGAAGACACAATCTGATGGTCTAGTGAATAAATAACCCACGTAGCAGAAGTGAGTTGCTGCATATGATGGCTAACACCATCCGCGAATCTTAAGAACATAGGAGATTCTGTTGACATATGTCAACCAAATGGAAGCAAATCAGTAGTTTCGAAAAACCAAAAGAAATCTAAACTATGTATAGAAGCAATTATACAATAGTATACAAAAGTATTAGCTCGAGCTAGAAGCTCAAGCGTAATACCGCTTGAGGTAGAGCCCATTTCTAGGCTCCTTCAAGGCATTCCCCTCATAGTCTTCCAATTCGTAGGCTCCTTTCTCAAGGACACGCCTCACTATGTAAGTACCGTACCACATGGGGTTAAACTTGCCTGCCCCCAGGTGTTTCTTAGCTCGGTCACCAAGGAGGACCAAGTCACCTTCCTCGTATTGCCGAGGACTGACAGACCTATTATACCAACGAGGAAACCTAAACCTATACGAGGGGTTCCGAATACACCCGCCATAATCAAATCGAAAATCGAAAAGGGCCAGTAAACAAGTACAAGTCCAGCTAAGTATCCTGTCTCCAAGAAACATAAGTACCAAGATCATCTTTAAAACATACGTAAAGAAAGATATGATATAATTCACTGCGGTAGAAGCATTTTCAACTTCAATATTGTTAACCTCAAACATCATGCAGGTAGAGCTAACCACTGAAGGTTCCATAGTACCAATACCCGAGGGATCAAAATGATCATCTTCAAAATGAAGAGCAAAGCTGAAGGATGTGAAGGAAGCTGCAAGAGCAAATTCATCATCACGGGATTTGGAAATTCTAGAAATAGAATCAAACACTTCAGGAGCATTGATTTGCGGATCTATAGGAGAGCTCAAAGACTCATCGAACTCAAACGTCAAACCAGCGCTGGACGAGACTGTGAATGGATCCAAATCCAAATGGATGGCATATTGTATTATAGGCTCATGTTGTTCAATAAGACCGAGGGTGGGAAGGGAATGAGATATATGATAGAAATCCCCCCAAGGCTCGTCATTACCATGCATGGACGCGATAAAATCTTCATCTGAAGGTAGAGTATCATCAAAGCATTCATGTGAACAAGATGGGTTGACTGCTTGTGCATGCAGCATAACGAGATCTTCCTCTACTGTCCATGAAGAAGAGAGATCTGAATCTGCAATGGCTTGTTGAACATGATGAGCAAGCTTGACTGCAGACAAGGGCAGATCCATCCCAATGTGTGAAACATCTCCATACGGGGAACTCGTGGAAGGTAGATTCCACGGATTACTGAAATACGATGTACGGAAAGGTATATGATTTAACGAGGAAGGAGCATCATTGGAGATGGTTCCTACAAAGGAGATTGGTGTGGGGAAGTCGAAAGATCCCATCAAAGAAGGATACAATCCTACACCAATGTTCCCAGTTGCTGGTTGAGAATCTTTGATTTGGGGAACAACAGTTCCCGACGATGCTACGAAATTAGAACTAGGGAAGTCTAGTTGATCGATCGTCATGATTTTGTGTTCATGAGGAAAGCAGATAACTCTAAATACGGAGGATACGATCACTTTCATTGCGCAGATCCAATTCCTTCCTAGAAGAAGGTTGTAGTCGATGGGCACATCAACCACCTCGACTTCAATAGGCACATATTTCCCACCCAAGTGGACCTCAAGGGAAAGGATAATACCATGCGGCCTAAATGACCGACCATCAAATGCAATAAGCATAGTCATAGATTTAGACAGGGGATGAGAGCCAAGAGATTTCCAGCAATCCAATGACATTACTAAGGTGCAAGCACCTTCGTCAACCACCGTGCATTTAACAAACTTATCTAAGCACCTTACATGGATTTGAAAAGCAACATGGTAAGGTAAGCGAGGCTGGATGTCAGTAGTGTCGAATTTAATGACACTAGGGCTATTCTCATTCTGAACTCCCAAAGCAGATAAAAGGGCATTCCCTTGTGAAGGACATTCCTATAACACCTCAAGAGTTGACATGGCACACAAAGTTTGACCCAAATCTTCTACAATAGAGTAGTTCCGGGCGGCGCGAGCATCGGGATTGTGCACTGAGCGCTTTAGAACACCTTTTAGTATTCGTGGCATAGTAGTGGGCTTCTCAATATGCAGTGAAGTGTTAGGAGGAGGAAGAGGCTCATTCCCCATATTCGGTTATGGTGCACCATAATCACGTTGATGAGTAGCAACACTAACCTGATATTGGACCATGTTTACACATCCGTAGCCACCGGCATGAGAAGAAGATGTTGTAGTTTCATTAGTCCCATAGCCGGTAGCACGAGCATTCGAATCCATATTCTGATGATGCAGAAGGGGATCTTTCAACACAGCTAGGCTCTGTGCAAGATGATTTGATGCTTCTTCAATTCGAGGACACAAGTGAGTCAGGTGATCCTCCCCACAAAGTTTTCAAGGGAATTTCACTTTACTTCTCGGCTTACGGTCCCCACCATCATTTCCGCTGTCTCGAGGAGGGTTGGTGTTCTCTTTCCTAGGAGTGTTTCGATTACTTCCATTGTTCGAATTATTCTCACCCTTATGGTTGTTTCTCCCCTTCTTCTTTCCACCAGGTTTCTGGTTACCTGATGGGTTTGCCGTCTGTATAGAATGAACATCAGGCGACTGGGTAGGAGTGGATGAGGCGTGAGCCTGTCCGGGGGTAGACTGGCTAATAGACAATTTTTTCATTTGATTGGTAACCAAGTATATGGGTTGAGTACTTTTGGATCCCACAATTCCATCAGTATGTGGTCCAGGAACAGGCTTGGCTTCATGTCGTGAACACGGTGCGTCGGGTATAATATCATACAGGATGCCCGATTGAGTGTAGAGTAAATCTAGCTGCTGGGATTTGAATATAGCTTGTTCCTCCGTTGTAATGCCAGGCACCGAAACGTCCTTAGATATGTATGGAAGCAAAGAATTGAGGAACCACGCCAACAAAAAATATGGAGGAATGTTGGATTTCACTAGCCTCTTCCATCGACTCCATTCCTAAATATGATCGAATATGTGCGTAGCCTTGTTCTGGCGGAAGGTAGATAAAATCTCAGTGCCAGTATCGTAGCAAACCGACAACTGAAAGTGATCTAAGAAGACCAAATCTATCTCATTAAAACCCTTGTAGGTGCCCCCGAGCAACTCGACATACCACTTCGCGGCTGCCCCCATAAGGGTGCGTTGAAATAGTCTCAGACGGATAGAGTCATGATTTAATGAATTCTAGGAGCACCAAAGGTGAAAAGTCGTAACATGATCACCTAGATCCTCACCACTCTTCCCTTGAAACTTTGGAATGTCGGAAGGGAGCTTGGTAGGGACTGGAGGCCAAGAAGGATTGTGACACACCGGATCATTCGTCAGCTTCGAAAGATCAGGTAAGTTCAAACGAGAAAGAAACGGGAGCAGTGGCTGTGAAGCTGGATTAAAGGCTCCCAAAAGAGGCTGACCTTGCGGACTGTAGGGATGATATGAACCATGACCATAGGATTGATAACCGTCCCCACCTTGACCCATATAAGGGTACGAAGGCATATATGTGTTGTGAGTACCATGGTGAGGAGGGTTGTAATAAGGGCCATAACTAGCTGCATTATAAGAAGGATTACCACCATATTGATGAGGCATATACGTGCTAGTTGTAGCAAGAGCAGCTGAGTAATTACCGTAATTATAGGGTACGTTTCCACCCCCAGCATTAGGAATGTGCCCACCCTCAGCATTGTGAATGTACCCACCTCCAGTGTTGGGAATGTGCCCACCCCCAGTGTTGGGAATGTGTCCACCCACAGTATGAGGAATGTTCCCACTCCCAGTGTAGGGTATGTGCCCTCCTCCCATGTTGGGAATGTGCCCACCCCCATCATTGGAAATGTTCCCACCCCTAGGGTTGGGAATGTTCCCACCCCTAGCATGAGGAATGTGCCCACTCCCAGTGTTAGGAGGGGCATGTTGGTTAGCAGTCGTGGTCGCAGTCACAGGTATATGTGTAGAAACATGTGCGTTAGGTTGTGTAATGTGAGCCATGCTATGTGAAGTGTTCCCACTAAAATGAGGGGCAGTCTTAGGACGTGGTCCTCCCTCGAAAGTCATAGAAGCTGAAGGGACATGACCAGACGTAAATTGAAAAGGAGCAGAAAAGGTAGTGCCACCTCTGGACGGAGCAGAAGTGGATGTGCCACCCCCGGAGGGAGCAGAAGAAGTTGTGCCTCCCCTGGAGGGAGCAGAATGGGTGGCGTCGCCCCGAGAAGGGACAATGCCCGTAGCTCCAAGGATAGTATTAGCTTGACTACCCGACGAAGTGGACGTACCAGTCGAATTAAGGTTAGGAATACCAAGAGAAAAAGGCTTAGTGGTCGAAGGGTTTGTGGTGTCATTAAGATCTTGCATCCCATATCGGGATCCCTGTGGGTAACTATCATAAGATGTATTTGTATCCGTTGGTGGATATGGCCCAAAATTTGCAAAAGTGACGTGTGGGGGTGAACCTTCTCATCCAAGTTCCCTAGGAGTGGAAGGAATGAGTTGTCCATCAAAATCCACCAAAGGAGTCACAGGAATTCTTCCTGCTGTGCCAGATGCAGAAGTCATAATGTACTTGTGAAGTTCTTCGTAATTATCAAAAGTATTGGAGGGGATCCCTCGGTGTCTCTTATGAAAAGGACGTGCTACCTCGTTAGCTGGAAGAACAGCTAAACGACGAGACCGACAAAGAGGTGGATCTCGCTCCACAATAACTCCAAATAAACAGAACGCCTCCTAACGGCCAACTGTCGATCAAAGAGCACAAACCTAATGAAACTACAGCTAAATGCACACAAACAGTACTGGCTCAAGGGACCTCCCGACACTACAACCGCTATGTCTCGCCTAGGAGAGGCTTGAGACTCCCAAACTATAACCGGAGGTAACAAAATTGTTAGGATATTCCTATACTCCATCCTAGTCCTTCTAACATTCCTGTCATTTACATTTTCAGTCCTGCATACAAAATTAGGGTTTGCATGCATTTTACATGCATCCTAGTCATCAACACCAGCACCTAGCCCTCAGCAAACTAGCCCCAGGAGCTTCTCTCAGATCAGTCTTAGCTCTCCTAGAGCTTAGTGCGCCCTCTTTTCAGTTATTGCATGAGAAGGGCGCCTTTCTTCATCTGCCAGTCCAGTTTAGTTCAGTTATCTTCAGTTCTTCCTTGATTTAAGGATTAACTGACTCCTAACTGACCTTATCACTCTTTTGGACCTCCAGTGTGACTAGATAGACTATTTTGACTCTAGTTAGCTCCATGAGCGCCCTCCACTGAGTCTCCTTCACTATATCAGTGCTTCCATGTGCCAGTTACACCAACCACACTCAGTTAGTCTCAGTTTGACTCCCGGTTGATCACTACTTGTGCATTGATGACTTCACTGATGATGAGATAGACTCCTAGTTTGGCACTGATGACTCTCCACTGATTATGGATCCGTGCATGAAGGATAATTCGAATTACAGCTAGTGAATTCGAATCCTCATACTCAACATTGTATATTTACCCGGTTACTATTCTGATTAATGTAGTGTGTGTAATTATTCTGCCTCTATTGGATCTATGTTCTATTGCTTCTCTCTTATTCCTTAATTCCTTAATTCTTTCACTGTGAGGTTACATTATCTCTTTGGATCTTATGTTGGCAATCTAACATGGTATCAGAGCCATCTGAGAGTATATTCTACCTCCATTCTTGAGAGTTTTTTTTGCAGGTATTTCGAAGTTCTAGCAGTTGCAGCAACAAATTCAACAGCTCTCTATTTGCACTTATTCAAGCAGTCAAGATGAGCAATTCGAATGCTCCTTCTTCTCGTATACTTCTCACTCCTTTCAATTACTTCGAATGGAGGGATGAGATGAAGATTTTCTTGATGACAAAAGGGTTTGAAAGATTGGTTTATGAAAGAGATGCCACACCACATATAGCTAGAGATAAAATCAAGCATCTAACCAAATTGGATGAAGCTTTTGGATACATATGCCTTTACATGTCCAGAGATCTATTGTTCCATGCTGAAGGTTTGAAGTCTCCAAAAGAGTTATGGACCAAATTGGAGAGCCTTTTTGGCAAACAAGATGGGATGAGAGGCTACACTCTTTAAAACGAATTGGCCTCTCTACAACCTAGCAATTTTGAGAGCATTCAAACATTCATCTCAAAATTTCAGAATTTGGTTACTTAATGCAAGCATTGTGGCATCACCAAAAGTGATGAGAAATTAGTACTCTCCATTTTGAGAAAAATTGGATCTCAATTTTCTGTTTTTGTCTCTACTTTCCATTCTGGGCGAATGTCAATCCCTGGATGGAAGTTTCCTACCTTGGAAAAATTTACTACCGCTCTCATTCAAGAAGAAGACAAATTGATTCAAATGGGTTCCATCACAATCTCTAGAGATCTAGCTCTTTTAGCTGGTGAATCAAGTGGAGCGAATGCAAGGGGGGTGACAAAAAGGAAAAGGAAAGAAACCTTCAAGATCCAAGAATGACAAACAAAAGAGACCTAATTGTACCTACTGCAAGAGAGGAAACCATCCTGAGCATTCCTGCATGCATAAGAAGATTGATCTTCTAACCAAGCTTCTTGAACAAAACCAAATTGTTGTTCCAAAAGAAGCAAAGATGTCTGATTCTGGAAGTGGATCTGATGATTGTCATGCATTGATGGCTGGTTTTTCAAATACAAAAGCTCTCCTCATAGATTCTGGAGCTTCCAACCACATGATGGCACAAAAAGAATCTTTCTCTTCTCTAGATCTTCATGATGGGCCTACCATTCACATGGGAGACAACACTCAGGTTTCTGCAAAAGGAGTGGGTACAGTGCATATGGAACATGGTAAGTTAAAAAATGTCTTGTTTGTTCCTTCTCTAACCGCAAATTTATTATCAGTTTATCAGATGACCCATACAAGATCTCCAAAGCAAGTTACTTTTGGTCCAAACACTGTCGAGATCACAGAAATATCCACTGGAAAGGTTATAGCGAATGGGATTGCTAATCATGCCTCAAAGGCATATGAATTTTCTCACTTTATGCCTTTCTCTCCAAGTGTTTCTTCAGATTTTGATCAAGATCAGAGTGACTTCTCTTCCGATGAAGAAGAAGAGCAAGATTTTGATGTAGAAGTCATAGTTCAAAAAGATTGCAATCCAGAATCAACACCTATTCTCAGTCCAGATACAAGGTCAACATGGGTTCACACAGCTCTTGCTACTGCTGAGAACACTGTTGAGGATCATCACACTACCAGACTTCCACACCATGCCAACCTTGCATTATGCCATCCACCTCTCCATGAGAGATGCAGCATGATGATGGGGTTTACTCTTCCATTCTTTGGTAAAACTCATCATGATACATTCACTCCAGTGACAGAAAAGGTTCCTGAAAGACTTGCTACATTCAGCACATTCTCTAGCACTTGCATTTGCACTTTACAGAGGATCAGCTTATCAAGTCTCTTTGCAAAGTTTTCACTGATGAAAGCTTGCTTCTTTTCTGCTTAGAGTGATGGCTCCTTGAGTTATTAAAAAATATAAAACAAAAAAAACAAAAAAAAAAAGAAAAAGAAAAATTGAGGCAGTATTTTTTTATCATTTCATTGATTGTATGGGTGACCTTTGGTCCTAGTTACCAGGGCCCAGGATGGATTAAGGGGGGGTGTTAGGATATTCCTATACTCCATCCTAGTCCTTCTAACATTCCTGTCATTTACATTTTCAGTCCTGCATGCAAAATTAGGGTTTGCATGCATCCTAGTCATCAGCACCAGCACCTAGCCCTCAACAAACTAGCCCCAGGAGCTTCTCTCGGATCAGTCTTAGCTCTCCTAGAGCTTAGTGCACCCTCTTTTCAGTTATTGCATGAGAAGGGCGCCTTTCTTCATCTTCCAGTCCAGTTTAGTTCAGTTGTCTTCAGTTCTTCCTTGATTTAAGGATTAATTGACTCCTAATTGACCTTATCACTCTTTTGGACCTCTAGTGTGACTAGATAGACTGTTTTGACTCCAATTAGCTCCATGAGCGCCCTCCACTGAGTCTCCTTCACTATATCAGTGCTTCCATGTGCCAGTTACACCAACCACACTCAGTTAGACTCATTTTGACTCCCGGTTGATCACTACTTGTGCATTGATGACTTCACTGATGATGAGATAGACTCCTAGTTTGGCACTGATGACTCTCCACTGATTATGGATCTGTGCATGAAGGATAATTCGAATTACACCTAGTGAATTCGAATCCTCATACTCAACATTGTATATTTACCCGGTTACTATTCTGATTAATGTAGTGTGTGTAATTATTCTGCCTCTATTGGATCTATGTTCTATTGCTTCTGTCTTCTTCCTTAATTCCTTAATTCTTTCACTGTGAGGTTACATTATCTCTTTGGATCTTATGTTGGCAATCTAACATACCAAGATAAGAAGGCTTGGTGGTCGAAGGGTTTGTGGTGTCATTAAGATCTTGCATCCCATATCGGGATCCCTGTGGGTAACTATCATAAGATGTATTTGTATCCGGTGTTTGTACCCTTCGTCAGCTTCGAAAGATCAGGTAAGTTCAAACGAGAAAGAAACGGGAGCAGTGGCTGTGAAGCTGGATTAAAGGCTCCCAAAAGAGGCTGACCTTGCAGACCGTAGGGATGATATGAACCATGACCATAGGGATGATAAACGTCCCCACCTTGACCCATATAAGGGTACGAAGGCATATATGTGTTGTGAGTACCATGGTGAGGAGGGTTGTAATAAGGGCCATAACTAGCTACATTATAAGAAGGATTGCCACCATATTGATGAGGCATATGCGTGCTAGTTGTAGCAAGAGAAGCTGAGTAATGACCGTAATTATAGGGTACGTTTCCACCCCCAGCATTAGGAATGTGCCCACCCCCAGCATTGTGAATGTACCCACCTCCAGTGTTGGGAATGTGCCCACCCCCAGTGTTGGGAATGTGTCCACCCACAGTATGAGGAATGTGCCCACTCCCAGTGTAGGGTATGTGCCCTCCTCCCATGTCGGGAATGTGCCCACCCCCAGCATTGGAAATGTGCCCATCCCCAGGGTTGGGAATGTGCCCACCCCTAGCATGAGGAATGTGCCCACTCCCAGTGTTAGGAGGGGCATGTTGGTTAGCAGTCGTGGTCGTAGTCATAGGTATATGTGTAGAAACATGCGTGTTAGGTTGTGTAATGTGATCCATGCTATGTGAAGTGTTCCCACTAAAATGAGGGGCAGTCTAAGGACGTGGTCCTCCCTTGAAAGTCATAGAAGCTGAAGGGACATGACCAGATGTAAATTGAAAAGGAGCAAAAAAGGTTGTGCCACCTCCGGACGGAGCGAAAGTGGATGTGCCACCCCCGGAGGGAGCAGAAGAAGTTGTGCCGCCCCCGGAGGGAGCAGAATGGGTGGCGTCGCCCCCAGAAGGGACAGTACCCGTAGCTCCAAGGCTAGTATTAGCTTGACTACTCGACGAAGTGGACGTAACAGTCGAATTAAGGTTAGGCATACCAAGAGAAGAAGGCTTAGTGGTCGAAGGGTTTGTGGTGTCATTAAGATCTTGCATCCCATATCGGGATCCCTGTGGGTAACTATCATAAGATGTATTTATATCCGGTGGTGGATATGGCCCAAAATTTGCAAAAGTGACGTGTGGGGGTGAACCTTCTCATCCAAGTTCCCTAGGAGTGGAAGGAATGAGCTGTCCATCGAAATCCACCAAAGGAGTCACAAGAATTCTTCCTGCTGTGCCAGATGCAGAAGTCATAATGTACTTGTGAAGTTCTTCGTAATTATCAAAAGTATTGGAGGGGATCCTTTGGTGTCTCTTATGAAAAGGACGTTCTACCTTGTTAGCTGGAAGAACAGCTAAACGACGAGACCGACAAAGAGGTGGATCTCGCTCCACAATAACTCCAAATAAACAGAACGCCTCCTAACGGCCAACTGTCGATCAAAGAGCATAAACCTAACGAAACTACAGCTAAATGCACACAAACAGTACTGGCTCAAGGGACCTCCCGACACTACAACCGGTATGTCTCGCCTAGGAGAGGCTTGAGACTCCCAAACTATAACCGGAGGTAACAAAATTAGTTATAAGGGTTCCCAGACTTCACTGCGTGCACAGGGTCAAATCCCTATACAATAGGAAACTGTGTTTTCCAACCCCTATTTGACTCAGGATACGTACAATATAACCACTGCAAGCACCCTATGCGATACCTAGGTAAAGCAACTAAGGTCGCCACAATATAACCAATGCTTATGGGGATAGTCGTAGGTGGGATCCGTCGTATGGGCAGGGTACCTAAGCCCGAAACTCAAGAGGGTCAAATCCCCCAAGAGTCCCCGTACATGGACAAATCCTGGAAATATATCCCACATTCAACTAGTATTGGAGGGCTATCTCTGCAACCAAACTCCCGTGACCTCGTGCTTAACTCTAGTTTGAGTAGAGCTTCCTGAGAACACTGATGTATATCATGGGTTTCACCACTCTTTGGTCAGACACATAATGTTGGTTCAATAGTCTTGGATTGTTAACTCACAATGATCTATTCCAAGACTCTATACCTAAGCTAGTTGGTGCACCCTATAAAATAAAAATCGTTTCTAATAAATTTTAAGGTTAAGCATTGATTTTAATGGATGTAATTACTCAAAGGATATGGTCGTGAAACTGATGATGTATAAGACTCAATGGTATGCACAACTGAAAAACACTAGACCCATCTAATAAATAAAAGAGCATGCCACTAATATGACAATCAATCCAACGGTTCGAAATAAAATGCAATCTCTTTAACGTTTCAATGCACAAGCAAGTCCTATATGAAATCACAAGCACTCAAATGCAAAATGCAGTACATAAAACAAATATTTTTGTATTTTCTCTTATAAATGCAAGGAAAATGCAAAACAATGTTTTTTGTATTTTTTCAATATAATGAAATGAAAAAATGCAAGCAAAATCTAACTATTCAGTAAAGAAGTGTAGAGATATCAAATAGACAACCCAACAAGACCCAAACAGTAAGAGTCAACCAAGCTAATGAGATATAAAACAAGAAATTGTGAAAAATCTAAAAGCTCAAAAACTAAAAGAAAGAGGAGTTTTTGGTCACAAATAGGGCATAGAATAGTCAGGAAACAGGCCAACTAAGACTTAGGAATGCTCAGAATTAACCCAGCAAACACCCAAGGCCAAAAATCAAACAATCCCGGAGTTGTACGCAATTGTTCATAAAGAATAGTTGCGGGTAGACGCGGGCTATAGTTCACACAGAGGCGGGTAGACGCGGTCAAAACAAGGTTGACCTGCGTACAGGGAAAAGAAAATGAGCCCCAAAAAGGTCAAACAACCCAAAAAAAGCTAGTTTTCTACTGTAGATCCCGATGACCAACCAATGACACAGAAGCTTGACAAACAACAACTCAAAATAAGGAAAAATGCCTAAAAATGCCCAAAAATGGATGTCATCCCTAGCGGAGTCGCCATTTCTGTTACGGAGAAAACTTCCTATTGCTTGGGGCAGACCACAATAGACAGCTGACTACCAGAAAATAACTCAATTCCCAATGCAATGCTATATAAATGACAATGCTAAGATAATGGAGAAAATACCAACCTTCAACCGGATGTTCGAAGTAGATCCCCGTTGAGCTTTCAACTTCTACACTTGAACCTGCAGATTAGTCTCAACAACAAGTACAAGCAATTGCATATAACATGTGAAAGACATTAGAAAAATCAATAGCATGATCCATGATATCATAAGAAAATATAACCCAATGTAATTTAACAATATTCACAACATCAATTGGACGAGAAAATGAGTATTTCCATTAATGAATAACAAGAAGTACAATATACGACCTCTTGCCGACAACCAATTTGAACCAAGAATTGGGTCTCTCCACTCGTGCCTCCACCACTTCAATCCCCCATGCAATGGCAAACTCAAAGTATGAAAGGAGTTTGGTAGGTGAACATAAGGAGTTCACATCAACAAGGATCAATGAGTGTAGACTCAAGTCACGACAAAAATCCACTAGAGTTATCTTGCTCTCTCTTTCTCCTCCCTTCCATACACCATAAGAGCTCAATATATAGCCTTCCAAAGGTAAGTGAAAGGTCAAATCGATTCGTTTCAGGGTATATGGAGGGCCAAAGGTCACCCTAAGACTGCTTTTTGGGAGTAAAAAGTAATTTTCTATTGGTTTTTACCATTTTACTTGGTGTCCACGGGCTATAGTGGAACAACTTGCGTGTACGCTGGCTATAGTGGAACATCTGCGTACAGGAACAAAACTAGGGATTTGTGTGTTCCTAGAGGGAAAATGATAGATCTGAGTCAGTAAAATGGATCCTGAAGGTCAATCAATGCTGATGCTCACAAGGTGGAAAATTATGCTGTAACATTTTGTTTGATATGCAATATTGCATTTAGATAGTGTACCTTCAAGCGAACCAATGAGACTTCCATCAATTTGTATACACTTTGGAGTTCTTTGGTGTGAAATTTCTAATGGAGGTAGAGAGGTTGGAGCTTCATAACCTGGATGGTTTGGCATTTCAACAAGAGCTTCATGTCCTTCTCGCTCTTATTGGCGGTTGGATGGTGGAAATTGGACATCCTCTTGGACTGTCTCAATGACATCGTTTTCTTCGAGCATACGTTCGACATGCAATGCCTCTACAACTTCGTCACTTGTATAACCACAAGAGACCAAATTGTCAATTGTTTCAGGTGGCCTTGTTGTGCACCTACGTTTTACTCCTTGATAAGTTCCATGGGGTGCTTGTTCTTCAACTATTGTGGAAATTGAAGGCCCCTCAAGTGAATTCTCCCGTATTTCTTGTTGTGGATTGGTAGGAAGAATCATGGAATCCTCTACAACCATAATTGGGTGAGTGTCGATAGAATGTCGCTGATTGGTCATGTCATTTCTTCTCTTTTCTCTAATTTCTTTGATGATTTATTCAGGTAGCTTCTTCCTTGCCGATTTTCTTTTTCGATTGTGTAGATTTCCCATGACCACAATGATAAATGATCTAGGGTGCTCCTCAATTGGAAATTCTCCAAGCTTAGTATTTTTCTTGCTCAATTGTGTTATACTCCACCATAATTATCAATGAGATATTTCCTTTGATACTCCTCAATTGTAAGAAAATCAGTGGTGGAGATGGTCTATTGTGCTTCTCAATTGGAGATTATTCAAGCTAGGTATTTTTCTTGCTCAATTGTTTCTATACTCCACTACAGTGATCAATGGGATATTTCCTTTGATTCTTCTCAATTGTAAGAAAATAAATGGTGGGGATGGTCCATGGTGCTCCTCAATAGGATATTCTACAAGATTGGTGTTTTTCTTGCTCAAATGTATCTATATTCCACCACAATTATTAATGAAATATTGCCTTTGATGCTCCTAAATTGTAAGAAAATTAATGGTGTAGAATTGGAGATGGTTCATGGTGGTTTTCAATTGGATTCTTGAACCTTTTCCAATGTCTTTGGTGCTCCAAGCAATCCTTATACACTTGTGATGGATATGGTGAATGCAATCATCAATTTGTGTTGTTCTAGTAATGGAGAGAGTGAATGCACTGTCTAGAACTAGAAATTGTGCGCGCATTGTATTTTCCTTAAAACCTATTAGAGTGTCTCTCGGAAGGTACTCACGGTATCTATACAAACACAAAACGCGTACGCATTTTGTTCAACGAAAACACGTATGGGTTTTTTTCTAGTAACATTTGGTAGCATTTAAGAAGGTGGTTCCACAACTAACGGATCATTAAATGTCTAATACACATAAAAATGCACCCCCTAAGCCTTAACCCCCTAACATACCCCCCCTTGTTCCCCCTAACTCTTATTAACCCCCTCTCTCACTCCCCTACTCCACCTACACCTAACCCCCACCATTTGACAAATCAAATAAAATAAAGAAGTGCACAAGAATAAAAACAAATGTTAGTTTCATAAAATAATAGTCTAAAATTTAAAAACATTAAATTCGACATCTTTCCTTGTTAATAACAAGAATAATAATTTTACATAGAACATCTTACCAAATGGAACAATCTACTTGTAGGTAGAGAGAAACACACAACCTTCTCAACCCTTTTTTAATAATCCAAGTTTCATTAGCACATTAAGAATATTCTATTAGGCACCAAAGAAATGATTCAATACACAAATATCAAAAGATGGAATGACAAAATTATAGTCATAAAGATAAAACAAATAACATAGAAACTGAGAGAATGAACCAACATATAACTGAAACATGATTTTTTTTGTAGAATGCAAGGGTCCATCAAAAGGCTCATGAATTAAAGGAAGAATAATTCCATTAGACAATGTCACAAAATATGTTGACCAACTGTTATATTTGCAAATTTGGATTTGCAGTTTCTCAAAATATCATTTTACCTCTTCCTAGCCCCCACCCCTCTCCACACACACACAAAAATCCCTATGCCTCCCCCTACCACCAACCCCCCTCTTCTCTCTCTCTCTCTCTCTCCATAACCTTTACTAACCCCTTCTCTCACTCTCTTTCTCACATGCTCCATTTACCCCCAGTATCCTAACATCGCCTTCTGTCTCTACCTCTAACCCCTTAACACTCCCACTCCGCTCTACCTATAACCCCTTACCACCCCCTAAATCCTCTCCCTTTACCTCTCTCTCTCTCTAACAAAAACACTCATGATCCTCACCTATACCCCCCTTTCTCTCCAATTATCCTTCTCCTCCCAAAACCCCTAACCCTCTCTCTCTCTCTCTCTACCCCTAATTCCCTCCTCACCCTACCCCACAATCACACCCCTGAATCTATCCCAATCTCTGTATTTCTCTCACCATCCTACTCACCCCCTTCCACTAACCCCTCCCTCCTCTCCATCTACCCCCCCTCTCGTTAGAGCAATAAACCCACTTTCATACTTAGGATATAAGTATTATGACATTTTATTACTTTCTTAGGTATTTTTACTATGTCATTGGCGACTTATTGCCTTCCTAGGCCCACCACTTGACATCATCATCCACTTGAGTGCATTCATGAGCATTCGACGTGATTTTTTGGCTATTCTAAGTGTCAAAGGCACCTTTCCTGCTTTTGCACCGCTTTTTCTGCTTTCCAGTGGATAAGGTAAAAGCTAGGCGCTCTAGTGGTTTTAGCAGTTGCTTGTTTTTTTGGACAACACACATTTCCTCTTTTTCACTCCAAAAGCTACCATTTGTTTCTAATTTCATCCTACATCACTTTCAAAAATATTTTTGGATAATTCGTGAGCTTTATGGCCGAGTTGGATTTGGATGTTTCTACCTTGGGGGGTTTTAGCTAGTTTAGTAAGCCTGATTTTGTGAGCTATTCAAATGCCTCCAAAGCAATTCGAATTTCTGATGTAACTCTATATATTTGTAGCCACTTTATGATACATGGTTGGCTGATGTAAATTTATGCTATACAATTTAATATTGTGCATAATTTCTGTGTATGATTTTCAATGTCCTTGACAATTCTAGACTAGCAATTTTAGTGAGCGTTGTTCAATATTTATGATCATATTTCACATGGAATCAAAGCTGTTTAGGGGAGCATAGATGCATCCAGTAGCAGACCAAAATCAAGGATTTTCCACAGAAATTCTGTGGATAATTAAATTTTACTTTTGAGTTTAGCTCAAGAGGTCTACACGGGCGCGACAGACCCCTGAAAGTGCCTACTGTCATATTGCATAGCTATATAGCTTGAAATATTCTCCAGAGAGTTGTTTGGTTGTGTTTTTGCAGGTTTATATCAGTCTCAAAAGTACGCACCTCACTTTTCTCATGGATCTATCTTAGAATGTGCTTTTGAATCCATTTAATTATTTTCAATGGAAGGCACAGATGGATATTTTGTTGAGGTCGGAAGGCCTCTACAGAGTAACAATGGACACTGAAGCAGAACCTATTTTAGTTGTAGAGAAATCTAAGTGGCACAATAGGAGAGATGAGGCGTATGGCCTCCTCTGACTCAGCACATCGACATATCTTCTATTCCATTTGGATGATATGACTTCACTGAATGAAGTTTGGGAGAAAATTAAATCTTTGTTTGGTAAAACTGACGAGTTGAGAGGACACCAACTAGAGAATGAGATGATTCTCTAAGTCCAAGAATTTTCGATAATCTACAAGATTATTTGTCCAAATTCAAGTCACTAGTTTTGCAGTTCAAGTAGTTCAATATTGACAAAAATGATGAGCAGTTAGTTTTGGAAATCCTTTCTAAATTGGGGCAATAATACTCAGTCTTTGTCTTGACTTTCCATGCTACAAAATTCCCTGTAAAGAATTGGAAGATTCCCAGCCTATCTGAATTCATGGAGTCATTCACTCACGAGAAGAATAAGCTTATATTGATGGGTACATTGAAACCTTCAAAAGATAAAGCTCTATCTACTGGTAACCCAAGGAGTTCGAATGGTAAGGAAAAGGCTAATCACAACAATCCTTCTGAGCAGAAGAAGGAGAAACCTAAGCCATAAGGGGATCCCTCCATCTCCAGAAAGGATCAACATAAGAAGAAGGATCGAACCAAGTTCCCATATTTCCAAAGGGGCTTTCATCCTGAAAGCTCATGTATGAAAAATACCATATATCAGATGGCACAATTCCTTGAGAAGAACCATATCCCCATTCCTGAAGGCGAAAAGAAGAAGGAAGGAGGTTCTAACTCAGATGACAAGGAGTGATTCCATGATCTAATGGACAATACATATTCATCCACTTCTTACATCATTGATTCCAGAGCTTCAAGGAACATGGTTGCAACCAGAGAGTCATTTGCTACTCTTGATTCCTCCGATGTCCCAGGTCCTATCATTATTCTTGGAGATGACTCATAAACTGCTTCAAAGGGTAAAGGTAGAGTAGATATAGACAATGGATGATTTTTTAATGTCCTTTATGTCCCAGGTCTAGCTGCAAACTTATGTCTATCTATCAAATGACCCATACTGGTTCACCCAAAAGAGTTGTATTCACCCCGAATGATATGGATATCTCTAATATCTCCACAAGAATAGTTTTTGCATTAGGCACTACCGATCATTCCACCAGAGTTTACAATTTTTCACAGTTTTTTCCTATCTCTCCACCAATAACACTCCTGTCTCATGCTAATGAAGCAAGAAAACTTTGGCATGAGAGGTTTTTCCATCTAAATTACAGATACCTTCATGAGTTACATGATAAAAACATGGTTGTAGGGTTTCCAAACATCACCTTCTCTAAGGAAGTCTACCAAGGTTGTATTCTAGGAAAACACCTAGAGAGAAAGTTTGAGAGATCAAGGCCCGAGAGAACCTTTGAAAATATGGATCTAATCCATATTGATATTGCTGGTCCTTTCCCTCACTTGTCACTGAACAAATCCAGATACCTATTAAACTTCATTGATGATCATGCTAGGTATTGTTGGGTCTACTTCTTGCCGTTTAAGTCTGAAGTTTTTGGCTATTTCAAGTTTTTTATAGCCTTTGTTGAGAACCAGTCTGGTAGGAAGATAAAGGAAATCAAATATGATAATGGGGGAGAGTACATTAAATCAGACTTTCAACACCCCTATGGAGTGGCTGGCATACAAATGCATCACACTGTACCATACACTCCTCAATAGAATGGAGTTACTGAGAGGAAGAATCGATCTCTTAAGGAGATGGAAACTTGTATGCTTGAAGCAAGATATTTTCCACCAAATTTGTGGGATGAAGCAATCAAATTTCCAGCCTACATAAAAAATAGAGTCCCACACAAAGCACTGAAAGGCGTTACCCCCCATGAAGCTTGGTGTGGTCATAAACCTGATATTTCACATTTCAGTATTTTTGGTGTCAAGGCTTGTGCTAGAGTGCCATATGAGAAGAGAACGGCCTTAGAGCCACGGAGTAGGCCATGTTTTTTAGTTGGATACTCAAAAGAATCAAAGTGATACAAAATTCTTGAGCTGATAACTCAAAAGGAATTCATAGAAAGAAGTGTTCAATTTGAGGAAGAGACCCTACAAAGAGTTGAGATTGGAAAATCTTCTCAACCACCATCGGAAGAAGAAAATGAACACTTGCATGAGGCTTCGATGATGAATCTTCTGGTTCAGATTCAGATGATGATTTTTATGATATGATTGCAGACCCAATCTCACCAACAAGGCCAAAGTGGGCATAAAAAACAATATAAGTTTCCGGTGAACTTGTTGGGAATCCTCGGTATCCTAGAAAGACAAGGTAACAATATGAGAATGCACTTTCAGTGAGGGATCCAAATATTGCTAAGAAATGATTTCTCATGATTGAATCAGATCCTTAAACATATGAAGAAGCATAAGAAGATCCAATATGGAGGTCTTCTATGGATGAGGATTTCAACTCCTTGCAAAAGAATGGAACTTGGGAGCTAGTCAAGCTTCCACCAGGAAGAAAGATAGTAAGGTGCAAATGGATATACAAGACTAAGATGGATGCCAATTCTAATGCAGTCAAGCATAACGAAAGGTTGGTGGCCAAGGTATTTTCACAATTCCAAGGTATGGACTATAATGATACCTTTTCCCCCATGGCAAAAATGGATTCTATTTGACTAGTCTTGTCAGTTGTAGCAACAAATTGTTGGGTAGTTCATCACATGGATGCAAATTCTACTTTTCTTCATGGTGATATCGAGGAGGATATATATCAAGCAAAATAAAGGCTATGTTGCAAATCCATCACTTGTGTGTAGGATAAGGAAATCATTGTATGGACTCAAGCAAGCTCCCAGAGCTTGGTATGCAAAAATGGAACATTTCCTCCTGACAAAAGACTTCCACCGGTGCAAATATGATCTTAATGTGTATCTAAAGCACATCAATGGTAATATTATGATTATAGTGTTGTATTTTGATGAATTACTAATCACATGATGTTCCATTGATGAATTACTAATCACATGAAGTTCCATTGATGAAATTTCATCACTAAAGATAACTTTGCATCAAGCTTTCTCCACGACAGACTTGGGGATTCTCAAGCAGTTTTTAGGGCTTGAGATCACTCGGTCACCCTCAGGAATCACTGTATGTTAGTATAAATATGCTTCTGATATATTAAAAAGTTTCAATATGGAAAAATGTAAGGCTGAAAAGACTCCTTTCCTTTCAGGATTCGGGCTAGAAGAAGGGGATTCTACACCCTTGGTGAACAACACTCTCTACAGGAAACTAGTTGGAAGCATGTTGTACTTGAATCACACTCGACCAGATTTAGAATATGTAGTAAGTCATGTTGAAAGGTATATGTAGCAGCCACATGAGCTCCACTAGAGGGATGCAAAAATAATCTTGCACTTTGTGTAAGGAACCAAGACACATGTGATCCACTATGCTTCCAATTCCTCATTGGATCTAGTTTCATTTTCTGACTCAGATTGGGATGGAGGTAGAACAGATTGGAAGTCCACTTTTCGGTTTTTATTCATGCTTGGAGGAGATCCTATATGTTGGTATAGTAAAAATCAAAGTGAAATTGCATGCTCTTCAACAAAGGTAGAGTACCTGGGAGCAGTGGATGCAGCTACTCAGTGTATCTGGTTGCAAGGAATTCATGGTGAGTTCCAGATTGAATTTAGCACTCCCACTGTTCTTTGTGTTGATAATCAAAGAGCTATAAGGATTTCCTTATATCTAGTACTCATAAAAAGAACCAAGCACATTGAAGTGCACATGCACTACATCTGGAGTCTAGTGCATGAGTGATTGATTGTTTTGCAGTATTTCCCTACTGCTGAGCAAACTATTGACATTTTCACTAAATCCTTCACAGAGAAGAATTTCAACCATATTAAGTTGTTGCTTGGAGTGGAAGAACAAGAGGTAAAGGCTTCTTGAAGATCAGGTTTCAAGTTTTGTTCTTGTCCATTTTGAGGGAGGGTTTTGTCACATGAGGTTTTCCTTGTTTCCTTGGTTTTTGGACAACGATATGTAAAGGGTGACCAAGCATTTTTTGCTGAGCCATAAGTTTTTTGATATTTTTGTCACATATAGTCAAGCTTAAGGGAGGGTGTTAGAGCATTAACACCCACTTTCATACTTAGGATATAAGTTTTAAGTCATTCTATTACTTTCCTAGGTAGTTTAACTATGTCATTGGCCACTTATTTCCTTCCTAGGACCACCACTTGAGCGCATTCATGAGCATTCTACATTCTTTTTTGGCTATTCTAAGTGTCAAAGGCTCATTTCCTTCTTTTGCACTGCTTTTTCTTCTTTTTAGTGAATAAGGTAAAAGCTAGGCGCTCTAGTGGTTTTGGCAGTTGCTTATTTTTATGGCCATTAACGCACCTTTCCTCCTTTTCACTCCAAAAGATACCGTCTGTTTCTAATTTCATCCTACATCATTTTACAAAATAATTTTGGAAAATCTGTGAGATTTATGGCTGAGTTGGAGTTGGATGTTTCTACCTTGGGGGGGTTTAGCTAGTTTGGTAAGCCTGCTTTTGTGAACTATTCGAATGCCTCCAAAGAAATTGGAATTTCTGATGTAACTCTATATATTTTCAGCCACTTTATGGTACATGGTTTCCTGATGTACATTTATGCTATACAGTGTAATATTGTGCATAATTTCAGTGTCTAATTTTAAGTGTTCTTGACAATTCTAGACTAGCAATTTTAGTGAGAGTGTTGTTCAATATTTATGATCAACTTGTGATAATATTTCACACCTCCTCCTCCTAATCATTTCTAACCCCCCCCTCTCTCTCTCATACTCCACCTACCCCTAACCCGCGCTATCCGTCTAATCGACCTACTTCTTCCCAAACCCCTAACCCCCCCCCTCTCTCTCTCCCTCCTACTCATATATTTCTCTATCCCCCCCTTCATGAAAGATGATCATTCTATATACCTAGCCATTCAAAGGGGTTGGTAAGGGTTAGGGAGAGGGGGGGAGAGAGAGAGAGAGAGAGAGAGAGAGAGAGAGAGAGAGGAGGCGGGTTAGTGGTAGGGGGAGGCATATGGATTTATGTGTGTACATATATCACAGAGAGAGAGAGAGAGAGAGAGAGAGAGAGAGAGAGAGAGAGAGGGGGGGGGGGGGAGCAGTGGTGTGTTAAAGAGTTGAGGGAGAGAGAGAGTGGTGGGGGTTATATGTAGGTGGAGGAGAAGGGGAGTGAGAGAGAGTGAGAGAGGGGGTTAGTAAGAGTTGGGGGGAAGAGGTGGGGGGGAGAGAGAGATGGGGGTGGGGGGAGATCATGGATTTGGGGAGGAACTTAGGGTGATTAGAGAGAAATGAGGGTATAGGTGATGAGCATGGGTGTTTGAGTTAGAGAGAGAGAGAGGTAAGGGAGAGATAATGGGGGATGATAAGGGGCTAGAGGTAGAGAGAGAGGAGAAAGAGAGTGAGAGAGGTAGGAGGAGGATAGGGGGTTAGTAAGAGTTAGGGGGAAGAGGGGAGAGAGAGAGAGAGAGAGGAGGAGGAGGAGGGGGGGTTAGAAGTAGGAATAGGAGTAGGGGGTGTGAGAGAGAGAGCACACACTACAAGATTTGAACCCAAAATCCAACGACATCCGACAAAAAGGACTGTGTTGTCGGATTTCACCTTCAAAATTATGAAATTTGATGATTTTTTTAAAAATTGAGAGAATTCCTTGTCGGATATCCGACGGCTCATGGATATTCGACAAGGTCCCTAGCATAGTGACCAGTGTCGTCGGATATTTGACCTAATATTAAGTTGGCGGGTGTCTTATATCCGACACTATATTGTGGTCCTAGCCGTCGGCTATCGGACGACAACCGATACCCGAGACTGTCGGATATCCGACAGCATGTGATGCCCTAGCATGTTGGATAGCTAACATCTTCATCTCCAATGATAACTAGGTTCAAGACGTCGGATATCCGACGGACTGTTAAATTTTAAAACCTATAAATTTCGAAACATTCCGACATGTTTGCTATACAAGCGACGGTTTGCGGAAGTTTTTTTATTTGGTGGACTGTTTTTCGGCGGACTATTTTTCATTATTTCCATTGTTTTTGTGATTTCAGCAAGAGAAGTGTGGATCTTGATTTTATAAGATCGATAGTTTTCATTCAAGCTCTTTACGAGAAAATGTCAACTAGCAATATTCTTGATCTAGACGAACAAAATCGACATTTGCTTGCTAGATTGTGGGAAGGAGTTGAAAGAAGGGGTGATGGGAAATGTTATTGTCCATGCAGTCAATGCAGGGGCTTTAAGAGGAGAAGAATTTTGATCACAATAACCACAAAACATTTTTAGGGAACATGGACACGCTGAGGGGGGACATGAATATCATCCATTTGTATGTTTTGCATTATATATGTTTTTATTTTGATTTCTTTTGTAAATGTATGTATTATTTTAATATTTCTTATATTAATTTTTGTCTATTGATCATGGTTTCAATAGATGGGGTAGTACTAACATGGACAATAAATATTATTTTAATATTTAATATATATTATAATAATTTTTTCTTATGTGCATGTTGAATTTGGGGTATAATAGAAATAATAGAAATAATGACTATATTGGCATGTTGTTTCTCTTCTATTTTCTCTATAGAAACCGTAGCATTGTTTATCTTACCTTAGTGGACAGTATGGGAAATTTTGAGTTATATTTGAGTAGCTTTGCTCAGTAATTGGGTCAATTTTTATGTCTCTTTGATAGTTTGGATGCACTTATTTGACCAACAGTACAATTGGCTGTTGTTCTTTTCATCCCTAAAGTAGTGACTAGACCCTTCTTGTTTCCCCATTTTATCTAACTGTAGAGACCACTCATGAAAAAGAGTCATTTTTAACCTGTTATTTTTAGTTTTTCTTGTATTTTTCTCTTCTTGTTTGTATTACACTCAAAGTTAATAATAAAGAGTAGTTGATTGATCTATTTGATTGATTGCATGTTTTGTTTACCAAGAAAAGCCAGAGCACCTCGCTTCTCTAAATGAAAAAATAAAACATGAACATTACAGTACTGATTGCATTGTTCATTATGTAATATTCTCTATTAACCATACAAAATTTGTTTCATTTTAAATGCATCACAAAAATGTTTTCATTTTGCGTTTGAAATTTTTACATTTTGCATTTTAATTTCTTATATTAACTTTTATCTATTGGTGGTTTCATGTAATTTTAAAGGAAATACATCCTACAGCATATCGTCCGGAGGAAATGCTTCCAGAACAAGTACTTGAGGAACATGGAGCTATGAATAATGGAGAACAAGTTAATGATCATATTGAAGAAGATGATCATAATGATAACAGTGTTGAAGATGATGTTACAAATACTTTGATCCATGATTCATTTAATGTTAGAATGGATGATGATGATGATGAACATTTTGATGATATTCATGATATACCTCTTCTTGAGAAGGCATACGAACCCCTTTATGAGGGCTCCAAGACAAATCTTCTCTTTGCTATATTGTTGATAATGAACTTGAAGGTTATGAATGGTCTTTCAAACATATCAGTCACATGGATGTTAAGGTATGTAATATATTCCATCACATAATATATATGATCGTCTAATAATTTTATTGTTAATTCATAAGTCAAATTAATATAGATGAAATGTGTTTCATTAATATTATTTCTATATTATATTAACTAGATTTTTATTTTTATTTGTTGTAGCATGATAGGTGAATATTTGTTACCACCATCAAATATTTTACCTCGCACATATCAAGATTTATCTGTCATCATGAAAGAAATTGGAATGCAGTATGAAGCAATTCATGCATGTCCCGATGACCATGTTCTATATTATAATCAGCATGAATTTGCAACAGAATGTCCTAAATGTCATATCAGTAGATATCGAACAGATCAAGTAACAAAAAGGGTGTCTCGCAAGGTTCTACGTTATATTCCCATTATTCCATGTTTGCAACGACTGTTTAGGTGCAAAAAAATAGCGCAATTTATGGATTACCATGCACGAAACAGAAGTCAAGATGACATTATTTGGATGCCTGCAGATGGGTCTGCATTTAGAGATATGGAGGAAAAATGGCCTCGCTTTAAAGAAGAACCTTGTAATCTTAGGATTTCTTTGGCAGCAGATGGTGTCAATCCATTTGCAGAGATGAGATCCGTTTACTCGGTGTGGCCTATTTTTATTATCAACACTAACATTCCTCCATGGTTGACAATAAAGAGGGAGCACATAATGTTGTCGATGATTGTTCCAGGTATATTGTGTCTACAGTTTTTTTTTAATGTAGTGGTATCTCATTTGTCGTATTTTGTCGCATAATGTCATATATATATTTAATGTTTTTCTATTGTTCAATATGGTTTATATATCTAAATGGTACGTCTCATAATTATATTTTTATATGTTCAAATCAATCAAGTAAGTACCAAGTCAAAGATATGAATGTATATATCGAACCTCTTATTGACAAGCTGCTAAAGTTATGGAATGACATCACTATGTATGACGTATCTAGACCAATACGACAAAGGAAATTTCAATTCCATGCAATGCTTGTATGGACAATACATGATGCCCCAGGGTTAACCCATTTTTGTGGTATGTAATTATAAGTTCCACTTTATTTGCATTTAATTTTATATTGAACTAGTTAATATACTATGCACGCATGTTTTTCAAAATAATCCAGTCATTTTGTATATAATTATAATTGACATAGATATTCCATCTCTTTATGTAGGTCTTTAGACAAAGGGGAAATTTACATGTCCATTTTGTGGTCCTAAGATCAAATCTCGTCATTCAAAAAGCTTAGGAAAGGAGGTGTTTGATGAGTATAGGCACTTCCTCTCTAAGAATCACAGGTATTGAACTACTGAAAAACATATGTTCAATGGAAATCAAGAGACTGCATTAAAACCGCAGAGAATGACACCTCACCTATGGAAGTTGCAATATAATAGAAATCGTCAAGGTACATATGAATCATCGTATATGAAATGTTATAATGTATTTTTTTATTGTGTGTTGTTTACTGTAATTGACATTGATTTATGTAATTTCTTTATAAACTACTATTCATGATTGTCATTCATGTGATCATGAAGGCATTAATGGGCTTCCACGAGGAATGAAAAGTTATCCTAGACAATTTAGTAGGTTTCCCTACTATGAGAACCTACAAATTGCTCATCTATTTGATATAATGCATATCGGAAAGAATGTGACTAAAACATTATGGCGAATATTGGATGGAAGGAGTGAGAAAGAAAAAATGGTCAAAATTTGCAAAGACATTCAAGATAGCAACCATGAAATGAAAGACTTCATTCAATTTCATAGCAACGGAGAGGAAATTAATATAAACTCACTTCCATGGATGTTAACGGACTAGCAAAGTAATGTTGTAAAAGAAGTCATGCGAAAAATTAAATTTCCCACCGGATTTTGTGCAAACATGAAGAATATCATAACAAAGAAAGGTGATTTCGTGGGGGTGAAAACGCATTATTGGCATGTCATCATGAAAGTAATTATTATGGTATGTATTTAATTTTTATTTTATTTTATATTCCAGTGAATATGGTTGGTATTTTTGTTTGTCTACTCTTTGTTGAAAAAATGAAATGATTTGTATATTGTTACAGTATGTTCTACCTCTCTCTATCCCAGACAACTTCGACAACAATGTCAAACAAATAATATATAATCTCGGGAAATACATGAGGTAAGTGGTGGTTGTTTCCATGCGCTTAGTGTTTGTTTAAATCAACATAGAAATTATATTTGATTTTTGTTCTCTAATTCATGTTATGTAATATAATGTTTTTTTCCTTATATATCTCTTGATTGGGTTGTCATGTCACTTGTAGATGGCTGTCATCTAAAGAATTCCATAAATAAGACATAAAGTATTGGAGGAGAGAAATTCCTCGTCTCATGTGTGAAATGTAGAAGCATCTACCTTCGACATTTTTCAATGCACAGGAACACTACCTCCTACACCAAGTTGAGGAGATTGAATTGTGTAGACCTGTGCACTCAAGGTCCATGTGGATGGTTGAGAGGCACTTGAAATTTATGAAGGGTTTGGTCAGACAACGAGCATATGCTGAGGGTTCTATGATGGAGGGATATATGGTATACCAAAACATGTTGTATATTAGTGAATATCTTCCTATATTAGCGTCAAAGCTCAATTTACATCGCATTTGTGATCCAGACTACAATAAAGATTTCAAAGGGGAGTACTCGAAGGGGAAAGGTAGATCGGGGAAGGTGAAAGGTAATATAACACATTTGACTATTGATTTTTATGTATACATATCATATATTCTATTTTTATATTCAATATTTTGCATCAATTTAGAGTGTAATAATATACTTTCATGTTAAGTGACTATACATTTGTATTGAATTTTAATTTTATTGTCATCAAACAGTTGGTCGAGAGTGGGATGCAATTCATTTATACATCGCAAACAATCTTGACTGGATGAAGGTATGGATTGAACGATGTGAACAATCTGGTCATGGAATATCATGGGAAGGTGTGGCTTCATTGGTTGAAGCTGCACATCACAATGGAGATACTAATCTAACACAAAGGGAAATCGATTTAGCAAGAGGTTTAAAAGATAAGAAGGTAAGCATTTTAATCAACCACACTATTTATTTTTCTGTAAAAAATATTGTCCTTGTACACGCTGATTTTTTTCCCTGTATGGCATTATAAACATGCACTAGTTAATCATAAATATTGGATCATTATGTAATATTTTCCTGTATGCCTTGTTGTAGGTAAAACACCACAAGGCTATGTGGTGCAATGGCTGTAGATATCGCATCAAAAAGTTGGATGAAACGAAGAAAACATCAGACTGTGGGATATTTGTAGTCTTTGAGGTGACCAATGTTTCTTCTAGAAGTGATAGACATCCATAACTCTCTGAAAATCGATACTATGGGTATCTGGAAGACATTCTTCAGTGTGAATTTAACTCCTTAAAGGTATTTCTGTTCGTTGTCAAATGGTATAGGTGTCGATTGAATCAACGTGATCCCGATAAAACAATTATTGAACATGATAATGGATTTACCATGGTAAATACAAGGTTGTTTGAGCCAGGAACAGAGCCTTATGTTCTTTCGACCCAATGTGAATAGGTATTTTACTCTGAGGTTCCAAGTAGAGTGGGTTGGTCATTTGTTGCGAGACACGATCCAAGGGGAAGGCCGGTAAAGTATAAC